>CM042746.1:20797023-20827023 GCA_022496165.2 Catalaphyllia jardinei | reverse complement strand
TTGCTACTAGATGAAGAAAGAATTGCTTCATGCTTTGAGCAGTGTGTATATCGAGTTATGGATACACTTGGGAAATTTGGAAAGCACTCAAGAAGCTAGAGTTGGTCTCAGCTGCACCTCGAGCAACTCTTACGCTTGTCTCGTGCTCTCCAAACTTCTTGTGTACAACCAAACACTTGATATAACGCATGCATGAACCAATTCTTAATTAGAATACAGGTGTGAGGGTGCGTTCCTTACGCGCACTTGTGACCCTGGGGTCGAATATGCCCGCACACGCGCATTAAAAGAAAAAAGAGCATGGCGTTTTGTTTTATGTACATCATCTGATTTTATTCGTCTTTAATTAGTGTGTCCTTTGGGCATCCAGCCGCCAGGGTTCTGGTCGTATATTAAGACAGAGGAACTAAACTCTGTGTCACATCTGGTGTAGTCGTCAGGATAATATACAGATGATACAGGCCCTGGCGGCAAAGAGTGAACAAAATTGTAGGTACAAATAAATGCATGATGAGTGCCGAGGATTTTGCGACCTTAAAAGGGGAAGTCGAGGGGTTGAAATTGGCTTTTGCAACGAAGGAGAAAGAAGCACAAGAGACAGCTCAAAATTTGCGGGCAGTCGAGCAGGAACCTAAACAGCTCCTCAAACAGGCGAAAGATGAGAGTGTGAAGGGAGAGGGGGTAGTTTATGTGACACAGTCCCGCAAATTAGAGAGGTTTAAGGGGAGGCCTGTTAAAACAACTGACCCCACAGTTGAAGACTGGGTTGAAGATGCAAAGGCTTCTAGTGATAGTAAGGCGCTGACCAAATAGCAAACTGCCCTATATTTATTGGAGCATCTGGCTGGAGAGGCTAGGCGTGAAATCCTGGGGAGGGGAGATGAAATCAAGAGCAACCCCGAGCAAGTTTATGCAGTACTTCTGAGAGTTTTTGGGGATGGGGATAGCCTCCCCCAGCTACAGCAACAGTTCTTCTCATACCGCCAAAAGGAAGGGGAAGATCTGGTGTCGGTAGCGTTGCACCTGGTACAGTTGTTCGACCAAATTGTACAACTTGATAGCTCCTTTAAGCCTGGAAGGGATTCCCAGCTAAAGAATCGCCTGGCTGAGGCTGTGCGTGATGACAGCACCCGAACCGAGCTACGACGCCTGAACTCAGAACCCCCCGGAGCTTTCGTATTTTGATGTCCGTGACCGTGTCATGAAGCTGATGAGCTAATATGGCAAATCTGACAAGTTAAGACAAAACACCCTGGTTCAGGAGACTGCAGCAGATCAGGATGTTCAGAGCATTCTAAAGCAGCAGAGCCAACAGATAGCAGCACAGCAGAAGCAGATTGAATCGTTAGTTGCCGCCTTGAGTGGTAGGAATGTTTTCCCTCGTGGATTTGGGCCCCGCAGGTGTTGGGAATGTGATTCCTGTGGGCACTTACGGAGGGATTGTCCTAACAGGGCCAAGAATACTGAGGCAGCAACCCCTGCTGCCAAGGGTGAGACCCAGGGAAAGAATTTAAACTAACTGGGTCCAGTGCAGTGAGCCATGCAGTGGGTGAGAATTTCACGGATGGATGCTCAATCATTGAGAATGCAGTAGGAGACTGCCCAGAGGTGAAAGTCAGAGTGGGAGGTGTTGATGTTGGATGTCTGATTGACACTGGTGCAGAAGTGTCGAATATCATGGAGAGTTTCTACAAGGCGTTCTTGGCTCGGGGTAGGGAGATGATTAATGTGGCATCCTACATCAAGATATCAGCTTCCCAGGGTGTGGAAATCTCCTACATCGCCTATGTCGAACTCCAGTTAACTGCTTTTTCCCATAAGTGTGAGGGGTTGGGATTCTTGATAGTTAAAGATCCAGTGTCGACCCCGATTCAAGTTCGCAAGAAGAGAGTACCAGGTGTTCTTGGGTCTAATGCTCTAAGGGACATGCGTAAAACTTGAGTGAAAAAGTATGGAGGAAACTTTGCAGAGTTACTTTCATCTAAGTCAGTTACGGATAGTGAAGGTACACTTCTTCATGCATTACAGATATATAGGCCATCAATTTTGAGCCAAGAAGCTTTGGCGGACACTGTTATTGACAGAGGACAAATGCGCCTGGTTTGGTCAGGCCCAAGCCTGATCCCAGCACGCACTATAAGAGTGTTGAAGGGATCCGTCAAACCAGCAGCAAGCCTCCCATATAATGCCCTGGTTGAGAGAGTTGAAGCAAGCTTAGCAGAACTGCCCAGCGGAGTGACTGTTGGTACTGCAGTGGTCACGGTTGGTAGTGAGGGAAGGATACCCATTCAGGTGGCTAATTTCAGCTCAAAGCATGTCTACCTAAACCCAAGGACCCCAGCTGCCGCTGTGTCCACTTTTCAACTGGAGCCAACCTTTGAATGTGTAGCTGTGGAGGAGGGCCATGTGCATGTACGCGAAATAAGGTCAAATGATGTGGTGGGGCAGAATGATACAGTTGATGTTATTCTAAATAGGATGAACATAGGCGACCTGACAGGTCCCCAGCGTGATAGCCTGCAACAAGTCATTGGGAAGTACCAGTCTACTTTCAGCAAGGATGATGATGATCTGGGATTCTGTGACCTGGTGGAGCACAAAATAGTGACAACAGATGAGAGGCCAATAAAGATCCCGCACTGGTGAGTACCCTCACACAGGTAAAAAAAGAAAAAGGGAAAGACAGATTAAGGGCATTCCCGTGACCTCTCCCTCCCCACCCCCAATGCAATGCTACTTTATATCTATCCAACTGTTGACCAAAATTCAGCTTTGATTTGGGTGAGGGGGGGGAAATTCAAAAATTATAGCAGTGATTTCTTAAATTGCAAGGATTTGTCACTTGATTAACTTTAGTCTGTGCATCAATAACAAAGCTAGAGATTCAGTAACCAAGGTTCAGATGTTAACTCATTTCTCTATAAAATGGTACATTGAATTCGTTCCTGCAAATTTGATGCATTATTCCTTGCACAATTTGATAAAGTACTTAAAAGAATGCGAACAATGTAACAAAAATATTACTGGTATCTTAATGAAAGGTTAAAATAGAAAAGAGAAGCTATCATTGAAAGTACCCGTGACATTCCTGCTATCATTGCAGATAGCACCCAGGAGTAGATGTAGAAATTCACGTCTTGGGCCACCCAAGTCAATTGCGTCCACCTCCTCCTCAAGGGTGGCAAATGTGACCTGCACTAAGCCTTTGCTGTCAGAAAATTTCTTTATTTCTTTTGAGATAGGGCAATGCTGTTTCCCAAATGGAGGCTCTGCTGACTACCATCTTTCGATGCGGACCAGATATTAATGGCTCTTTCTTCAGTAAATCCAAACAGCCTAAGGGTTTGACAGTCACAATCAGATCCAATAAAGCAAACTAATAATAAATGGGCTCAGGATTATAGACAAAACATCCCAGGGCAAGAGTATCAGCAGGTCACTTTTTCGGTAACGAACAGACCATAGAAAACTGTTTTAAAAATGCTTTAATGGAAGCGAGTGTTCCTTGAAATATACTTGAGACAACGCCTTGTTCTATCTAAATATGTGTTATATCGATTACAAAATCAAGTCTCACACTTGCGTAACTAAGATCTCTAACCTAGTGATACGATCTATCGTTACAGTCACTTTTATAACAATAGCAAGTACGCTCACCTTAAACCCTCACTTGTCACCAGCACTACCCCACACTGGAAACGGACAAGAGTATCGGCAGGTCAAATTTGAACGTGTGACCTTTGAAAGCCTCACTCATACCAATTTCACAGCATGAAGTCTTTATAGGGCAGAAATATCTTTTCCATTTTTCATAATATGACTATTTATGGTGATATGTTTTATTTTGAAGGCATGTTCCCACTGCCTTAATTCTTTATCATTTTCATCTGTTTCATGGTTGTGATGCAGTGATGATGGTGCATGAAATCAGTCTCATCGGGAAATTTTCACAAGCTCCTTCCATTTACAAATACATGTATACTAACAGGTGTGAAATACTGCACACTCAAAAGAAACAACTTACAAAAATTCGTGGTCAAGAACGATTGGTCCACTACCTCATCTGGAATGGATGTTATGTCTCCAACAAAATCGCTGTTTGGTATGTGGCCGTTTGGTGTCGAAATCGATGATACTTCTCCCGAGGATGCTAAATCATCAATTTCAGGTAATATATCAAAATCGAACTCAGACCAATCAACAATTTCTGCAGATTCACCAGTTTCTCCAGTTTCTTTCTTTTCAATGGGGCTTAGATATAGGGAAAATCGTGAATACGGTTTGCCAAGCCAATCCTTCTAGCTTCGGAGGACGAAGTCCTCGTTAGTGCCTGGGATCTCCTTGCAAATTCTCGAATCGGGGTATGCAAGGACATATCCCCTCTGCATAGAATAGAACTGAAAACTTGTGATCGAACGCTTCTCGTTTCTTTTAAGCTGCATCCAGAACCTCTTGGTAACTTGCACTGGTTTTGATTTTAAGAGGAAGCGAGCTGCCTCTCACAAGCTTTAACACATTTGAGCCCTCCTCGTACTCCATCAAACCAATGTCGATAGTTGCCTCGGTCGGCAGCGCATGTTTTCCATGTTTTGACATCTTCGGCTTGAAATGCCCCCGTCTTTCTTCCGACTTTTTTGCAGTAAATTGCGCATATGTTGGAAGCTCTGCCTTTTTAGTTTTAGGTAAAACTTCTGGTCTGCTCTGATCCATGCCAGAAGAGTCAGAAGAGGATGCACGTTTGCGAGGGCTATTCCTGAGAGTTTCCAATGATCATCACGTTCTCTGTACATGTGTTGCCACCCCGATCTGTCGATGCTTGACGATCATTTCTCAAGCTCCCGTCACAGGTAGGGCAAAATTTGTGCATTGAAAAATATATTTGTGCACTGAAAAACATATTTGTGCGCTGAAAATATATATTTGAGCATTGAAAAACGTGCCCGTAATGTATTACGATCAATATTTATGCACTGAAATTGTTATTTGTGCATTGCATATATGGGCCACCCGCTGGGCTGATGCTTCAGTACTAGTGTTTAATAGACTCAGTAGAGCTGTGTTTCTGTTGTGACAATTTCTTGCTCTACTATTTATAAAAAATGATACCCCAGCGCGAGCTGATGCATGCCTTTTAACAGTTTATTCTTTCATTTTTTTTTTGTAAAGAATTTTTGGCATATCACTGCTTCGATAAAATGAATCTTGGTTGATATAGCATGATTTCAAATCTCAAAACATTTCACCTTTGTGACCTCTTGTCTGCTCTTGATCACGAAATATTCATCTGGAAACGGGAGTGAAAGAGCGAGAAAATGAATGAGGAATCGAAGAGTGCGACAACAGGGCAAACGCAATGGTGGCATTTAGCGAAATTTTTTCTCTTGTTCTCTTCTATAAAATTAAATCAAACCCTTCAATTAATGGAGACCGAAAAGGGGGTGGGGGGAGTCAAAAGAAGAAACCTTTGTCTCCCTATCCAATTATTACCTGTTTATTTAAGTTTGCTACATGCATTCAGCATTCTCAAGTCACCTTCACGTTTAGCGCGCGTAGCTGGCAGGATTCGCATGCGAGTGGGTTTTGGCATTTCTTATTTCTTCAAGGAAACTAAGTTACCAATCAAGTAAAACAAAAGCAATCTCGCGAGAAATCCCTGGAGGCAGGAAGGTCCGATCCAGCAAGGTGCAAAACCGAACGTTTTGATTTCTTTTGTGCACGGTCAAGCACAAAAACATAAACATAAAACAAACAAGTTATATGATAAACTGTCAGTGGTGCGTTATAGCCAATGTAGTTTGGATAAATTCAAGATATGTGATCTGAATTGGTTCCTACAGGTTCACATTTTCTTTTATATCAGATGGAAGGTTGCAGTCCAGCTCAATTTCCGGTTGCCCAAACAACTCAGGCCCAGTCTCCTCCTGGTCAGCCAGTTATATCTCAACAACAAGTCCTTCCCGGACAACCAATCATGTACCAGATGCAGCCCGACCAACAACAACCGGTTTTTGTTCAGGTTCCTGCCGGCCAACCGGCCACTACACCAGATGGGCAGCCTATTCAGTATTGTTATGCCCCTGTGACGCAACCAATGCAACAGGGACGGCCGGCACAACCAGTACAACCGATACAACCAGACCAACCAGTGCAACCGGGACAACCGGTTTACGTTCAACAAGTGCAACCTCAACAACAGGCTGCACAGGGTCTGGATCTCACTATTGACACGGATTTTGTCAAGAGCCCTCTGTGCTACATTAAAATAGCACAATTTGTGAGTATCACATTTCTCTATACTCTAGAGTACAGAAAACAAGAACCGCGGTCTGGTTGTAACCGCGCTCTTTTATTATTTTTTAATCTTTATGCGAACGTTCAGCTCGTAAAATGTGTGTTTTTTGTATTTTAATAATATTTATTGATTATCAGTTTTACATACAATTCACTACACTCACTTACTACCTACTACACTCACTCACACCCACTTACATACAAGCACACACACACCCAAATGACAAAAGTACTAAGATACTAAAATTGTAATTATCATTATCATCATCACGCACATTTCAATAACTTATTTATCTTCGAAGCCGCACTTACTCCATTTCGAAAAGTGAACTTGCCACTTATTTTTCCATTTAGCAATCTTGCCTTCTAATTGATAGACTGACTTGATTCTTAGTAATAGAACATTAAAAAGGGGTTTTAAATTATTAGACCTGCAATAATATACGTACTGCTTTGCAATAAGAATAATATGATTAAATAACAAGAAACAATCATTTCTTTGCCAGTCACCAAATAATATATCTACCGCAGATAGGGTTTCAATGTTGATATCTCTACCGTTACACCAGACTAAAAGTTCTTTCCACAGCGTTGCAGTGAAGTGGCAAGTCACAAGAAGATGTTCGAGGGACTCCTCCATCACACCACAAAAAAAACAGGCTGCCGAATCTGTTTTACCTATTTTCTTTAGAAAAGTGTTTGTCACTAAATACCTATTCAGAATCTTATATTGGAATTCTCGTGTTTTTGTGTCCAAAGCAACTTTGAAGGGCAAACTATAAATTTCCTTCCAATCCAAACAGACATCATCAAAGGTTTCATTATACTTCAATTGAGCTGTCGGTTGAGCCACAAGCCCAGAAATTAATTCCCAATAGACCCTTTTAGAGGTCACCTCACTTATCAAAACGTTCTGGTTATCTAAGACTAGTTGAATGTGGTCCTGAAGGACAAACGAGATTTTGTCTACATAACCATTTGTTTTAAGGGATTTCCGCCACGGTGCAGGGATGGCATCCATTAAGGACATCAGATAAAAGATGTCTTTTGGGGAAAAGTCCAACTGACGCAAATTGCCTTGAGAGATAAATTGATTTTTTTCTGTGACCAAGTCACCTATTCTGAATAATCCTTTACTAACCAAGCTTTGATTGAACACAGATTTACCATTGATGCAAATGAATTTGTTGTTCCAGATAACAGTGTTGAGTATTTCTTCGTGTGATAACTCCGGAACACTATTACATGTGGATGCGGAGCATTGCGCAAAGCACTCGAAACATTCTCTGTAGAACTTTGGAAGATTAATTGGAAGCTTTTTAACATCAAAATTACAGCATAGAATGAACTTATTCCCAACTGGTTTCAGATAGTGTAATAAAATAGTTTTCCAGTGACAAGGTTCCTTTTCCACTAATCTCTTGCAAAACATTATTCTTTGAGTTTTGATTATAGATTCCAAGTGCGGGGCTTTCAGTCCCCCATCTTTTGTATCACTAATTAGGGATATACGTTTAACTTTATCTTTACCTTTCCATATAAAATCAAAAATAATTCTATTGGCTTCAATTATAACTTCCTTACAAATTGAACCAGCACGATACATTAGCATTGGGATCACGAAGGTTTTAACAATCTGAATTCTTCCAATAATTGTCAGGTTCCTCCACCTCCAAAGCTGTAGTTTTGTTTTGATAGCGTCTATTATTCCTTCAAAGTTTAATTTATTCCTCAAACGGCGGTTATAAGAGAAATAGACTCCTAATATTTTAACCGCTTCCTTGATCTCAATATCGATAAAACCTTGATCTTGGGCCGGAGTAACGCACGTATTTCCCAAGATCAACATTTCTGTTTTGGCTAAATTGATGCTAAGACCTGCGCAATTTCCGAACTTTAAAATGACATCTAAAAAGTATTTGAGAGATCTATCATTCCGCAGGAAAGCAGTTAGATCATCTGCAAAAACTTCAATTTTGATTTCCATTCCATCAACAACAATTCCTTGAATATCATCATTTTCACGTATACTAATAGCTAGTACTTCAAGGATAATTATAAACAAATACGGGGAAAGTGGATCTCCTTGTCTCACACCTCTTTGTATCTCAAAAGGTCCAGTAGAGAAACCGTTATTCAGAACACTGCTTGTAATATTTTGATAAAAAGTATGTATCCACTGGATGAATGTAGGGCCAAAGTTAAAAGCAGCTAATGTACTATACAAAAATTTCCTATTCACACAATCAAAAGCTTTCTGGAAATCCACTGCTAACATCTTGCCCTTGATTCCATATCTTTCTGTATATTCAAGTATATCATCAATCGTCCTTACTGCATCATTAATTGTTCTACCTTTGACGTACGCATGCTGATTATGATGAATTATTTTAGGTAAAACCGTCTGCAGTCTCATGGCAATAGCCTTAGATCCGATCTTGACATCTACGTTAATCAGAGAAATCGGTCTCCAATTCGAAATTTTCCGTTTATCTTTATCTTTCTTTTCTATTAAAGTTATTATTGCTTGTTTTTGTGAGTTGGATAATTCACCATGACCAAATGAGTAATTGAGACAATCCACAAGGAGTTCACCGAGACTTTCCCAAAACGCAGTATAAAACTCGACTGTAAGGCCATCATTGCCGGGGGATTTATTGTTTTGAAAAGATCGTAGACTGTGAAGACATTCTGTAGGCGTCAATCTCCCCTCACACCCAATAACATCTTCCCCAGATAACTTGGGGAATTCCCGAGACTGTACAAATGAATTAAAGACATCATCATCATCTGACCCTTTTAAATTGACCTTCTTATAAAGACCAGAATAAAAATCTTCCACTTCCTTCATAATTCTTTTGGGGTCAGAAGTAAGGAAACCATCTTTAGTATATGCTTTTCGAATAGAGCTCTTGGATTTTTTATGGGTTTCTAGGTTTAAAAAAAACTTATTACTTTTTTCTCCTTGCTCGTACCAATTGGCTCTAGAACGTATTATCGCTCCCTTTGCTAAATGCTCGTAAAACAATTCATACTCACTTCGAATAATTTCCAATTTTTCTATATTTTCAGGGGAGGGGTGCCTACTGCAATCATCCTCCCACTTTTTTAACGAGTCTTCTATCGTTTTCAATCTTTGTCTTCTTGCATTTGCTTTCCCTTTACTAAACTTAATCGACACTTGCCTTATTCGATATTTGATTAAATCCCAAAGAACTCTTTTGTCATTAACTTCTATGAACTCCTCGCGCCATACTGGCACACTTTCGGTTATTAGCTTACAAAAATCAGGATCATCTAATAGACTCGCATTAAATTTCCAATATGATGGGCCATGCCTTTGTTCTTCTATACTGTTAAAATAAAGTACGATAGCCGAATGGTCGGAGTTTATGGAGGAAATTATATCGACACCTTCTACCTCCTCCTGGTACGAATCACTCAACAGCCAATAATCTAATCTATGTTGAATAAAAGGATTCTTCTGTCTCCACGTAAAGCGTTTGCATTCTGGGTTTCTAACGCGCCATATATCCACTAAATCAAAATTTAAACAAACATCTTGAACGTGCTTTACAGAATCTTTCTTTGTGGGGTTACCCCCGGAGCAGTCCAAATCGGGATCGAGAGTAACATTGAAATCCCCGCCAAGTATTATTTTTTTCTCAGCGCTATCAAGAAACTTCTCTATCAGTGTGTCTAGGGCGCTAAAGAATTCACATTGATCTTGAACCTTATTAGGTGCATAAATATTGACAAATAAGAAGTCCGATCCCTGCACAGTGGCATCCATCAAAATATAACGACCTTCGGCATCTAAAACGGACGATTTAAGATTGAATTCTAGATCATCTTTTATTAAAATCATCACTCCACAACTGTGATTGGTGCCATGCGAATAAATCATCTTACCTTTAAATTGCGTTTTCCAGATAGCCTCTATCTCTTCCGTGCTATAGGTTTCCTGGAGAAAAATGATGTCTGCATTTTGCTTTTTCAACCACAGAAACAGAGCCTTCCTCTTTGCAGATGAACGAATCCCTCGAAAATTTAGAGACAATAATTTAAAATCAACGTTATCTTTGCTGAAGGCAAAGCGTCATTCTTATCCAAACTTGTTAAAGCGTGCGTGATTAATACACTAGAGTTAACGGTTTTACATAAAGACAATAAACATAAAAACAATAAATAACAAAACACACCTAAAAACATTAAGAAGAGCCGCAGATATTCTATCTATGTGCTGCCCTTGGGATTTAAGGGCCGTAGTTGCTTCTACCGTATGCAAATACGTAATTCACGCAATTCTACTCCCGTCATGAAAAATGACCGTGTAACAAGGATTTTAAGTGCTTAAGATACCATTAATATAAAGCTTATCAGGTTCTCGCTTATCAAAAAACGCTACTTTGCCATCCTCTCTTGCTTGTTTCAGTTTTGGCCACAGTTTCTTTCTCCTGTCTCGTATTTCTTTCGGAAAGTCCGCATACGCTTTCACATCCGATTCTTCACCCAGATCTCTTACATTCCTAAAAACAAGCTCGCGCTCAGGGAATCTAAGAAAGCGTACAATTATTGGCCTTGGCTGGCCTGCCTTCTTTTTCCCTAGTCTATGAACACGCTGAAACTCTATATTCCTCGCTTCCTCTAACTCTAATTCGTTCTCCAGAAACTTGACCTTCTTCGGGAAGACCGAAGAGACGTAAGTTTTCTCTCCTGCTGTAGACCTCCTGGTAAAGAATTTGGTCTTCCAAGCCTTGGATCTTGTTCGATGTTTGATTCTCTCTTCTCTTTATTTCCTCGATGTCTTTATTTGTAAACGTCAATCCCGCTTCTATCTCGTGTATTGTTTCTTCCATCTTCTTAGCTTTTTCATTGAAATATTCCATATTTGCTTGAATCTTGTTTACTGCGTTCTCCAAGCTGGAAATCTTACCGAGAGTACCTTCCATCGTTTGTAGTTTCGTCTCCATACGCTCAAGTCTGTCCAGGATTTGTTGGAGCTGTTGACCAATCTTTTCAGTCATCGTCAAGGCTACCAGAACTTGATCGTCACTAACATCAAGTGGTTTTCCGTTTGGGCTTATATCGTTCTTAAAGAGCGTTGTACTAAAACTTGAGATAAAGATCCGTTTGTCATCCGGCGAATTCGTTTCGCTATCTGAGTTAGGACTCTTACTTGTTCTTGTTCGCTTAAGCGTTGGTGTAAACGCCTCGGCCATAAACCAACCAAGAATAATTGACTTATAGTTTGAAATTTACGAGAGCAGAATGAATGGCGTCCTCATCCGCTCATGGTCGGTCCCAGTCCCAAATGTGACATAGTTACATAACGACCAAATTTCATTACGTGAAACGTGACTCTCGCTGCCCATATGCTGAAAGGCGTATCTGATTACATTCTTTGCATAGCGCGAGTCTAGCGTGACTTGTAATCCGAGAATTTTGTTTACGACTAAAGAAAAAATAACTTGACCTTTCAAACGAATATAAATATACACATGTTAAAAGGGTTTTATACGAGCGCTAAGCTTTTAATTTTTTTCCCCGAGAAAATTCCATCATTCCTTCTGGCGAAATAAACACGTTTTTATTTATCACCGTCAGCGCATTCCATGGCTGACGCCAGACGTAATACCTTTTTTAGCCCATTCCCTTCGAAAGTGAACAGAACCAAAAATTCCAGATTACAAAATCTTCTGTTTCGCACGCAAAACGAAAATACAGCTTAACTCTGGATAATTTTAGCCTTAGTATCCAGCAGCTGGTCCCAAATTAGATGCTTTATCCTTGCAAATGTCCAGACACCCATCGCTGAAGGATTTTGGCCCAAGTTTGCCAAATAAACATTTTTCCCGTCGGCGGCCATCGTTTGTCTAAACAGTTAATTCGCTAACTTAACAAAAACCCTCCTGAGGGGGGATATGACGAAAAGACCTGAGAAATGGCCAGTAATTGGCTGATAGTGACATCATCCGCGAAGGTTTGGGATTAGTAACCGACAAAACAAAAAATAACAAGAAGTTTAAAAAAACTTAAAAACCGCGCTTTTTTAACTCTTTTGCGCTCACAAAAACATTACGTAATATTTAGCAACAACAGTTTGCGAGAAAACATTACCCGGAAACAATTTAAAAGATGATTAGGACTTGTTTCCATATCTCAAACCACCCTTGGGTACCTTGTGATGCGTACACAAAGTAAATTCTGATTATAAGCCTAAGCATTGAAAATACTGATTAGGGCATAGGTTCCCCAAGCTCAAAATTCGTGGTGTATGTGACAGCTTGTGTATATAGAGAATTGTATGGGAAAATCACCGATCTTAAAAAAAATTGTGTAAATAACTATCTCATTTGAAATAAAGTTTTCCTACCTCAAATGTGTGACGAACTTGTCTCTTGTGCCGATTTTAGAGCCATTCTGACGCCTTTTAGTGAAGTTATTTGAAACCGTTTCCCCTCCTGCACAATATGGCATTAAAACTAAAACTAGGGTATCTAAAAGATAGTAATGCTGCGGCACATTCTGTTGATAATGACATATTTTACGTAGTCATTGATCTATCTGCGAGTTCCAAGTCTTACATTATAACCTTTATTTCTTTAAGTCGTGTCAAGTCGTGGTGTGTAACTTAAAATCTGTCCTTGTATGTATCAACTTCATGCATCATGACGAATCGATGGCGAGGCTTGACAAGGGATCGAGACAAAAAAGCACATACACATACACACACACACACACACACACACAGGATACACCTCTCCCCCCCCCCCCCCAACTGTACCAGAAAATCAAGAAGATGAAATTTGAAAGATGTGGAAATTGTAGGACCAGAAATTTCAGTTATAAATTCTGTACAAGTGCGCATTAAGTCTAGAGTGTTGACAGTATTGAAAATGCGTCGATCGCTAGCCCGCGAACTATTTCCGGCTATCGCTTGTCCCTGCTGGCGGCACCACTGACAACCGGAAATACGTCTGCGTTCGCAGGCTAGTCGATCGCCGGATATGTGAAACTGCTAAAACTTAAGTTTAAATTCATGTTTGGATGAAAAGAAATTGATCGTAGCATATATGAAATAAGCGTGTTCTACAGTTTCCGTTTGTTTTAAATATTCTACAAGTTTTTGTAACGACGATTTCTCTTCAACTGATTTAAGAATAAGACCACGAAGCGAGACTGCTAAGAAATGATATACTAAGTTTAAAATAAGATGTGACAATTAATCGTCCAGACCCGGGCGTTTAGATTTTTACCGCAAACTTTCACGTACTGCATTAAAAACAAAAGCAACAGTTGTGAAAGTCAATCACGCTCTCCTGCACATCGTTTTACAGGTAAATCAAAACAAAATTTCAGTGGAATCCACGCTAAAAGACTGTATGACAACTTCGTGTACGTTGTTGGTGGCGCAGATTTCCAAATTATCTGCAAGAAAACAACAACGACACATTAATGCATATGACGCATCGCTGGTGATCGTGACTAAAGCTCATGGTGATCTTAACTGTTTGGACATGAATTGATACACATCAACCTCCTCTTTACCAAATCCAAATAAACGAAAGATGTGGAAATTGTAAGAGTAGAAAGCTGACTTATAAATTCTGAACTAATACGCACATGTCTCTAGAATCGAATGTGACAGACTCTGATAAGGACCAGCGGTGAGGACGCGTCCATGGCGATATGTGAAAATGCTGAAGTTTTAGCTTAAATTCATGTTTGGATGGAAACAAATCGATCGCAGCAGATATAATTTAGCGTGTTCTACGGTTCTCGTTTGTTTTAATTATTCTACAAGCTTAAGTACCGGCGATTTCTCTTCATTAAGAATTTGACGAAGGATGCGAGACTGCCAGGAAATTGACGCAGTAAGTTTTAAATTATTGTGTGACAATTAATCAGATAATTCTGCATTAACGACAACAGCAAGGGTTTTGAAAGCCAAGCACGATATCGCTCACATCGCTTTACAGTCTTTACAAGTAAATTAAAGTAAACCATAACCACTAACCTTTCTCAACTGCAATCCATGCGAAAAAGGATGCTAGCACAACGGTGTCACCACCTCGTGTTGTTCGTGGTCAGAAGCAGTCGTGGCTTAATGTATTCTGGTAGAAGGCGCAATGCATTCTAGTAAAAAGCCGCAATGCATTCTGGTAAAAAGCCGCAATGCATTCTGGTTAAAAACCGCAATGCATTCTGGTAAAAAGTGATGAATTCGAGAATTCGTACTCCCTTTTATATTTCTTCTTAAAACCTGTTTTTTGTTACGCTCGCTGCGCAGCAACAAAAAACATACCTTCCCAACTAAAAACTCATTAATACACAAAAACAGAGTGGCAGACAATACGAAAACTACCAAGAAAATTACAACACAATCAATGATTGTGGCTCATTGCCAAATCAAAGTTCAACAAAAGCGCAGTCTTCTTTAACACGCTGCACAATATACATTGTTGTCTGAACATAAAGTCACAAGCACATCACTGTGTATGTATTCCAGAACCGCTCCTTATATTAAAAGCGATAAGGAGTATACTTTGCATTCCGACACGAAATGGTTAATTTGTTCTATAAACAGATCCTTATTGAACACAAATAACTTTAAAACGTAACAAAAGCAAAAAAGACGACTGTTTTCAAAAACTAATGAAGTGTATTTCTAACAAGAACAATACGATGGACACAATACAGGTCATTTCAAAATCTGAAAATTTCTGACAATCACTAACAAGCCTAATTTACAGCAGCTCCATCCGTCAATGGATGTGTCGAAAACAAAAAGCCAAAAAAGAAGGTCGGAGACCTAAGACCCACTGGTCTAAAATGAAACCGCTATGGTCTAAATCGAAGACCCACTGGTCTAAAACGAAGACTCTATGGTCTAAAACCCTTCTCTAAAACGGAGACCATATAATCTAATACGAACACCAGCTGGTCACGAAGACCCTATGGTCTAAAACGAACACCCACTGGTCTAAAATGTCATCTAACCACGGCACAAGCTTCATAGTTACTTTATTTCGGTCGCTGCAACACGTGCCAAATTGCGTAACCCAATTGGACTCCAAACTCCAACAGTAAAGAAAAATAAATAAGCTACACTGAAGATCTTAGTATATTTTGTAGTCCACAATACTCTATTTTTCAAATACATATGACAAAATTACCATAACGTGCATCATTACTTTACTGCACTGTCCTTGTAATATGTAAGGCCGCAAAAATCAACAGTGCGTACTCGCAAATTTATTCACCACGTAATACAAGCAGTTGATTTTGCCATAGCCTACGTAGCTGGCGGTATTGTAAGCGCAAGCCAAAAACGTTTTGGGGCGAAAACAATTACAACTGAGCGGCGAAGCCGCGACAAGGATGCGAGTGAGACTTTGAGACTTTTGGTTATTTCTCGCACCTTCGCTGTTGAATTCTGGCGGCTCCGCCGCCAAAACTTAATTTCACGCGCGCCTACAATACCCCCGACAACACCGCCAAATACAGAGGCTAATTTTGCCGGGAAAATAACACTCTCAAAAAAGGAAAAAAAGAACATCCAAGGCTCTAAAACCAAAACCCACTGCTCTAAAGCCTCTTTTTCTTCAGGAAAAAGCCATAAATTGAGCTAAATTGTTCTCACTTTCGTAACGTTTAAATTGAAGTGCAATCTGAAATTGACAGCTACTTTAGGCCTTTAGTTCGGACCAGTCAGTCTTCGTTTTCATAACCGATCTTTAAAGCGATAAGAGGTATCCTTTGTATTCCGGCACGAAATGCTTAATTTCTTACAAAAACAGATCCTAATTGAACCGAAATTCGCATGGTAACTTTTAATCAAAAAAAGGAAACAACAAGTAAATTTCACTCTTTATTATTGCATATGTCTTGAAGTCTATCTCTAAGGGATTTTGGCCAATTTTTTGAGCAATAAACATTTATGAAGATAAGAGCTGACAAATGGCCTAAAATTAGCTAAACATGACATCATCCGGTGATGAAATTTGACAGTGACTGCGGGTCTGCTCACCGACAGAACTAAAAAAAACAGACTCGCTGACAAAACTAAAAAAACAGACGCGATACATTCTTCACCTCATTGAATATTCCCTTCGAAAGTGAACTTATTAACAATGATTTAGTAATAAATAGAGAAGTAAAAACAAGCCATATTATCTCCCGAAGTTTCGGCGACTTCATGATGCCATTATCAAGGGTAAAAATAAGAATAAAATTAACAAATGCGAATTCAACAGTTACAACTGATTTCCATACCGGAGGAGCCTAATACACACAAACTTTACTGAACATGCAAGCAAAACGAAAATACAGCTTAATAACTCTTGATAATTTCAAACTTAGTAGCCAACAACTGGACCTAACTTACATTCTTTATCCTTCCAAATGTCCTGATGTACATCTCCGAGAAATTTTGGCCCAATTTTGACCAAATAAACATTTGTCACGGACGGCCATGTTCTGTCTTAATAGTTAATTTGCTAACTTGACAAAATGCTCCTGAGGGGGCATAGGACGAAAACAGATGAGATATGGCCTCTAATTGGCTGATGATGACATCATCCGGTGATGACAATTGGCCGAGTGGGAGTGTGGGTCTACTCACCGACAAAACTAAAAAAAAAAAAACCGAAGGCAAATCAAGAAACCGCCCAGCCTACGGCTGCGCGGTTTAATAAACCGAAGGCCGAGCAAGAACCGCCCAGCCTCCGGCTGCGCGATTAATAAGAAGACAAACACTATTTACATAATCCAACTTGACCAGTGAGAACTTTGGAGGCGTAAAGATGGCCAAATACAAGAAAACTGGGTTAACTTTGTTGATTGGTCATTTTTGTGTCTTGTGATTTAGAAAACAGCAGCCCCATTTTCGTGTGCTGTTTTAAGTTAGTTATAAAAAGAGCTTTCGCTACAGCTCCACTGTACCATATTTCACGTACTCAGTTGCATTACCATAGCTAAGATGGATGGGCTCGCTTATGTACAGAGCACGCAAGAGATGCCAAAAACATTACCCCCGATCCCATCCCGTTTCTTTCATCTTCTTTCTCCGCTTCTCTCTCATCTTAGAAACTTGGCGATCGCGGTATAAGCAGAGTAATAAACTCGTCGTTAGCCTATTTGCCAACTCAGTGAAAATGTCGATCGGTCAGAAGTCATAAACCCTCGAATAAGCGCCCCCTTCGAATAAGCCCTCCTCCTATTGGCCGAAATTTCAAAATAAGCGCCTCGTCCCATTCTCCCATTTCTTCGCCTTACAAGTAATTAAGCGCCCTGGGAACTAATTCGAGGATTTACGGTATTTAAATTTGTGGTTTTGCAGGTTGCGTTGCTCGGCGCATGGGAAAGTATCGTCAGGTACTTTGATGATCGTGAAGACGTTCTAAACACAACAGAGGTGGATGATGAAAAAGCTAGCTTCTTCAAAGGCATCACAATTTTCTGTTGGGTCATGGTCATCCTCTACTTAATAATATATACATTGAGTTTCCCTAAGATATGCAATTGAAAACGACCATCCTTTTTCACTTTAACGGTAAGTCAGAAAAAAAGAGCAAATAATTTCTAAATTTTAGATACTGATATTCGTAATTAAGTAAGGGTTAACACACCTTTCGTTTCTGACCCATCCAACCTCAGTAAATGACAATTACCCTCTTTCCCAGGGTCTTTTATGCAGAGCAGGAAGCTGAGAGACTCTGGGAGCCAGGTTATGTAGTAACTCTTTTCACGGTTAACTTAGACTGTGAACAGTCTCTCTTTTCCTCGAAAATCCGTGGGAAAGAACGCAAAAAGAAGTAAGCTTGCAAACGTGACTGTGAGCGTGACGTGCGAGCGGCGATGCCGTGAGCCGCTAGTAGCATTACAATAAAATCTTACATGAAAGTGGTAGAGCGGTCATCACAATAAATTTTCCAATTGCTTAAATTGGAAAATTTACTTCAATGACCACTCTTCACTTTCATATACAACCGCAGTACAAATATGAGTTATTTCATATATACTTCATATCATTTCACTGCATGGGAAGATATGAACTCAATAAATTGACCTCGCTCCCAATGTGTGGCTCCAAAACTCAGTTGGTAGAGCATCGCACCGGTATCGTGGAGGTCACGGGTTCGAATCCCGTTGAAGCCCTGATTTTTTTCTGGCCTCTTCTTTGCAATATATTGCTTAAATTGGAAAATTTACTGCGATGATCACTCTTCACTTTCATCTGCAACCGCAGTAAAATATGAATTATTTCGTATATACTTCACAAAATCGTGCATGTATGTGAGGCAATTTCGGCCTATTTTGTAGTTTTAGCCCGAAATTACCTCGCATCCACGTTGGATTACACTGTAATGCAAAAGAGAAAAATTAACCGTTAAAGGGCTATTGGCTGTGAACGATCGGTTGAATTAAGGTAACCGCATTAATACGAGTGCTATTAGAATTTATACTACGAGTGATTTTGTAATAGTGGTGTAAATACAAAATTACTCGAGCTTTCACAAGATTATTCATTTACTATATGACTGAGAAAATTACTTATTATTTGAAATTAAATTCTTTTAATTTTTTATGAATATAGTATTGATAGGGGTTATTTTATTGTAGGATTTTTTTCAGGACCTTACTGAAAACCACTACTGCGAGTGGAGCTTCCCCACTAAACATTTTTACCATGACTACTCTATTTCTTAATTTAATTACTTTTTTAATTAATTATTTTATTAATCAATTATTTAATTATTTAATTATTTCTTAATTTTTTCTATATTTATTTCTTAATTTGCTCTGTACTGCGGCAAATTCGAAATTATTGACAAATTGACCCGTTCTATGCCAGTCGCAATGATCATAAAACTATTTTCTCAACCATGATAATGAAAGGTTGGTCACGGGCAGGTTGTACGTGTCTCGTACTTCGAGGGATACAAACAGAACCAGAATATTAAAAGGAGGCGAGTTAAGGGGTGAATAATAATAATAATAATAATAATAATAGTTTATTCATTTATAGTGCGCTTTTTAACAGGCTAGGTGATCAAAAGCGCATTACAACAATAAATAACCTAAAAACTATAATTACTTGTCCGCTCTTGATTAACAACCCACTTATTTCTTTTATTTCTCTCTTCACTCGCTGCACATGTTAAGACGTTTATCACTATTTTATTTTTGCATTTCACAGTCCTTGATCTTCTACTTCATCATGTTTGCATTGCTGCTCGCCTGTACAGGAAACTTGGTTTCCAGAGCCGTCGCGTTTGGAGAGCTCCTGGAACAGTTCCTTCTAACAAGACAGTCAAGAAATTTGTCACCACCCTCAGCGTTGCCTTGGTAAAAACAGTTACTTTTAATCATTTTTCCTGGTTACCTAAATGCTTGGCGCGAAGTTAACTGTACCCACGCTATGAGCGGAAATCAGTTAAGAAACAGAAAACATGTTTCGTGTTTCTGTCGAGTTTAAGAAACACGAGTGGAAGTTTGTGAGGACGGGAAATGCTAAAACAAATACTGGTTGACTAAGGCTCCGCCCTGATGAACCATCACGGGATGAAAATCTCGAGCTCACAATCTCATTGTAAATTAGCATAGAGCTAGTCAGGTTCTATTCACGAGTTCTCTGTTCTCTTATTGGCTACGCTACTCAATATCTATTCTGTTTTAGTATAAATCTACTAGCGTTCTATCACGAACACCGTCCTCTGATTGGCTACGCTACTCACTATCGATTCTGTGATAGATAGTAGCGAAGCAGTGTACTCTGTCGGCAAAAAGTTTTGAACGACTAGTAGATTTATACTAAAACAATTAGATTATTCGCTCTCGATTTCTATGCGTGATAGTTCACTCTGGCTACGCCCTCGTCAACTATGACGCGATAGAAATCTCGAGCTCATAATCTAATTGTTAAGTATAGATAGTGAGTAACGTAGTATTGAGTGCTTGTTAAAAAACTGGCGGTCGCTTCTTTGCGCTTCGAAATGCCTGTGCAGTGGATTTAGATAAAGTTTTGTACGACTAATAGATTTATACTAAAACAGTTTAATTTCTATGGGTGATAGAAATCTCGCGCTCATAATCTAACTGTTTAATAAAAATACGGCTTTTAGAGCGCACAGGGTGTTTTCTACACAGGCTTACTCAGTCTGATACATCGGCGTTTTCTAGCTTATTATAATATTTATAAACATTTACTCCACAAATGCATAATAGCCCTATGAGCAGGCAAGATTAACCGTATTCTGCGCTGTTATTGGCTAACCAAACTGCCAAGGTGGAGCTATCTTGTCCGCTCGGGATTATCCGCGGTGTCTCGCAAGAAAATAATATTTGGCTTATACCCAGGGCCTCGCAGGATGCGTGGGAGGTTGGATGGGGCTTATCCCTTATATAACCCAGACATTCAAAGTTCTAAAGCTTGTACACTCTACAAGTTATTACTATGGCTGACATTACTCTGTTTCCTTCATCTTTGACAGGCCTTTGGATTTTTATCCTGCATAGCGTTCGTTGTTGATATGGTTCTGAATCACAAGTTGTTTCAAACCCAGCGAGCCCAGGAAATGCCACCCGACCAAGGACCTCCCCAGCGACGAGCCTGGGATGTCAACACCGAATACATGCGATCCTCGATGTTTTACGTGAAGTTGGAAGAAATTGTAAGCCTTTTAAAATCATTATTTTCGTTGGGTGATTTACAAAACAAGCCGAGTGAGGGAGCACTTCTGAGAGAAAAGCACTAATCTGGACACCGAAGGGCTCGTATGTTCGCAAAATCAATGCGACGGCATGTTGATTTGTCCCAAGTTTTAATTGAGATATGACTGTGGCCAGTGTTTTATTGGTTTTTAAGTAGAGTGTAGCTGCTTAGATAACAATCGAATACAGGTTAACAGGCTGACTGGCTGATAGATGACTGGCCGACTGGCTTACGGACTGACTGGTTGACAGGCTGACTGGCCGACTGGCTCACGGACTGACTGGCTGACAGGCGGACTGGCAGACGGACTGACTGGCTGACGGACCGGCTGGTTGACGGACTGAGTGTCTGACAGACTGACTGGCTGATAGGCAGACGGACTGACAGGCTGACCGGCCGACTGACTGGCCGACTGACGGACGGACGGACTCACTGGCTGACAGGCTGACTGGCGGACGGACTGACAGGCTGACTCAGTGGCCGACTAGCGGATGGACTGACTGGCTGACGGACGGACTGGCTGACAGACTGACTAAAGAACGGTTGGACCGACGGAGTGACCGACGAACTGGCTAACTGACTGATTGACGGATGGATGGACGGAGCGACGGGCTCGCAGTTTAAGTGGCATTAAAATGTTGTCTATTTTTTCAGTGTAGTTACACATATATTGATTTTAGCATATAACTCCGCTGATTCTAATTGTCATATACCTCGCAGGCGCAACTGTTTGCAGCATGGGTGTGTATCATTAAGTACTTTGACATGGACATTTTTAAAGCCCAGATCCCAGCAGAAGATTCTAAAGCTGATTTCTTTAAGGGAGTCACAATATTTGCCTGGGTGATGGTCGTTCTTCTGGCCTTGACTTTCGCGCTAAGTTTTGACAAGCTTTGCAGTTGATCATCTCCTTAGATTTTGACGGTAAGTCATGGGACATTCTGTGAGAATGGGTGTCGAAAGTAATCAGGTAATTACTTGGGTTTTGGTTTTACTACGGTTTGAGATTGGCTGAGTAGTCTAACTGGTAAGTAATTGAATTGGGGTTGGTTTCACGACACTCAGTTGAAAACTGCTCTATATCTTGTCACAATAAAACTGTCAGAACCACCTGGTAAATCATGCTTGAACTTTGAATTGTCAACCAAGGCATCTTAGATAATCAAAAATCTTTCAACTGACTTTAAGCCTAGAAAATGTTTCAGGAAATGGAAAAGAGTAATTCGAATATATTCCAGTAGCATTTAAAATGTCTCTTTAGATCATTTGATCATTACCTCAGTTGTCTCTCCCAGAAAAAAAAAGTAGATGTGGGCTGAAGAAATATATCAAACACGAGAGACAGGGTTTCATCGGGATATCCAAACATCGATAAGAGAGTTGAAAATACGACGCGTAGCGAAGTATTTCGAGTTGTTTGGATAACCGATCATTTCGAGTGTTTGATATGTCTTTTCAATCGAAACAAAAACTAAGGTAAACGGAGAGGTAAAATCGTCAAAATCTATGCTAATTAAGACGGGTATCCAAACCTCCTTTACGGGTTTTACTTGATAAATTATTGATGAGTTTGAGAAAGCTCAATCTAATACTCGTCTTCACCTTTTTCATTTATCGTACAATTTTCTTTCTAGTTAATATCGTTGTTTTTTTTGCATTGTTTGCAGACACTGCTGATCCACTTGTTCTTGTCCATTTTACTGATCGCCTGTTGTGGAAACATGACACCACACGCTATCGACTATGGAAAGGCGTACAAAGGTGTACTTCTGTTTGGCCTGGTAAGTCGAATTCAATCATTCACGGGTCTGTTGTAAGTCGTGACTATGCCCCTTCAGCATTGGTCAAGAAGCCATGGGACGGTCTCTCCTATATGGTCTTAAAAAAACCAGATCTATTTATTTCAAGGTCGGCACACACTAGGGGGCTAATCACAGGGACTTGCTTAGGGGACGAATGCCGTAGTGTGCACTCGTATTTTGCATAAAATTAAAATTATAGTTCCAGGGACTGCATTTTTGGTCTCTGCGACTAGTGCAACGAATTAAGCTGGTTTGATTTCTGGGACTAGTCGCAGGGACCAATAGCCCCACAAATCGGTTAATTTTTTAGTGTGTACACACTAAGGGATAAGTCCCTGCGTTTTATTTACTTAATTTACATATTTATCTGTTTAGACGTATTATTCAAAGTAATTTGTTTATTGCACTTAATTAGTCTACTACGTTTTCTTCTCAGTTTTCAGCAAGAAATTCCTGAAAGACAGTTCACCTTAACTGGGTTTCTCTAGTACCCCTTTTGAACAAAATAGCATGGTAAAACAAAGCCTCCGTCCCAACTAATTCCCCTACATTGCACCATCTGTCGGAGCAATAACTCTTCTTTGATAAAGAGAAATAATTACTTTATGACAGCTATTCAGAGTTTTAAAAATGTACATGTCCGTTCATTCTTTTTGTTTTGACAGGGGTTTGGTTACATTTCCTGGATAATTTTCATTGCGGACATCTCCCTTCTTTATAAGTTGTACAAGCAGCAAAGGGTAGAGGAGGTTTCCCACCCGCAGCAAGCAGGCCAGCCAGGTGTCGTCCAGCAGCCCGCAGTGGTTATTGTCCCACAAGGCGCGAAACAGCAAGTCTACCAGCCGGCTACACTTCCGGGACAGTAGCTAGTTCAATATCTTGGACAACAGCCTGTCCTGAAAGGAATGCCTCCGCCAGCTTACAGTCAACAGCCGTCACAAGGAGAAAGCCAGAAATAAAATATAACATTGCCTCCTGCTGAAATCTGCCATCTAATTAGTTCAAGTTCACTACTATTACAGCTCAGTATATAGTGTATTGAAACAATGTCATCGAGAAATTAATCTTTAGCTCGCTTTTAACATTTTTACAATCTACAGCTAGCTGATCAACAACAGCTAATCGCATTAAAACTCAGCTGCTTTGTAAAACGGAACAATATTTTGAGAGAGGTTTTGGTAAACATAATGTGTTGCATCAGTTTGACTAGTTATTTAAAGTTCTTTTGCCTGAAGATCCGAGTATACATAGTTTTACTTTAAATAAAGTGAAAGCAGGCTACAAACACTGATTATGATCAGGAGGAGCCTGTAGAAAGAAACTTAAGATGCAGCTTTAAGGGGTAAGGAGACGTTTGTGACAGCAAAGTTTAATTTTGAAACAAAGTCTAAAGATTGCCTGTATAATTAATCTGAAACGCCAACATAGCATGACAGTTAGTGTGGGCATTACTAAAGGACACCGCTATATCAGAAAAACACCGGTGCTGAATGTCTTACTGTTTCACATGCCTAAAAGCGTCTTGCTCCGTCCTTTCTGTCTGATTAGAAAAGAAAAATGAACTGAGAGCTCTCTACATTAAAAGTTTTAAAAGGCTATCGTCCGTTGATTATTGAACAGAGCACTGAATGGCAGCGTACTCTCTCTGTCAACTTTGTAGATTTCGCCAAGGCCTTTGATAGTGTGCACCTGCACAACCTCTGGAAGTTATTGCGAGCGCATGGAATCCCCCCGGCCCCCCCCCCCCCCCACCTTGTTAAGATCATCCAAAGCTTCGATGACAACTTTACCTGCTGTGTTGGTGATGGGGACATCTTATTTGAAGTTCACACTGGTGTCAGACAGGGGTGTGTAATGTCTACATTTCTTTTCAACCTTGTTGTAGACTGGATCATGCATCGCACCACTGAATATCAGGTCAGGGGAATCAGATGGACACCCATCTCTTACCTGGAAGACCTGGATTACGCTGATGATATAGCCTTACTATCACACCCACACCCACATACAAGAGAAGACGCAACGCCTTAACACCTTTGCAAAGCAAGCTGGCCTGAACATCAGTAGCAAGAAGACGGAAATTATGGCACTGAACGCTACCAACACACGACCAGTCCAGATTGATAACGAAGAGCTTCATTACACAGACAGATTTACCTATCTCGGCAGCATCATCAGTAGGGATGGAGGAACTGACCTGGACATCCAGCGCCGTCTCAACAAGGCCGGAAATTCGATCAATATGATGAATAAGGTATGGCGTTCTTCAACCTACAGCACTCGTACCAAGCTGAAGCTCTATCACAGCTGCGTCCTCACAACTCTCCTGTATGGCTCAGAATGTTGGCACTTAACGGAGAAGCTCTCCACCTTTCACACCAAAAGCCTTCGGCGTATTTTACGCATCTTTTGGCCCAATGTCATTTCCAACAAAGATCTTTTTGAACGGTGTAGAACCGAATCAATGGCTACCATCCTGATAAGGAGACGCTGGAGGTGGATTGGCCATGTCACCCGCCAAGAAGCTTCCATTTCAAAAACTGCTATGCACTGGAAGCCAGAAGGCAAACGCAAGCGGGGTCGCCCTAAGATCACATGGAGACGGACAGTTGAGAAGGAAATAAAGGAGATGGGGAAGACCTGGGAGGGCATCAACTTCATGGCAAAGAACCGCCAGATGTGGGGGGAACACGTTGCTGCCCTACATGCCAGCTAGGCGTAAAGGGCATGAGTGAGTGAGTGAGGGAATCCGTTGATTAAAGTTCTGTGTCATCGTATCTTAGTTCTTTGAACAACTTCACTCAGGTACACTGATTTTGAGCAGATATTGTACGGTGTAAAAAGCCGAATTTGGCGACAAGTAAATTTACCCCGAAACCAAAAATATCATTGACGGCCAGTATTGTATGTACTTGTTATCCGTCAACTCCTAGCCTGCGTAGCAGGCGCATGTAAGGGTTAGGGAAATCGGGAAAAAAGACAGAGAGGGAGGAGGGAGAGAGAGGCTCTTCCTCCCCCGTCCCCTCTTTCTTTTTCCCGATTTCCCCTCTGACCCTCCCGCTGCACTAGTCAACCCTGCGCGGTCGGCAAGGTCGGCGGCACACACGAATGACTCTGCGACTAGTCCCCGTAATTAGTCCCCTGAAGAGTTTACACGAAGGGACTGGTCGCAGGGACTTGTCCTACGAACAGTTCACACGAAGTGTTCTGAAGAACAAGCCGCAGAGACTTGTCCAAAAAGTTCAAACTCGTTTGAATTCGTGGGTAGTAGTCGCAGGGACCGGTCTCTGAAGTAAAAATGGCCAGTTAACATGTACGATGGGACCTGCCCCGCGACTTGTTGCAAGGTCTAGTCGCAGGGACTAATCCCCTCGTCTCTGCCAACCTTAAAAGTCCAAGGTAGTTAGCCTGTTTTAGGCTCTCTTGGTCTGTGAGGGCGAGCGAACGAGGCGAGCCGGAGAATGCCTTTTTTTCACTCGTTCTATCGGCGCCTGCTCACAGCTATGAATGAACCAAACGCCTGCAACAGGCTACGATGTAGTATTAAACCAGAATATTCAAAAGCTGTGGACTCGCGTTTTACGCACATTATAACTCCTTATGAATTTCTGGTTAGCGTCGGGCGCAGTACCGTTGATATTTTAGACTACCAGCCGTCAGTTTTTGTTTTTGAAATCCTCCGCAGGATCAAATTCTCAAATCTAAACCTAAAAGAGGTATGTGACATAAAGCAAAGATCGCGTTTGTCGAAAAAAGTACACTTATGTCGTGATTTTTAGCCATTTTAGAAACGTAAGCATTAGGAAAATTACTTGTGCAAAATGTCTTTTGGTTCGGTTCAGATAATCAGTCCACTAGATAGCCAAAGTAATTTCACATGTTTACACTACTTTCCGGCTGCCGTATTGGAGGACTAAGGAGGTCCTTCAACATGGCAGCTCCATACCAGGTGTGACGATAAGTTTTTCCTGCAAACGCTGAAATTTCTGACTGAACGGAGAATTGAACTGACAACTGGGGAAATCTAGCTCTGGAGAGCACTGCTTTGTCTGCGGGAACGGAATCTCGTCACGAATTCCTGGTACTCGGGATCTACTTCGATGGTCTTCACTACGGACGTCAAGGAAGAGACACAACTTGGTCCAACAGTAGTTTATTCTGCACTCTGCTTCGTAATCGTTGATGTAGTCGTCGATGTAGTTGTCGACGTAATCGTTAAACTTTACAAATGCGCTTGCTTATATATCATCCTTTACACGTTAAGTGTTTACAATATGATAATGCAACTTCTAACATACAATACTAGCGGAAAAGCCTTAATTACGATAGCAAATCACAATCAACACTACAAAGTTTCTTAAATTAAAAATAGAGTGCTAAGACTAAAGGTTGAAAGGTTTGAGATTAAAATAGAGCAAACTTAGGAAATTAAAAATGAGATACTAAATGGGAAATTCTCACTTGGTGTTACCGACAGCAAGAATAACTTATCCTATGAATAGAACTTCATTACTGGAATACAGTTCAGCTGGCTAACTCTCAAGGAAGTAATAAAACTCCATTAGTAAAAGGTAGTTCAGCTGGCTGGCTTCCAAGGGAACGGAAGATAGATCTTAATGCCGAAAGGAAACCTAAGTACACCGCTAACGAACTATTTGTGTACTAAATGAAAGTCGGTGTTGCACACGTACAGGTGTACAAAGAGTCGGCAAAGTACAAAGTAGAATATTTAACTTCCTGGTCGTCAACTAGAAAGAGGTTACTATTGGTTTTTCTATAATTTTCCAAATAACAAAGAAATAACTGTGAAACGGCGAATTTTCTCATAACACAGGCTCTATAATTTTTCAAAGATCGCGTTTGTCGAAAAAAGTACACTTACGTCGTGATTTTTAGCCATTTTAGAAACGTAAGCATTAGGAAAATTACTTGTCCAAAATGTCTTTTGGTTCGGTTCAGATAATCAGTCCACTAGATAGCCAAAGTAATTTCACATGTTTACACTATTTTCCGGCCGCCATATTGGAGGACTAAGGAGGTCCTTCAACATGGCAGCTCCATACCAGGCTCTATAATTTTTCACGGGACATTTCGACGAAGTCTATTTCAACCTTAACGCACAACCCTTAAACTTGGAGGACTGTCTTCGTTATTAATCGTCTAAAACATCACAATTTCTTGACTAAATCCATTGCATGGTTTTTGATTTTACTTTTTATTGCGTGATATTGAAAACACTCTATCAGGAAAGGAATGAGACTGTACTTCTCGCCGCTACATCACTGTTCGTTTTCTTTCACATTTGTGTATTCGTGTCCCACGCTAAGAAAAAAAGTGTAGTCTCTTTAATTAAACTCTTTTTTAAAGACCCCTTAATTTAAAGAAACCAGTGTCCTTTTATATATCAAAATTAATTGCTTAATTGGGCTTAGTCACGAGATCTCGCCCCGCCACTCTTTCCTTCGTAAAAATTTCCTTGTGTTTATATGAGAAGCTTGGCTGGCCCGGTTTTGCAACCGAGATCTCCATAAGAGGGATGAAAATTTCCCCATATGAACACTCCAACCCGGGTAACCGGGACGAAACTCTTTAGATTTTTAGCGATGTTTCCCGTGACGTCAGACCTAGGCCACGTGGGGTTGTTTATTTCTGTGGTTGGCAAAAAGACGACGTCGCTTGATGTTTCTTACTAAATTCGCTGCCAAAGAAAAGGGTTCGTGGAAAGAATGCCGGTGAGCTGCTGCGTAATAAATTGTACAAATCGGTTCACAAATGCATCGGGAATAAATTTTTTTAGATTTCCTGAAAGTGAACAGAAAAGGACGGCTTGGATCAATGCAGTTCGTCGGAAGGATTGGACGCCGTCCGAGTCCTCGCGAGTCTGCAGTGTTCACTTCTTGTCAGGTACAAAGCTAATAACTGCGTAAGCCATATAGTAATACTGAGTGGTTGTTGCTTCCATAAATTCTCCTCTTTTGTATCGTGTCTTGAATTTGCAAGCTATTCATCGAGTTTAGGAAGTAAGATTCGCGCTCGTATAACTAAATTTAATTAAATCGAATCGTACAGGATAATCAGTGTTTAACGTGGTCTTCGTCTTCTTCAGGGAGGGCTAGCGATGAACCAAATGATCCTGATTATATTCCAAACTTGGCCATGGGTTATGGTGATGACAGCTTGGCTCTGAAATTATCCTTGAATAAAAAAGCGCGGAACGAACGCAGACTTCGTAGGTCCCAAGCTAAGGATGACAAAAATATAGAAGTGTCTGGTGAAGAAGAAACCGGAGCCGGTGAAGGTAAAAAAATTGTTGACATCTAAAAATAACATAAATGCTTACAGAATACTTAGATATGGATTATGTCATGATGATGATGATAATTAATATGTAATGCATGGAATAAATCAATCAATCACGTTCAAATGCATTGTTTACATCTCTGATTAATGCACAAAAATTCTTTTAACTTTCAAACTTTACAGTAGCATAATTTCAGAAATTTTCTAAGGGATGATTCTTTATTATGTGGGGATTTTGTGATTTCAATTCTCTCCACTTTTTCTGTTGTCCTTTTCTTTAGAAAAGGAAGACACTAAAAATGTATGATCCTGGTGATCTAATCCAGAAATACCAAGCACTGAAAGAAGAAAACGAGTCTCTATATAGAGAGGTTGAAAGAATCCAGAAAGAAACTGAAACTAAAATATCTGATCTAACCATCAAACACCTAGCACAGAAAGAGGAGAATCAGTGTCTTTATGAAGAACTTCAAAGACTCCAGGAAGAAAACAGAACCCTTAAAGCTGAACTGGAAAGAGTACAATTTGGGGATAAGTTTCTGAATCAAGGGGATACATCTTTCAAAACTAAATTTTTTACTGGATTTCCTACCTATGAATTATTTACTTTAGTGGTTACATTTTGTTCATCAGTGTTGCCAGTTTCAAAGAAACTTTCACCTGCCAATGTGTTTCTTTTGATAATGATGAAGATCAGACTTAATTTACTGAACCAAGATTTGGCTTACAGATTTAACATATCTGCATCTGCTGTTTCTAAACTGTTAAATGCTGGTCTGCCTGCAGTGGCACAAAGACTGTCTTTTTTAGTTAGATGGCCAGCTAAAGAGGAAGTTATTCAAACATTACCTTCCGTTTTTAAACCCTCCTTCAAAAAATGTAGAGTTA
>CM042746.1:20768832-20778832 GCA_022496165.2 Catalaphyllia jardinei | reverse complement strand
AATCATTGGATATAATTTCTTATAATTACGTGTGGCCTTGCTGGTTAAAGTGATTTCTAATTTTTTCATTGTAAATGAACACAGATAGATTGGTTCATTGAACGATGTATCAGCAATCAGCCCAACAGACAGGAGCTAAGACTGCTTTTCCCAGTCAACAACAAGCTGCTGGCAGTCCACAAGGCTACGGCCCTCCCGCTCAGTCATTCATGTACCACATGCCTCCTGGTCAACCACAACCGGTATTGACCGGCCAGCCCTCCATGGGACAACAGGGGCAACCCTCGCAATACTATGTACCTGCTGGACAGTCGGCAGCCCAACCTGTTCTCCTTCAACCTCCAGTGGATCAAGAAGAGGATGTAACATCGATAAAGGTTGATTTGAAGTACTTGAAGAGTGGTTTATTTGGCTCAAGGATTATCGAGTTTGTAAGTACAGCTGTGAATTGCAAGGGGGACCATGCAGGATGGGTAGCTTCTTATAAAAACAGCCAAAAAATGCACATCACCTGTACGTTTCTTATGGCTTTTATATGCATGGGGATTACTACATCAGCCGTATTGATTTTTAAGCCTTGGGCTTAGGGAAGCCTGAGGCGCACTCTGTTTATCACCCCCTCCAACCCCTGCATTTATCCCCAAATAAAAACTATTCACATAACAGTAATCAGAGTTACAAGTGAATATATGTAATATCATATATGATCTGCGGAGAAAGATATCAGGGCATGATTGACCATCGCAGTTATTCACACAACATAAGCAGTTGTGAAATTGAAGCCTGAAAACAAAAATGAAAAAAAAAACAAAATTGAAAATAATTGCTTATGTTGTGTGTATAACTCCGATCATCAATCATGTCTTCATGTATCTTTCTCAGCAGTTCATACATGATATTTCATACATTAACTTGTATTCTTCACGATCCACGGGTATATTACGAACTCGCAAATTGGTCAGCTCCCAGTTGGTAGAGCACTGCACCGGTATCGCAGAGGTCATGGGTTCGAATCCTGCTCAGGCCTGAAATTTTCTCAGGCTTTAATTTCACAACTGCTTAAGTCAGTGTGTATAACTGCGATGATCAATCATCGTATCTCCATAATAATCAAAGTTATATGGCATCCAAACGAGTTTATCAATCTTTACATTTCATGGATGTATCACGTATCATTTATGGCATCGTATGACCTAAATGGGGATTCTTTGAATTCTAATTATTTCTCATTCACAGGTCTTTCTCTCGATAGCCTGGCCCTGTGCTGTAGCGTTCTCAAACAGAGCGTTCTTCTTTGATGGAAGAACTAGCTTCTTCAAGGGATTCACCATATTTTGCTGGGTGATGGTCATACTGTTCCAGTTCGTGTTTGTGTTTAGCGTCAACAAAAACAAGAATTACTTTCGACAACCTTCGTACTGCACATTGGTTGTAAGTATCACTTCTAGCTTGTGAATTCTTAGAAAGTTATTGTTCCCTCGGCAAAGGTTCAAGACGGGAGAAGACAGTATTAAAACGGACACTCTACTAAATGAACAAATGAGTTACTAAATTAAAAAATATATGGCTTGAGTATGACTGAGTTACGAGACAAAAATAATAACCAATGAAACCCAATGCACCAGAGTAATGCTCGTTTTAAACGTTAACCACGTCTGAACTCCATATAGGCTGCCTAAAGTGTCCCCTTTCTTTTCATGTCCCTTATCAAAACAGTTCGCGAGTCTCTTAAAAAAGCCGGGCTCGCGCTTCGCTAACTATCTATTACATGGTTTTGCTCCAGCCTGTGAGCAACATTCAAAAGGAACTCTCTTTCTGTCGGTTCATTAAAGAAAAGAAAACGAATTTTTGTGTTGCATTGATTTCATGGGTCCTTTAAAATAGTTAGAGTTAAGAGCACCAGGTTTTGCGAGCGAAAAATGAAAACTGTGCTCAGTGCGGTCATTTTGTCAGTCCTTGTTCCAACGTTTTGCGATCTTGATCTTGTTTTTTTTTTTGGTCAGTCATTAGGAATCCAAGTGGTCTTGACGATTCTACTCATTACATGTACGGCGAGCTATTCAATTCGCCTCGTCGACTTTTATAAAGTTTACAGCCGTCGCGATACCCTTAAAGCCGATCGCGATGGATCGGCCGTGGCCTTGATTTTTGCTTCCGTGGTAAGCAAGTTTAATTTTTTTTCTTGGTCTCTAGTCACGAAATTCATGTAATTCAATCATGTGGCACGTGCGGCTTGTATTCAACGATCTTTCTCTATCGACTGGTGCGAGCCTAGCGTGGTTTAGGGCCAGCGGAGGAAGCCAAGAGCCGTCCGAGAGGAAAGGACGACGAGTAGGCCCAGGCCACGCTCGGCTTGATTTACTCGACCCTAGCCTCAACTCGCTTCGCTGGCCAATACTTCTTTCCTTATCACTATCGCAAGCCTGTCCTTAGGGCTATCTCTTTCTTCCCTGTTTTTATCATTTCCTTATACAGTGCGATACAGATAAAGCACACAGAGATTAAGGAAAAGGTAAGGCACTGTAAGCTTCCCTTCCCCCTGATCTTCCTGGAAGACCTCTCGATCAGGGAGAATAGTACTTTCATGCTTTTAGTAAGAGCGGAAGGGGAGGGGGGGGGGATGCAGAAGGGCTAGGTCTCGCGCCAACGTTTAACATTTGCTTTGATCATTTGATACTGAACAAAACTCCAATTTAAGTTGAGGGAGTTAATGGGGATGATACAAAAAATACCCATTTCTTGGGCTAACAGCTCGCTTCGACTTGACGTCTGGGAAGGTAACACTAATGAAGCTGAAGTAACAACCATTCTCGTGCCCAGTGCTTCTCGTTTTAAAATACCTGTTTTGCCGAGAACGTGGACAAAAGAAATGAAGGCTCTAGGGGCGAGAATGAGGTAAGAATAAGATCAATCTTACAAATCTTCCGCTCTCTTTTGACAGATATTTGGCATGCTGGCATGCATGGCTTTCCTTGACGACATTCGTATCTTGTCAGGGATGTACGCTGAACAAAGTTCAAAGGAAATTGCTGCTACTTCCGGCAATGCACAGCAACCAGCTGCCACGCTTGCTGAGCAAGAGGTTGACCCACATGCTCAGTTTTCACCACAGCCTCCGCTCAATAAGTTGTAACAAGTTTGTGAAAGACGAGTGTGAAAAATGATATTGTGTGTAGCAAGATAGTTCAGCTAAAAGCTTTGTAGGTTAATAGCTGCATCAGTTAACGTAACTCGAAACAAGTAACGACAGCTACGAGGGATCAGGGAACAAAATATCAATCGAGCGAAACTTAACTGAGAGATATCATTTCTCAGTTAAGTTTAGATCGTTTTACATTCATTTACAGATTTTACAGTTTTCGTTTACGTTTAGTAGTCAGTTTACGAGTATACAGACCGAGGTAAACCATAAATACCCATAACCAGTGACAAGATATATTCAGCTTCAAGTGATAGGTGTTATAATCAATAAAAAGGGATAAGTAAAAAAGACGATTTTTAGATAAAAACAGTCTGGACTGCATGTGGCTCAGTATTGCTACCACTGCAAAATTTGAGGTGTGTGAACTCTTATTTATAGCATATCTTCGGTTTTTATGATGTTTTAATTCTTCAATAAAAATAATCTGCAAGTGCATGCCACAAGTTGTTTTTGTTGTTCTGTCAGTGTTTACGTAGCGGCGATAATCACTGCTTCACTACCAAGTTAACAGACAAAGACGAGTTTCAGGATTTTCTTCAAATGGTATTTCTCGACAGAAAATAAAAATTGAGGGTTCTCTTTTGTGCTAAAAATCTGAGGTATATGGAAAATTTATAACTGACTAAATCAGCCAATTCCATCTCTCGTACTAAGCAGGGACTTCCACTCGCGTCGAAGTGTCCAACTTTAACTGATTATACGAGTTACGGGTAGCATCAGAACGATTATCAAAGGTTTCTAAATTTAACGTTTGCGGAGACCTTGTACACAAATGATTTAATTACCCGCCCTGTGAGTCTGCATTTGGCAACCGAACACAAATTGAAAAGATTAGAAACTTTATGTGATAACGCTTTTTTAGAAATCGTTTCAGATCCAAGTTCATAAATGCGTTGTGTACCAAGCCTCTTGGGAGAATTTAGTAAACGTCGAGAGAATGACTTTTTAAGGACGTTCGCGCTAATTGTTTCTGCGCATCCTTACTGCGCACGCAAATTCACATGCCACGTCATGCATGAGCGAGCGCGTAAAGTCATAAAATAAACAAATGATAGGGTAGATGGCCATTGCTATAGCTTTGCCTGGATTTAATAATCTTGGACGTTGGATGACCACAATTTTTCTTTTGGTGGATCATTTTCTCTACTGATTTTCTACGTTTAGGGAAAAAATGAAGAAAATCTATCTACTACAAGTTTGAAGTTTTGGCAAAATGCACCATCGAATTCCGTTCTTATTAGCTCTTCGTGCATCTGTGCGGCGGTTTCAAATGGCTCTTAAAAGGTAAAATTTTGTGAAAACGTCCGTAACATTTGGAATTATTTACGCAACAAACCCACTTCTACAAAATATGACTAAGATCGTTTGCCTCCGTTGACTTACCTTCGATATTTTCAACTATAAACCCCATAAACAATTTTCGAATTCAGTATAGTTTTAGTATAGTTTACCACACGCTTCATCTCTGAAATGAAGACGGTGACCCCCATTTTTTTTTTTCATTTCTGACACAAGTAACTCATTATCTGTCTGCAGTAAAAATTTAAAAATATTCCATCGACTGGAAAATTTCCGCACGATCGTCCTTAAAATACCCAGCCGCCAAATTGTAGCATTATATTCTTTGGTAGTCAAGTGCACATTGGACCAAGCTACTATGTAGATTAAATTCTGTTTCGTTGATACAGCCCTGAAACCTCATGTGATTAAGTGGTGATTTCAAAATGAATTCTGCGTAAAAGTTAAATTCTAGAATTTCCAAACGATCAGTGATTTTAGATGATCACATGCATGTGGTGCGCGTGATCTCGGAGTGAGTTCTTAATATGCACGCACAGCGGACCTATTTGTCTGAGAAGTATTTGGCGAAATTAAATTAACATATTTTCATCTATAAAGGTGTTCCTGCTTTTCTGAGAAAACAACTGAGGTTCTTCGAGTCCTTGATTACTGAGGACCGAACGTCTTTGGTTAGTGTGCTTGGCAAGGCAAACCTAATCAAGAACATATTCTAACTCATTTTCACCTAGAGCACGGTGTCTTTTTACTCGTTAGAACACAGTCTTTGAAAGGTCTTCTTACGTGTGGATAATTCATTCTCATACACTGACGAGACATCGAAGGTAAGGGAATGACATTCTCCATTGTGATTGTATGAGAACAGGACAAAGCAAAAACTTAACGCGTACCCGCAGTATGTGCAATCACCCATACCTGTGTAAAATTCTTGCCAGCATACAGTTTTTAAACAGTATGCCCTCTCGCGGCTTAATTGGATTCAAGCGCCGTTTGCTGAGACAGAGCAAGGAGTTGAGAGTCCTTTTCACACCCTAATTTCTTCTTAGGTAAATGCAGCCCAAAAACTAATAAGCCAGAGGTTGGAAAATTAGTTTCACTTTTGTTTTCAATACCAGCGTTCTACTCATGGAATTTGATGGCAAATTTACAACTTTGCTGCAACGCAACATAGCCTCATTTTTTTTAGTTTAGTGCAGCTATTCGATATTTGAAAGTTTGTTTACTAAACCAGTTTCCGAGAAAATGCCTTTGCCAAAGTCATATTCCAGTTGCGACAGAACACTGAAAACTGTTATGGGATAGTGAGTTAGTGTGGAAATGCACTCTATACATTTGTTATTGGCTGCTTTTATTCTTGGAAAACCTTGGGAAAGCTTTGATTTCCGGGTGCTGTGGAACAGTAGACAATTCACTGAATTGTTGAATCATAAAACACCGCCAAATACCAAATATTTGGAGATTAAAAAACACGACCCAGTTCATTTTAGCTTCTTAATTAAACGGGAAGGTCATGAAGAAAGAAAATGTTATCTAGAGCCTTAACAAATGACTCAACTGGTGTTTAATTAACTCCAGTGCGGCTGTTAACAGCATGGCAAGCGAAAGGTCCCATTCGTGCTCGCAATATTTGGCATTTGCCGCTCGAATTGGTCGCAAAAATTAGATGAGTGCTCGCTTGCTCGTGCACGCAAACCTTTAGCAACTGCTCGTATGCTCGGATTCGCGTTAAAATTCTCTCTGGTGTAGCAGAAACATAATTTACAGCTGAATTTACATCTTGGAAACAAAATTTGACGCTGGAAAAATGGGAAACATACACGCGCTAATGTTTCTGGAAGCATGTTTCCTTTTTTTATTGAAACTGACACGGGTAAGAATTCTTCCAGAAGGGTGCCCGCAAAGGTAGAATGCTAGCTGTTTATTGTTTTGCTGTTTAATTAATCCTTAACTAAAGAAAATAACGATTTCAGCGGAACTGATAAACTCCGTAATTCAATTGAAAATAGGTTTTGGCTTTGACCAACTTTCCTAGTCAGACTGCCGTAGCTTTACTTCGAGAAAGCTGTACGTTTGCCAAGAGACAATCTTATGTTTTTTTGGGATCAACCCGATCGCGCGCATTTAAAGGAGAAACAACGATTAATGACTATCACTTCGGAAATTATAAAATTGCTCTGCACAGGATCTGCTCGACGTCCACAGTTCATAACTGTCCGTAAATCCAACGGGTACGACGACAACAGCATCGCAACCACGGTTTATTGTCTCAAGAAAGACTTGCCTAACCTTCAGATAAAGGTCGGAATAGACACTGTTCGAAATTTCAGCCCGAAGACTACTTTTAAACATCGCGTGTGATGGCGGTGACGTGACAGCGCGACAAAGCTCTACGCGACAAACTACCTGATTACAGAGGACCCCTCCCTGATGTTCTCAATTGTCACAGTAGCACGTGACCAGACCAAACCAGGGTCTCTCCTCGCTCGCCCTAGGCGGTAAGATGAGAGACCCTGGGAACGAGGTTGTGTGTGCTTTGCATTCTTACATTTGGTTATACTCGGATACAGGGGCCATTTTCTTACCTTAACTTATTATTCATTGACTTGCACACTTGCATAGATAAACTCCAGCTTTTCTTAACATGAGCCAAACCTCAGGATTCCCGCAAGCTTCCCCTGGTCAATTTCAGCCGGCGTACACCCAGGCCCCTCCAGGTCAACCGTTATCGACACCACAGACACAGCCTGGGCAATACTATGCTCAACCTGGACAACAGATTCAAGCAGTTGGACAGCAGGCTCAGCCTGGTCGGCGTCCAAATCAACGAAGGCCAACCGTACCCCGCACAACTGCTTACTGGAAAAGTACTTTCATTGCGGATAAACTGATTGAGTTTGTGAGTACCTTTTGCATCTCAGAGACGCTAGACTTGGAAGTCCTTTACTAATCAATTAAAAAATAAGACTAAACCTGAAAGTATAGAGCAGATAAGTGATCCATCTTCCATCGGCTTCGATATTCGAGCCAATTTTCTCTAGATTAACACATAAACAGCCGATAGTAAATTACATTTCTGGGGGAAGGGAAACTTGCAAACCTTCACGACGTTTGGGCGACGTTTTAACCTTCTGAGAGTCCCGAGTGCTTTGCGAATTGGTTCATGTCCTGTTAAGGGTTTTGGGTAATTCACAGATAAGCATGACAAGAGATCTTCCCTTCTGTAAGGATTCAAGTAACCTGCTATCAGTCATTACGATTAGTCATTTGACGGATCGGAACCGAGCAAGGACTGATGTTAAACTTTAAACGAGTCTCTCAGCCCAAACCATCATGGCTTAACTGACCAATCGTTTTCAAAGGACCAGACTTATAACATCATCGACTGACAAACACTATTCACTTGGCTCTGACTGAGATGACCTCCTCTCAGGTTGTCGAAACGTCAGTCACCGACAACATTTCTTTTCAGAACTATCCTCACCCAGACGATCACACGCTACGATCTGGAGTAAATTTCTTACAAGAATACTTTTTCTGTCAATGTATAGTTGATGTTGTTAGCCACTTGGATCTGTATCGTCCGTTATTCCAAAGAAGTGATTGGAGCAGACGGAAGAGCCTTCTTCATCAAGGGAATCACAGGAGTGTTTGGAGCAGACGGAAGAGCCAGCTTTTTCAAGGGAATCACAGTGTTTTGCTGGGTGATGGTCATTGTGTTTCAAATAGCATTTGCTTTGTTCTCCAGAATTACCCAAAGTTTCTTCTCAAAACCCAGGCACTTTACAATTATCGTAAGTATGCATTGTATGCCTCATAGGTCCTCACGTGAATGCAGAGATTTTCTTCAGTCAAAACTTAACACAATTTAATTTAACCCAGTTACATGTTTAACTGGCTGTGGAAGGTATAATAATGAAATATTATTTATAGTTTAATAACAATTCAAGCAGTTAAAAACTGAATTAACAGTGCAAATTACAAAAGTACAAGGTAAACGAAGACAAGAAAATTGAACAGGCCATCGCGTTCGGTTTAAATGGAAACCAACTTGGTTTACGTGCGACTGTAACTCTGTGCATTGACAGCAAACCATCAAAATATCAAAGATATCGGTGAAGTCACCCACGTCAGTGTCACTAGCTAATAAACGAGAATTCCTTTGTTTAATTGGTTGCTAAATTGAAGGAACAAAATATTTTTTGTGAACTTCTTAACAAATATATTTTTTTATTTTTTACTTATGTAGCTTTATTCTACATCTACAAGCTTTATTGCCATATTTTCCCCATTTATATTGTCTCTGCGCCATCATGGACCTCTCCGAGTTACGGAAAGCGAGATTAATAGACCCTTAATACGCTCGCATGCCCAGCTTGAGTAATTTTGTTCGCTAAATATCTTCCTTTTGTTCTTTTTTTGCAGTGTCTTGTGGTGCAGATCATATTGACCATCCTGCTGATCGCTTGCACGATAAATCTGGTGCCTCTTGCACACGATTTCACCCAGGCCTACGATTTCCTGAACGAGAGCTCAAAAACAACCCTTGTTACCCTTTACCTGGCATTGGTAAGTTAATTACAGGTTAACGCACTCTGCGAGTGAATTATCGGGATTTACCTGCACGAGCTCACTAACAATGGACGAGAAATTTCAATACCGCACGAGGCAAATTTCGAGTTCATTGTTAGTGAACGATCGAGTGCAGGCAAATCCCGATAATTCAGGAGCAAAGAGTGCGTTAACATTTCCATTATTCAAATTGAATACACTGCAAACAAAAATCGTCAATCTTTGAGTCAGCCGAAGCGGCCATGGTGTAATGGCAGTGGTGTGTTGAATTTACACCACGGCTATTACACCACAATAATGACGTCAACGAGGTTGTTTCGTCACAACTCAGTGTCACGTGGTACAAATCAACCAATCAGAAAATCGGAATTCGTACAGTGTATGAAAGTTGAATAATAACAACTTTGAAATCATTGCTTGGTTGCATAAAGAAATTGGACCCTAAGTTGCTCTTACTCTAGAGATAAAGCTAATCTAGGAAGTCCTCTATTATAATTGTCAGATACTGTTAGAAATGTTAGCTGCGAATCCTTATGACTTCGTGAATAGTAGAAAATTTGATGTAAAGCTGCTTGATTTCCGTTTAAACCATGCATAAAAAATTCGCTCTTTCGTAGGCGATTTTTTTTCACACCACCAAAGAAGTTTTCGGTCTGTGCGTGCGTAAAGGGGCATAGGTGGTGTCAAACTTATAAACAATTACTGGATGAGGTTTTTGTGATATCTAGAATAAGAGGAAGTCATGGAAGTCATGTTTCTGCTTCTTCATTGACAGCAAGTAGCTAGAATCGCACGAAGTCGACATAATTACCCTTAGAAATCAGGCTTTGCGGTCGTACATGACATGATAACCCGTGACCTTAAAAGTCCTTGACATGATAATTGTATAATCTACAGTTATGATGTCACGGGCGCTGATTACGAATTCAC
>CM042746.1:20745946-20760076 GCA_022496165.2 Catalaphyllia jardinei | reverse complement strand
ACTATACTACTTTGAAGAGATAAAGTACGGCAATTTTACGGCTTGCAGACTGAATATAAGGCAGAGATCGTACTGGTAATCACCGCTTGGTCCTAAACATTAATTATGTAAATACCTGCAGTGGAATTACTGGGTGGCTCACATGACTCAATCATAGTTAATAGAGGGGAATGGTTTTGAAACCCGTCAAAGTTCTTTGTTGTAGGTTTTTGTTCGCTTTTTTGGCCTTGACCCTGAACAAAACACAATAGTTGTTTACTCCGTACTGAGGATCTAACCAATAGAGACGTGCTGGTTATGTTAAGGCTCATGCATAGTGTATGAGCACAAAACAAAAGATTTTGCAGGGTCGTGGACCTTCCAACCTAAATCTTGGGATCTTTGTTTGCTCCTTTGATGTTTGCCGGGTTTCCTAATTATCTCTCTTTATTAGCTATGGCTCAGCTCGGGAAAAGCAATTTCAAAAATCAATTAGTATGTCGACTACTAGGAGCAAATAACTATGTCGCCCCAAGAACGGGGATACTATGGTCAGCTAACCAACAGTTCCAATGGCATTAAGAAATAGCGGTACAATCATGTAATCCAGGCTAGTTCAGAGGTGTTGAAGTAGCGACTGATGAACACCTCAATGCATTCGCTTTTAGCAAAAATTAAGTTGGTTTGGAATACATAAGATCAAACGCAGGGACTTAAAAATAGCCTACTCTCAGTTTGCCTTTCGCGTGAGACCCAGCTTGGTGCAGTTGCTTCAAGTGTCGTGTGAAGGTGTTACAAAGCGCGTAATTCCCTTCGAGGGCAAAAATTTCTTCGCCCTAGGAGAATCTAAGGGCCTGTTTACAAGAAGAGCGGGTTACCTTAGTACTTATATTATACATTTCCTCTTTTTTTTTCTTAGTCGTGTTTACAAGGCAGCTAGGTTTACCCGGGTAGGTGGGTAAACTTTTTCCCTTGTAAACACTCCAGGTTGGGTAACCTGCAGCCTACTCGGGTTAACTTTTTAATTGTTTCCAGACCCTTTGAGTGTAGCCTCGCATGAAGTTGTAGGGTACCTGTGAAATTTTGCTTGTAAACCCACCCGCTTGCTAGGGTAACCTTCCCTCCTTGTAAATAGGCCCCAAGCTACAATATTTGGTTCAACCAAGAAAATATGTTCTCTTGGCTTAACACCTTGTTTTGTTCTGTCTAGTTTGATGGTGGCTAAGTGCCTCAAGCAAATTCCGAAACATTTTAACGAATGAAGTTCTTGTCTTAATCAGCTTGAGAATTTTCAGAATTATGGAAAAGTGCATGCGGTGTTTTTCCTTGGAGGGGATGGGAGGAAGAAAATACTACGGTGTCGAAATTTTATCAGAAAGGTATTTTTGCAGGTTTCGCCATATGGGTATTCATATACACAGGAATATTTTAAAACGCACTCTTTCCACTGCGAACCTTAAACGTCAAGTTAATACAAGACGTACATAACTTCAATGTTTGAAAATAGTTTATACTTGCGCACATTTGAACAAAAGTTATCATGAAATGGAAAATACCGTTTAACACGACTGATTTTTAAATTAGAGTTAATTTCTAAACAAGGCAATCAAAAGCGGAGTTAATGTTCGTACGTCAGAGCAAAGTTGATACACACTTCTCTGTAGTTCACCACCAATCGGCGCTGTTCTGGCTGGAGAAGCTCATGTAACACACAGACAAAGTGACAGCATAAACATTGAACTTTTATTGGTTGAAACACAGCCATTTGAAATAAATTAAGAATACGTTTTCTAGGTCAGCATAAATGATGATACATAGCGAATTTGAAAGTTTCTAGGATACAAAAACGACGTGGAGAGGAACCATTGTATTAATTGAATGACGTGTTCTCTTATTTGATCTTGACACTCCTAGTCAGATGCGACCGTATTCCTGTCATCTCGCCGCCATACCGGTTTTGTTCGTTTACAACTGGTAGGACCTACAAGAGAAACCGGATAAACAGGTTGAATGATGAGAAACTCATGAGCATAGTCTCTAAAAACTGTAACAACAGCATCGAAAACAAGGGGAGAAATAGCACCATCACTGAACGAAAATAACGGATAAAACGGCAAAAACCACAACATTGAACTGAAAGAGCAACAACAACAAATACGCTTCTTGATAGCTTTTCTCCAGAGTGGATAACGACTTTCAAAAGGGATACCGTTAATTTCAGTATCTTATCCTTCCTTAGGTTATGATCTGATTACATAGCTCAGAGTTTTCTTACAAAGGGTGTCGGAAACCGAGTTTCGCATACTAAACCTAAAGGTAAAGTTTTTAACACTATATTGGTTGGTTTGCTTCTGTACGCGAGTTTCAGAAGCGAACCAAAACGTTCAATGAACTAAAAGCCTAAACAGGATCTTTGTGGGAAATCCAGACCAAGGCCAGAACACACACTCAAACATGACTATCGATGAGGTTTTGTTCGGACCTTAAGTACTCTCGATAAACTATGATAAACAACTTGAAGTCACAAGACTTACTGAGGGGGCAATTTGGCCCTAGAATTGCAAGAATAACATTGCGGCTACGAAATGATAAACTAAAACATACTCAATTCTATAAACATTAGAATATTGAGCCTCATAGCAACTATACCTGACTTTTACGCTTTATCTGAGCCTTGTAAAACTTTCTTCTGTGTTTTACACGAGGATTACGAAGTTCTTTCTTCTTCTTGGCCGTAAGACCCTTGTTCTGAGAAATCTGCAATAAAATGTAACGTATTCGAAGAAGCTTAATAATACGGCAAGAAGGGGGAAAAAAAAATAATGAAAACTACTGGTGGAAATGCTGGTCTTCGTTACCTCGTATGTTATTCCTCTTTTTCCGTCCCCAGTTTCTTCTTCGTCCACGATCTTCTGTGTCGAGAAACTGTAATCAAAGGGCAAATTCAGTTTTAACGAAATAACAGCTTGCAGTGAAATGACATTTTACGAGAAATGCGTAAATGCAGTTTTTTGGAAAATGCAGAAGACCCATGCCAGAGAATTGAATTGGTATCATGACTGGTTGTCGAGAATTGGTTGTTTGTTTCCAAATGCGACGTACTACCATTTCCGAGCTACCGTGAACGGCAAACTTTTTTCCACGTTGACCAATCAAAAGTTCAGAAATGTACACGAAGAGTTGTCACGACAACATACAAGGGGGGGGGGGGACCTATCAGTTGCCATGCCAACTCCGCTCCAGCCTTCCTGATAAGTCAGATTAAGAATCTAAGACATGTTCTTTTACGAGAGCAAATGCATTCACCTCAATGCCGCTTCCTTGGCCTCTTGTTTCCTTTTCTTCTGAAGCTTAACTGCTTCATAATATTCCAACGGGTCCATCGCGTCTGTTTTACCTTCTACCTTCCTCTTCCTTTTCTTATCTTTCTTCGGTTTCTTTACGTTTTCTTCCTTTGAAGAATACGACAATAGTTATTTATCATCCATAGCGTCAGTAAAGAAAATTCTCGTACCTGCATGCCCAATCATTATTACTCCGTAACACAGAGTCTATCTAAAAATATTTATACTGAGTTACTTATTCATTTACTGTACCACGCGCGACACTATTGGTGTTTTAGCCTGTGTGATGAGGGAAGCCTCCGTCACGCGCGCGAGGGTGTTTTTACCTTTTCTGTCTTCCCTGTTCCGCTGTCTTCAGCCTTGTCTTGATTATCGTCCGTGTCACTATCATCGTCATCAAGAAGAGAGGACAGTTTTCCAGTATGTTGGGAAAGCTTTTTGGACCTTTTCTGAAAAAAAAAATCGAGTAAGTTCCAACTGTGGTCAGCTCCTACTAACAATAAAACTGTGTATAGTCAAGGTCATTGCACACACTTTAATTACTGTCAGCTCTAACAGAGACCTAGTAGTTGTTGAATCAAACCCTTGCGAGTTTCTGGTTGTTGCGTATAGAGTGTATTAGTAATTACGAACTAACATGTGAAAATGATGACCGTTCAACATACAGCTACAAGGTGAAGACATTGACAACACAACTCCAAGTCAGAAGGCATGTAAACGTTAAGACTGCAAGCCATATTAATTCGATTTAGTATAGTGTACCTTATTATCATGACCATTAGGTTTTGACTTTTCTTGTAAACCTAAAGGAAAGAATAGAACAAATGAGGGCGAACTACTGAAAACCAAAGAATCGAGCGAGCGAGCGAACGAACTGACCGACGGAACGAGGAAGGATGGACGGGCGAAAGAACGGATGGAAGGAAAGAAGCAGGGAAGCGGGGTGGACGATCGACCGAATGGACTGACTGACGGAGGGTTAGATGGATCGACGAACGAACGGACGGGCGAGAAAACGGAAGGACGGGCGGAAGGTTGATTGAATAGTAGTACTGGCGTAGTGAACAGGTAAAATAACAAACTAAGAAGTTACTCGAGTTGTTGTTGTTGTTGTTGTTATTGTCGAGACACACTGATCCCCTAACCAAAAATGCACAAAATTGAAGGTAATTAGAGATCAGTCAACGAAATACATTGTAATGTACAAACGAGTTATGTATAAGGAATGTGTAATGATGCAAAAACATGTATATGGTACCATTTTCTCTCGAGATTTGCCCTTGTGAAAGAAGCAACTCTTCCTCTGGCTTCAATTTCTCATCCAGTGGTTCAAGTTCTGTTATGAGCTTCAAACATACAAGAACAAACGGCTGTTAGATTTCAAAAGTTATGGGAGCATTATAAAAGAGAAAAAAACGGAAAAAGTTGACAAAAATTAAGCAGATATCGACGTCGCGGAAACGATTGGTCAATAGCTCGATCTGTATGTGGCAACGTGGGGAATGAATCTGAGAAATGACTTTGTTCGAAAAAAAACCAGTCTATCAATAAATATATCCTACCAAATAAATCAAATTATTTTTTTAAGTCCGCTAATCAGTGAGAGCTGCTAGAATAAAATAAAAGATCCCATCAGAGTGGAGAACAATTCAGTGAGTAATTTCAAAATTGGACGAGCGCGAAGTCCGAGGCCAATTTGAAGTTACGAGCAAGATTACTCTCTGAACTGTACAACGAGGTCCAATTACTACTTAATTGCATAGACTAGAAACTAAAAGACTAAAAAGACTAAGAAGTCAGTAGTGCACTCGACAAGTTATAAAACGTAACTGTAGGAACATTAAGAATGAAGCCACTAACGCACGCGTGATTGACGTGCGAATGGCACAGGAAACCAATCACAGGTATCCAATTACAACAAGTGGAAATTCGATAACTGTAATTGGACACCCTTGATCAATCATGTTCAGAATTTTCTTATAGGTTAGGTAAATGGTAAATAAACAATATAGTCGTTGATGAATCTGAAGTTAATCTGATTCCTTCTTTTTTCTCACCTTTTTGTACTGTACCAGTCGTTCAATCACAGGATGATCCCTCACGGAAGTTTGTCTTGCTTTCAGATGCAGGTAAAACCCAATGTTGACACAATAACTATAAAGTAAAGACACACAGAATGTGAGCTAAACATCTACTGTTACTGCTAGAAGACAACTCACACAGGAAACACTTTGTCATGTTCCCTAAGGGTTGTACCCTCAACCCCTGTAACAGCTGACTTGCCTGATACGACCTCAATGCTACAGGTAAATTTGCTTGTTGATGATACAATTCACCCACAAAGTAACAGGCTTGTAACAGGTGTGAAGACTAAAGCAAAAAATCACTCAAAACTTACTGACAGCCTTGTATTTTTAACCTCCTACGAAAGAACAATTCTCACACATGGACTTAAATATGAATCAATATGAGGAAGTTGGCCATGAGTCTTCTGTAGCTTGGCGGTTACAGAGACTTAAAAGTTACATGTATCGGCCCCTGAACCAGAGTCTAGTAAGGGTATGAGTTCAACTCCCACCCAAGGGGGATGTACAGCAGTTTGTCTTTGGTCGTAACTCTGATAAGCAACCACAGCTAAAAAAAAATTAAAATCAAAGCATAGCATAGCATTTAGTGTTCTTGATGAATATTTTTTAGTCTTACTTGAGGTAGAGCTGGTGCTTCAGTTCAAGATAATCTGCTCCCTGAAATGAGGAAACAGATTCATTTATCACATACATGGAATCTAAAAGAGACATTTCCAGGCAAACAGTTTGTTCTAAGCTTATCACATAGTGCCTCCAATACCTCTTTGGGAACTTGTCCAGCTCTTGCCATCTTTACAAGGGGGTGGAGCTTTTCTATCACTTCCTTAAGCTGTAGTGGTAAGAGAGAATTTCAGTTAGTTCCATTGCAAAAGATGTCATTTTAAACAATCTAGCCAAAGTCAAGTTTAACAAACTACAATGTAACGGTAAATATTGTACATGGGGTGATGCGCCAATACATAGTCAAAATAATATTTACCACTCATTTTCATTAATTTGCAACTATTAGAACTGGATGTTCCTCTGATGAGACCCAATAGCTGTTTTAATTTTTTTACGCTGTGCATGAGTTTTTAGTAAAAGGACAACAATTTGATCATTATGTTAGAGGTAGGGGTTGGGAGACCTTTGGCTAAAAAAGCTCTATAAATTAAAAAAGAAAAAGAAAACAAAACAAAATGTTTCTATGATTGTGATTATCATTAGATCACATTCAATACGCCTGCAAAGAGACAGGTGAAAAATGATTGGTTTTGCCACCTACATGTACACAGCTATGGGATAGAAAGTAGGTAAACGATTTCTACCTTAAACTTGAATTCATCCATGAGCTTCAAAAGTTCTGGGGAATCCTTGATCAATATCTATCAAGAAATTGTCACAGTTAACATCTATAAACATAATTTTGCAAAGAAAGTTTTATGGTGCTAGCAGTAAAATGCAATTAACGGAGCGTGACGTGCAAACCTCGAAAACAGTTAGTTATTGTACTTAACTATGTTAGAACGTGGTCAGATTATGTTTGGCACACGCCGAGATCAAGGGAAATCCTCGAATGCTTTATTGTGTCAAGTGTTGCAAAAGATCGTCTAGTCTTATCACAATATGACCTGCATCATGGCAGTTTCCTATTGGTTACACCGGGCCCATAGTTTTGTCTAGCTATAAAAGCACCATTACTCATTGTAAAAGCACTTTCCTTCGGTGGCGTGCTTTACTCAGTAAGCTTGGTTCAAAGTAAAGAAAATTCCCACCCTCCCTCCTGGTGTAGAGGATAACTTGTTTGTCAATAAACATGGGGGTCACCTCCTTCGGGGTTGGTGGTTAAGTCTTTGGGTAGCGACTTCCCCCAAGCTTTGGGCTGCGTTTTGCCCCTTTAATTTGTGCACCTGCCAATAGTCTTGTCTGATCTGGTGCTGGCTTACCCAGTGCTGGGGAGATAAGTGAAGCTTTCAAGGTCATGCGTTACATTTGACCTGCCAATACTCTTGTCCGTTTCCAGTGCGGGGTAGTGCTGGTGATAAGTGAGGCTTGAAAGCTCAGCGTTCTTGCTATTGTTATATTGTGTTTTAGTTGACCTGCCAATACCCTTGTCCGTTTCCAGTGCAGTAGTGCTGGTGATAAGTGAGGCTTTAAAAGGTCACGCAAAACAAAGTCGCTTCCCATGCCAACCGCAAGGTTGTTCCCCCCTCCTCCACATTACGCCAAATGATGTGTGGCTTTATTTATTCATTCATATGGGTGCTATAATATGAGTGGGCTATACTGTATAACACAAAAGTGAGCTCCCATGGAACAGGGACATTAATAAGTAACCACATTCTTTTCTGTGATCAAATGGAACAAAATTTAAAATCTTTGTTGGTAAACTTGTAACAAAATAGTGGCTATTACAATAAACAGCTCCATGTGAGCACAGTGTAAGTACTGAACTTGTGCATGCACATTTTGTAAAGTTTGAGAGTGGACAAGAAGTTAGGCTTGCACTTTCTGCTGGATATAATTTCATTTCCCCTGACCAAGAAACAAGATAAAGTGCTCAGTACTGTACCTGAATCTTTTCTGCTTTAGACAACTTTGAAAGGTCCTGAAGAATCTTCTCCTGAAAATAATTGAATGTAAAATATTTCTCATTAAGTACTAGATATTTTTAGTTATGTTGTGGGAGTATGATCCAGTTCAATAAATCATGTGACTTGAGAAGTTGACAATACTTTCATTTACCTTGTCCAGTTCATTGTCTTTGTCCTTCTTGTGCACAATTTCTGGAACCTGAAAGTACAATTTAAGGCAAATTGAATATATATTTATTTATTATATTATAACAATCAAAAGCATTGTCCATGAATTAAAAGAGTCCTGTGCTATCGATGAAAATACGATCCGTGATACATTCATTCCTGCCTGTCATCAAGGCAGATAAAAAGCTCATCAAGCCTGTATATTCTCAATAAAAACCCCTTAATTCATGTAAAGTATTGAAAACTGCCAAACCTCAAAATCAGCTGCATCAAAATCTTGCTCTTCTAATGAAGCAGCCATGTGTTTCTGTAGAGCCAGAGCTTCTTGTTCTTCCTCCTCTGCCAGCTTATCCATCTCTTCATCAGAGCCTTCAACAACAACAGTACTTATTCAATGATCTCACATTGGTGTCCTAAATCAGAGACTTAACCTGCAGCATGATCACAATAAGCACAGTAATCTCCAAGTTTGAAAGCCCATGTTTATTTCTCTAGTCAGTCAGACCTGAACATAAGGCTTTTACCTTGTACAACTGAGACAGACAAAAAATTTGACAGATAAGGAAAAAAAAGATGGTTGGACCCACCTGCATATTCTTCCATGATATCAGCATCATAGAATGCAGCTTTCTTTCTACCCCAGGACTTCTGGCTTGGAATGCCTAAAAAAAATAAATCAATCACATTACATGTGGTTTCTAACTAACCTGAGCACATGGAATTCTTCACATACATCCTACAAAAACAAGCAGTTACTAAGACATTCCAAGAACTTTTCCAATCTTAAGACCTTTTTTTTGCAGGGGTAGCAAAGAGAAAGCAGTGGTCAAATTTCACGTTCATATTTTTTTAAATTTACCTCATGTACCACTTGTTTGTACATTGTACAATGGTCACTGTAAAAATATTACTAACAGTTTTAATAATTTATTAAACCATTTAGCTTTTTAACTATTATCTTTGAGAACTTGAATTCTCACTCATTGAAGTTCATACACATCTAACTTACTAACTTACCTTTCTCTGCATCCTTCTCATTTTCACTTTCTTCTTCATCATCTTCCTGCCAGAAAACAAGGTACAGGTATGTCTCAGAAAAAATTTAACACTGCTAACTGTCTTGTCATCCACACATGTACATTGCATCTTGTGCATGTACTCTAATCACCCTGAGCTAACTTGAAACATATGACTGTGAAAATAATGTAACATGAGCGTGGGACCTAGAAAAAACTGAGTCTCAATAGGATTTGAACCAATGACCTGCTGAACACCGGGCGGGTGCTCTATCAGCTGCTATCCACTGACCTACAAGAACCCATGGAGAGCCAGGACATTTAACTGAGTTCTTATATGACACATTCTTCTGCATACTGCAGGATTCAGCAAATAATGAAAAATAAGTGATGGTGAAATTGCAGCTCGGTAGATATATAGGAAAATAATGTAACATGAGCATGGGATGTAGAAAAATCTGAGTCCTGATAGGATCATATAAGAACTCAGCTAAATGACCTGGCTCTCCATGAGTTCTTGTAGCTCAGTGGATACACCACCCGCCTGGTGTTCGGGAGGTCATGGGTTCAAATCCTATAGGGACTCAGATTTTTTTTCTAGGTCCTACACTGGTATTAGGTTATTTTCACATGTATTTGCCGAGCTGCAATTTCAACAGTTACTACTGATATGTGATATTGCCATTTGCCACTGTACATGTGGTGTACATTTTGAGCCTTTTCTACTTATCCTATCGAAGGTAGACAGGCAATAGCAAACAACAGTTTTTTGCAGTGTTTTATAGCTGCATTAATTCTAAACTCTCAGAGCTAAAATAATTAACATAAATGCAAAGGAATCAGCAGAGAGAACTCAATTTCAAATACTTTATCAATTTCATCATCCTTTTCCTCTCCATGGTCATCTTCATTAATACTGAGGTCATCATCTTCACCTTCCTCCTCTTCTTCATCATCATCCCCACCATCATCAGACTCATCAAAATTGAGTGCCATTACTACTTCATCCTATAAGAAAGCCACAATAAAAATTCTTGTTCATACGTACAGTTATGTGCATACCTTGAGTAGTTGTTAAGGTACTGATGCAATTCATTATGGATTACAGATATAACAAATGTACAATCATGTAGTAACAAATTAACCCTCCTGTCAATTTACTGAGAGTAGAAAAAGTATCATTCACTAGTACTCATGGACAAGTAGGCCTTGCGGACAATCCTTTTTTTTCAAAGACTGTTGACAATGAAAAAAAACTCCTCACCAATACTCCTCTCCCCTCTCCCCCACTGTAACTCCTAGCCTTCCTCTACCTACCCCTTCTTTCACTTTACAGTAGTTCTCACTCCTCCCTCCTCTCCTCCTCCTTGACATCATCATAGGTATAAGTACATTGTACCACATGGCAATGGACTCAAATACACTTTGTCACTATTTTCTATATGAAATTTCTAAACAACTGCACATATTCATATTGTCTCAAATATGGTTCCCACCTGTTCAATAATACCAGATGAGTAGATTCATCAACAATACCCTGGTACTTTGTAAGAGCTTGCCCATAATTAATAATTAATAAAGTAACGAGCACCTGAACCCTAGGGTAAAAGATTATCCTAGGTAGGTCCACTAATTATCATTAATAACTGCCTCGCAAAGTGGAGGTTGGGTGCCTGAGACATCCAGGAGCTTCCACTATTGGCAGCCAGCTCCTAGATGGAGACCACTCCCATGGCTGGGAAATCCAGGCAACCCAGCCATGAGCCCCCACGTGGAAGGAGAAAAAACAGGCAACCGCCACACTGATAAAACAGTGGAAAGAAAGGGAGGGACAGGGGGGGGGGGAAGACAGCTTCCAAGGAGTCCCCACGCTCAGGAAAAATGCTAGCGCTCAGAAAAACGCTGACTAAAATGCTAACAAATCACTACAAGCCCTAAGGAGCAAGGCCACAAGGAATCCTGGTGCATGCGCATATCCAACAAACCATTGACCGCGTGGGTAAAACTTGTGCTCCTGGTTGTTAACTCTGTTAAATTGCATTTAACTGCATTTATTATTATCAATCAAAAACTTTCAACACAATTTACCTTTTGATCATCATCGCTAGACTCCTCTTGTCCATCCTTGCTGTAGGCTGTACTGTCTAGAAGAATCTAAAAGAAACAGAAAGCACACAAAAGATGTCTCCCAAAGCACAGTATACTTATTCTCGTCAACTACCATAAAGTGGCAGTCCCAAACAAAACCCCTATTAGGAGTTTTGTTTGGGACCATGCTACTACTGTTGTAACAAAACTTTTCATGGTGACTGGTTGTTTGGAACAAAAGCAAAGAAAAACTAATAGAAATAAGTTACTTTAATTATAAATTATGTAGTACTGTCACTGAATCCTACTACAGAAAAATCTGAATGAACTTAAGTCAAATTCAACCAACATTGGCTCATGTGGCTCCAAATATTTACGTTCATATAAAATTAAATGAGCGACTGGAGTCAGGGGATGCAGTGACCTAATGCATTGTGGCAGGATTCAAAATCAAGTTGCCTGAGTTAGAACACTGATCAGGGTCATTCTAGTCTGTTCTAAATGCCAACCAAGAAAGATACTGGGGTACCTTGAAATGGAATATAAGAGGTATAGCAGACCAGTGCAGTACATTGCCATGTACATGTAACTTCTACCTTACATGGGCATCACAGAAACCTTCATATGCTCCAATTATAGAACAAACCACCTCAACACAAACCCAGACTTGATAACTTTCTGGCATTAATTATTATTTTCCTCATCACTCACCTTTTCTCTCTCAGCATGAAACTTATCAACGTCATCATGGAAGAAGTCATCATGTTCCTGTGGGTGTTGGTATTATACACAAGTAATGTTTAAAGTTTACTTTAAATGCACAGGAAAACACTGGGCCACATCTGTATCAATGAGCTGAGTCACACTGTAACATGAAAAGTTATTCATTGGGTGAATTAAGGAGGACCAACAAGTTCACCAACAGGTTTTACTTTCTATTTTTGACAAAGTGTTTAAGAAAAGTGAGGGGTCTCAGGTCAAAAACCTGACAAAATCAGCTACATGACCTGACAAATTAAATATTATAGAAAATTTGTAATGACTCATTGACATTCCTTATAGGCACCCTGCCTTGAAAACCTATCTGAAACTATAAACAAGCAACACAAAACATCAATAAGCCAAAGGGAAATTTGCTCTTCACTCACAGGATCCGGTTCATCATAAACTTCCTCTTTATTGTCAACTTTCTGCTTTACTGGCTTGCGTGCCCTAGATTGATAAAAACATGATGGAAGGTAACAGAAAGAAATACTATAATTGACACAAGAAGAGTGAAGTACACTGTACTGTGTGTGGATCATTTCTAATTATAATAATTTGTATGGGCATGACAAAATATGTAATCCAGACACAATGGCTCCTGGGTATGAGCCCCTCTTTTTTCAAACTTCACCCTTTCAGGCTTTGGAGGTCCCCACCAACTTTCTTCCAATTCTGTTTACGACTCAATTGCTCATGATTCAGTGAAAACTAGATTGTCAGAGTAGGAAGCAGAAGTGGCAGAACAAACCAATCACAAGGCCCGGAAATAAACATTGTGATTGGTTCATTCTTCTGCATTTGCGTTTGACTCTGACAATGCAGTTTTCACCAGATCGTAAGTAATGGAGTCATAGGCAGATACACTGTTCTGCTTCCAACACAGCCAGTTTGATTTTCACTACATTGTATCACTCTACACTTCTGGTTACGACTGTGACTCCGTCGCTAATGAAAACCAGCCTTCCAAATTATATGGTGTTGCCCTAAAATGCCCCTTTACCCCACTGCCACAGCAGCAAAAAAGCATGGTCTTACTGTCTAACTCCAGTGAAAACTAGATTGTCAGAGTAGGAAGCAGAAGTAGCAGAACAAACCAATCACAAGGCCCGGAAACAAACATTGTGATTGGTTCATTCTTCTGCATTTGCTTTTGACTCTGACAATGCAGTTTTAACTTCACCAGATCATAAGTTATGGAGTCATAAGCTGATCCACTGTTCTGCTTCTGACACAGCCAGTTTGATTTTCACTAGATCGTATCACTCTACACATCTGATTATGACTATGACTCCGACGCTAGTGAAAACCAGCCTTACAAGTTATATGGTGTTGGCCTAAAATGACCCTTTACCCCACTGCCACAACAGCAAAAAAGCATGGTCTTACTGTCTAACTGAATGTAGCGTGAGCCTACACTGTAACATCAGAGAATTAAAATCTCACACTTAAAACGTTAACACGGAACATGCCAATGTAAGCTTATGTTGCTAATTCACTTGACATTGAAGTTAAACCTTTGAATCGTGCATGTCCCTATGCATGTGAGTACTTCATCTAGCGCGACTACACAACACGTGCCTGTAGTTTACAAACGCTCTTCTTCACTTTCAAAGGAGAAAAGTTATTTTAAATACCATTAAAGCTTACCTTTTAGAACGGGCCATTCCAGGAATTTTCAAGTATGCCTAATTTCCCCTCTTCGCCAGTTAAATTCAGTCAAAACCCCCTCGAATGTTTTACAAACGGTGCAGTTCGCCATCTTGTGAACGACCGAGGAAGAGTGGCACGAGTTGCTCAGGAGCATGTCATTTCTCCACCACTGACTGGAGTGCGGGCGTTTGTTTTGAAAATGGCGGAGATCGCGGAGATGGCGGAAATAACTGGCAGAATTTGCACTTGAAAACGACTGTGCGGCATTTAGCTCTAAAAATCGATGATTTTCAGCCAAGTTATATTATCAAGATCATGGATCTCCCTGATATGTGTCCTGGTAAGAGTATATTACATACAAGTGAAGTATGATCCTTCACTCCTTACGGGAGATATGAACTCACTAAAATAACCTTGCTCCCAATGTGTGGCTTCATAGCTCAGTTGGTAGAGCATCGCA
>CM042746.1:20714419-20735946 GCA_022496165.2 Catalaphyllia jardinei | reverse complement strand
ACATATAGAACCCAGTAACATATAGAACCCAGTAACATATAGAACCCAGTAACATATAGAACCCAGTGACATATAGAACCCAGTGACATATAGAACCCAGTAACATATAGGACCCCAAGTAAAGCTTTTCCGGGATTGAATAATATAAGATAATATAAGATAAGATAACTAAAGATAACTTTATTTATACACGGTATAGAGTTCTAAAGTGATGACATCACAAAAATAAAAATTTTGAAATTATGGGATATGATGCCATATTCTTCTAGAGCATGCTAAAAGACGTCCTCATCCCAAAAATTAGCTCCGAATTGCAATTCCCGGTAGAGATATACGGGATCAAAGTTTGATGGCATTCCATGCAAACCCTTCAAAATGTGTTTCTGTTCCTTCAGTTTAGAACTGACTCAAAATTAGAGAGATTTATATGGGGCAGTATCAAATTTCAATCCTTCATATTTCAGCTGGGAATTACAATTAAGAGCTAAGTTTTCGCAAGGAACCATTTTTAAGGATACTCCATTCAAAAATGGTGCCCAATCCCATAATTTCACAGATTTAATTTTTTGTGACGTCACACTTTAGAACTCTATTTCCATCAGTTAATTAAGTTAATTATCTATAGTAATTGAACGTTAATGAAAAATAAATTCAATGCTTTATTTCTCAATGGGCAATACACATAGAGAGCAAGTTCATGTATATTTGAAAAGATTAAAAGTTTATACAGATTAAGAATTCTGGGTTAGAAGTTGACTGTAATCATTTGGATATTAGGAGCAGTTAGGTGTAATCAAAATGTTTTATACCCAGTTAGTCCTACATTAAGACTTGCAGAAGCAGTTCCTGGATTTATCATATATAATTATGTTAAGTGACAGTCAGTACCATTTTCCAGCATTTCTTCAGTGTTTTCCAAGCAAAGAATCAAGAGCTTCATGATAAATGCCCATTGCATGCATCCAGGGATTTGTACCTGATTCAAGAGGGAAATAAAACACAAGAGTATGCTGCAAAATGGGTCTGCAACTTCTGTGGCAAGGCATTCTTCTCTGAGCATTACCTTGATAAACACTTTGACAACAAACATACTGATAAGCTGGTAAAGGTAAGAACTCAAATAACTGTTTCTTTTTATTGGTGTTTTCTCAATGCCTTCCACTGCTTTGTATTAAAAGAGGTTGTCAGGCCATATTCCCCGCTAGTGAAATGATTCAAGGTTCAAAGATCATGGAGGATCTTTATAGATAATAATCTTAAGATCAAGATCCTCAAACACCATTAATTGCCAAGATCTGCAATTGGGCTACGTTTGATTGTGTATGTCATTGGAGATGCCCAGCTTGTACATTGTACATGTAGCACTAATATTCACTTAAAAGGAAACATTTATTTAATTTCTCAGTTATATGATAATAATTTGTACATGCATATGTCGTAATGATCTTAACACCAAACATAGGATTCAGTTTTAAAATTTCCCATGTGATATCATTTAGATTTTGACCAATCCAGCCTTTTACCGTACTTTTGATTGGTAATGCGGGAGAGATTTGACCAATTAAATTTTAGATCAAAAGGTCTATTGAGCTTGTTTGACTAATTTAAGTACTGATAACTTAACTTTACTTAATTTGTATCTTGTTCATGTGATTCTATATTTTATAAGCTTTTAATCTATCTATTTTCTTTCGTGTAGGGCTCTACAGTGTGTCTTGCTGATTTCTGTGACATCTTTAGATGTGATGTACTTGATGATAGCCAGAGAAAAGACTTTTTTTGGGAGAAGAAACTTTGCAAGAAAGACAGACTAGTGGTGCGCAAAAAGAGATGTGAGGTAGCTATGCTTCTCAAGTGAAGTGTAATCATCAAAAACATAATGTTGCGTGCTGTGTTTATCGCTAATTTTTATTTAGACTTGTAGAGAGCTGATGATGGAAATTAGTGGTGAATTCAGACCTCTTTTTTATGCTCTCAGTCAATGGACAAGTACAGTTACTTTGATGTAAAGTGTATATGAAATAATTCATATTTGAACTGCGGTTGTAGATGCAAGTGAAGTATGATCATTGCAGTAAATTTTCCAATTTAAGCAATTGGAAAGAAGAAGCCTGAAAAAAAATCAGGGCTTCAATGGGATTCGAACCCATGACCTCCGCGATACCGGTGCGATGCTCTACCAACTGAGCTATGAAGCCACACATTGGGAGCAATTTCAATTTATTGAGTTCATATCTCCCATAAGAAGTGAAATGATGTAAAGTGTATATGAAATAATTCATATTTGAACTGCGGATGAAGTATGATCATCGCAGTAAATTTTCCAATTTAAGCAATTGGAAAGAAGAAGCCTGAAAAAAAAGGGCTTCAAAAACCAGGGCTTCAGGGATTCAAACCCATGACCTCCGCGATACCGGTGCGATGCTCTACCAACTGAGCTATGAAGCCACACATTGGGAGCAAGGTCAATTTATTGAGTTCATATCTCCCGTAAGGAGTGAAATGATGTAAAGTGTATATGAAACACTTCATATTTGAACTTCGGTTGTAGATGCAAGTGAAGTATGATCCTCGCAGTAAATTTTGCAATTTAAGCAATTGGAAAGAAGAAGCCTGAAAATATGAAGTATTTCATATACACTCTACATCATTTCACTCCTTACAGGAGATATGAACTCAATAAATTGACCTTGCTCCCAATGTGTGGCTTCATAGCTCCGGTATCGCGGAGGTCATGGGTTCGAATCCCGTTGAAGCCCTGATTTTTTTTTCAGGCTTCTTTCCAATTGCTTAAATTGGAAAATTTACTGCGATGATTATACTTCACTTACAGTTATTTTGCTTGCACCTTCCACGATTACTGTCAGAAAAGAATAGAGAGCTCTGCTGTGTGAGTAAATTGCACTGTTTTGAAATTAGACTTGGACTGTAAGATCTGGGGAAAGGGTTAGAAAGTGGGGGAATGTGACATGAAAATGTCAGTAGTCCAAGTCTGCATCATTGTAATCTACTCTTACAGTCTCTCTCCACGATCCAGAATTATATATGGTTGCTTTGGAACTGTTAAGCCAAGATAACCAAATGTTAGGGGAAGGGATGTGAAGGGGTATGCGATATACTAGAATGCCATGCATGGGAATGAGCAATTGCTTCAGTCTAGTCTCTTCTGTGTCATGCTACAGAAGGACAAACTTAGGCACTGTATTCAGCTTTGTTTCTAATGTAAGGGCAATGTCAGGGGGTATCAATTGAAAGACAAGAATTTCCATCTGTAGCATACAATCACGTTTGAGTGTCAATACAACTGAATCGGATCTTTATTTCTTTTAATTCCCAGGCTTTGATGCGTAGCTGCCTCCCTCAAGGCAATCTATCAGTTGAGGAGGAATTTGAAATTTTTGGTGAGCAAGTTAGCTAGTTTTTCCAACCAGAAATGATGCTCAAACACACAGTATACTGTAAACCTGACCTGTCTCTCATCAGTTGCAAGTAAATACATATATTCTCCATTAAACTGGAAAATTTGTTTTTAGGTCAGTACAGCTTTCCAAGGATTTAGCCTGCAGAACAGGCGTAATGTTTTGCATATTTTAGGCGAACAGAGGTGAAAGTGAGGCGAGCCCTCCTCCCCTCACACACGCTTCGTGCTTTGCGCTCGCCTCGCTTTCACCTCTGTTTGCCTAAAATATGCAAAACATTACACCTGTTCTGCAGGCTATTCCAAGGTTTACTTGTAGCTATTTGTTAGAACGAACATGAGAAAAATATGATTGCATAAACAGGATTAAGGATAACTCGTTGTTTTCTTTTCTAGAGGCATCGTTTTTTCCCTTATTTTTCGTTTTTAATTGTTTATTATCTACTTTGCTTAATCTCAAATAAATAAAGTATGCTTTGTAATGTTGTGTTTTTGGCTTCATATTCTTTTTAGAGGCAATCGGAAGTAACATATGTTCACTGCTGAACTGCAAAGACTACTGGAAACGTCCTAACAATGATGTGAGTGAAGCATTGTCTTTAAGGAGAAGCTTAACAAAAGCAAATTTTCTGACAATTTTCTGGTTGGTAAAATCTCGTAAAAATTGTTCCAGAACAAACATGGTAAATTTTGAGTTTTCTTCAATCGGTCACGTGGCTCGTTTTCCCGCGCTTGGCGCAGGTCACATGTTTTTTGTTCCTCGCTCTGATTGGTCCATAGTGTTATTCTGATTACCGTGATTGGCCAGATTTGATACCTGGATGTCAACTACGCCACGCGTTAACGTTGTGTCATTTATCACACTCCGTCCACACACTTCTCTGGAGGAATTTGAAAACGAAGGTTTCACTCTGAAATCGCATCAAATACTTTCCGTCCACAGAGACCTTCTTAAAAGTGTACATATGAATGTTGTGCCGCGTAGCACTATGAACACAAATGATGTAACAGAGAATTAACTCTGAAGTGTAAATTTTAGTGCTATATTTAACCCATGAATAACCCACTGGGCGTTAGCCCTAGTAAAGGGAATCAGGAAACCACACGAGGTAAAGAAAAAATCTTTTGACCTCGGTGGGAATCGAACCCACGACCTCCGGAACAGATCTACCGTTACTCTGCCGACTGAGCTACGAGGTCGGACAGAGAAAGTCGGGGTCGATTTAGATGGTGAATCGCGGCGAAGAGAAAGTAAGGGTACATATGAATGTTGTGCCGCGTAGCACTATGAACACAAATGATGCTAACGCCCAGTGGGTTATTCATGGGTTAAATATAGCACTAAAATTTACACTTCAGAGTTAATTCTCTGTTACATCACTTCTTAAAAGTGCTTCGTCTTGTTTATTCAACTTCGCAGATCGCTTCGCTCGCTTAGCTATTCTACCCTGAAACTCATGAGGTCGACTTGTGGTGAGTCTTCCCTCCACACTACGTCTGAGGAATTTAAATTATCCCGGCCATTTTGAATTTGTATTTGAACTTTCAATAAAATCTTGGGAAGGGAAATCACATGATTATTGTCATCGTTAAAAAAAGCTCCGTTTTCAAAATGTTTTCTGTCCATGGTCCTCTTCCCCCCTGGGTCTTCGCCTCAGGGAACATTGAGGGTCTCGGGGAAACAAAACTCACTGTTTCCCTTGGGGCCAGTTTATTTTAGTTTTGGTCGACCATACTCAATTGAAAACCGCTTGTATTATTTTCTCGGCATAGTTTCACTTTTGGTTTGGCAAAGTCGTGATTACGACACAGCACTATGCCGAGGAAACTCATGGCTTGTTGTTCAGTGTGGGTCTTTGTAGAAGTTCCTGTGTACGTTTTCTCACATATTTAATAAGTTCCTTAAGCTTTAGCCTTGAAATGTCGTCTTATATAAAGTACGTAAATTCTCTCTTTCAGATTGCTGCCTGGAAAATCGTTCTTTATGCTACAGTGTCGCCATTTTTCTTCATGGGTCTCATCGTCTATTACTATGCCATCTGGGATTACTATTAGTAAGTATGAAGCTGTTATTCTGAGCAGACTGAAGGAGTATCCGGTCACAACAATAAGAAACGGTCGTAATATAATTATTTTTCCTACATATTTCCCCGTCTACCAGGCAGACAGAAGTATCAATCACTGCCGTGATTCAGAGCAATGCCCGATGTGTCTGTTCGACCGAGTATCTGCTACTTTTTCCTTCGTTGTTCTTGTCTATGACAACAGTAGTAATATTTTCACCAAAAATTGTCATTATGGTTAAAAAATGCCGGCCGAAATAGTCAAGACTCTGAATGTTTCTTAAAATTACAGGGAGAAATATGTCGCGACTGTAAGTCGAATTATGGTTACGATATGCCATGTTGTTAAAAATAAAGGAAAGGAAGTTTTCTGTAGCATAAACTCAACGCCGGAAAAATTTTTGTTTCATCGTTTTCACCGGAAAAGCCCCGTTTCAAATATTTTTCCATCCACACGAAATTGAAAAGCCGCCGTTGTCAACTTTCGCCGGTTTGAAGATCGTTTTCGACAAGCTTTGTGTTGGTGACAGATTCGTTTGGACGGCAGGCTAATACAACACTGCAGCCATTAGCAATAGAGTTTATGTTCGCGGGCATAAATATGTTCTTTCAGTTTTTATTTTCTCAGTGCCCTTAAAGTGATATTAATAGTAATAGAGTTTATGTCTTTGGGCATAAATATGGTTTGGGTCCTTCTCAGTTGATTTCCGCAAACAATGGAGTCGACAAAACAACATGAGCTCCGACGAAGGGCTAGCACTCGAAACGTCAGCTTCCGAATCTCTTTACGGTGGCTAATTCACATTATGAACTCGTTTGATAAAACCAAATTATCTTGTAATACTCCCACCGACGCAGCACCACAGTTTCTTTAGAAACTTACCCCCTTTACTCGTTTGTTGTTTACCAATAGCGTAGCTCCATATTTCTGTATATAAACTACACACAACCCACAATTCCTCGATTCGCTCCGACGAAGAGCTAGCGCTCGAAACGTCAGCTTCCGAATCTCTTTACGGTGGCTAATTCACATTATCAACTCGTTTGATAAAACCAAATTATCTTGCAAAACTAATGTCTGCAGTTCTGATCGTAATAAATAAGATCTTTTAACAGGGAGCCCACGTCACAAAGTGTGGTTTTCAGTGAGGCCCTGCATAAATCTAACATAAGAATACAAAAAAGAAAATACAAATATAGCTATCTAAAAAAAGGGTAAAAAGGGTAACATCGATAGAAGAAGACTACATGTTTCTAATAAGACGTCTAAAAACTAAAAAATCGGAAATGTTCCTAATGCCGTCTGGGAGAGCGTTCCAGTCATCTACCGCATGACAAACAAAGCGATGCTGACCCCATGAGCGCTTTGATTGTGGCTTACAACTGTTATTATTAAAACGAGTGTTATAATCATGCATGTCTTTAAAATGATTAAAATTAAAATTCCAATCAATCAGACCATTCAAGGACTTAAAAACTAAAAATAGGCGATGAGATCTTCGCCTTTTTTCCAATGTATCCCAACCAAGTAGATCAAGAGCTTCTGTTGCTGAAGAATGCTTTGGCATATTTAATATGTAATTATAAACAAAGGATTTCCATAAAGCAGTTTTCCATCACTTGCGTATTTTTAACTTTGATTGTTTTTATTTCAGTGGAGATTATCCTCTGGACATCAACAAGTTACGCGAGGAAGAGGAGGAAAATGTTTCAACGTTCAGAGCTTACAGAGGGAGTCCATCACATCTCAGGAAGAGATACGGAGGACGTCCTTTAATGTACTAACTTAGCTAGCAGAAGTCAAAAGAGCACTTCTTCCTCCGCAAGAAGTATCTAGTACGAAGATAGTGTTGCTGTTGTTATCAGCAGATTGTGCAGGAAAACACCTTTGGCAAAATCTTTTCGTGTCGAGAAGTATACACTGCCGATAAGTAACATGCAGCCGGCTGAGGGAATCAGTGAAATGTTTTTTTGAAAGACAGCTCGTTCGTACAGTTTCACCAGCAACTTTAGGAGCTCTTCCTGAAGATCACACGACTGAAGGGCGGAATAATCGCGTTTATTCTTACAATGGACGAAAGATCACCTCCTCTCTACATTTGTTTCTTTGTGGGAGAAGACGCAGTTAAGACAGACAGACAGACATACAGACAGACAGACACAGACGGACAGACGGACAGACAGACAGACAGACAGACAGACAGACAGACGGACGGACAGACAGACAGACAGACAGACGGACGGACGGACGGACGGACGGACGGACAGACAGACAGACGGACAGACAGACAAACACACAGACAAACGGACAGACAGACAGACGACCTTTATTTATTAAGCACGATTAAAATTGTAACTCAATAGCTCATGAGGTCGTCCAAAAAAACAGTGAAATAAGAAATTTAATTAAACTCCGTACTGAGTATACGCAGAATTCTTCGAAAGAATTAAATTAAGAGTTCTTTAAAGGAACAAGCAGGAAGCGTCACCAAGTGTTAATTCTTGTGGCCCAGGAACAACTCTCCTTGTGTAGAGGACAAGGCGATATCGAGCGAGGCGAACGCGGTCCAACTTAGAAGAACTCGCAAGGGAAGGAGAATTAGAACACGCTCCGCTCTCCGCACCCATATCAAACTTTGCCTATTGTTGTGGTTTGAAATTTTAAGACGGAACCTGTTGTTGAGCGGCCCAAGGGATGTTTCTACCTCTATCGCGAAATTGCATTCGCATTTAATCGGATCCAATCGGGAAATTGTCGGTGAGGACATTTTTTCCCAACTGTAGTGTACTTGGGAAAACATAGCCAGAAAGTCTGTGGGCTAGACAGTAAGTGCCAAGGGAAAAAGTATTGTACATTTGAGTCAAGTCACGTGGACTTGTAAGGTTTTTGGTTTAAGCAAGAGAGATTATCCCTTGACTTAAGTTCATTTCAGGAGCAAGGGAAATCGTTAATGAAAGTATACTTGGAATTAGTTCTTTTTTTGGTTCATGTTTTCACAGGGAAGCGGTCGCGAGTAGTTTGGGGCGATGAAAATTGATGCTGCACGTTTATTGCAAGCAGCTGAAGACGGAAAACAGTTATACCGCGTACGCCTTATATTTGTTTCTTATGACTGATCATTACTGAAATTTAAATTTACTGCTGTTGGAATTAACTTCGTGTCTTGCTATGAATAAATATAAAAGAAAACAGCGCGGGCAGCCGTAGCAGGCAACAAAGTGTGATTTCAGCACCTCAGTTGCGTTTGAGTGTTTTCACTTTTCGGTTCGGTGGAGGGTGCAGAAAGGTCTAAAAATGTATATTCTTTATCATTCGCATGGGATGTTTTAGGAAAACCCACGACCTCTCTCTTACGCGCGCTCGGGCACGCTAACATTCAGTGCTCTCCCCCAGTAAAAATTAAACGAATCACATGGCTAGTTGAACTTTTAGTTACAAACACCAATATATTAAGCACAGCGAAGAGGAAAGAAATCTAAATAGTCGCCAAATTTGTGTCGAGATGAAATGAAATTTCCAAAACTCATAAATAATTCAACACGTTACAAATAGATACCCGGTCTTAATTGGCATAGATTTTGATGATTTTACTTCACTGTTTACTTCTCTGTTTACTCCTTAGTTTTTGTTTCAATTGAGATCTACCAAACACACGAGACAGTGTTTCGTCGGCTATCCAAACACCCCGAATTTCGTCGAAAATACTCCGCTACGCGTCGTATTTCCAACTCTCGTCTCGGTGTTTAAATATCCCGATGAAACACTGTCTCTCGTGTTCCATTGATATTTTACATCAAAGGTTTGAGGATAAGAATGTCATTGCTCAGGAACAGGGGGCAATGGTCCTAGGATCTCTTGCAATGGCTTGTTCCTCACAGCGTGCTGTTTTATCGTTTCCCCTGAACCCGGGCCATGCTGCAAAAGTGAAATATAAACACAAAAAAGGGCAGAACAGATAACAAAAACAAACGGAAGAAAATACATCAATGTCGGTACGAAGTACGCAACAAATGAAATAACCTTGAATAGTCCATGTCCATATGATGGCAGTTCTTTCTTTGTGATCAGTGGCGTTGTAAATGATAACGTAAAAAGGCTTGAACGAAAAGTTAATTGATGGTGCAGCAAGTGAGACGGAAAACGGTGATCTCCGGGTAGTCCTGTACCTCTTCCAGACCTGTATTTTGATTCGTTCTCTTATCCTGTAGCTCCTATTGTTTCAAGCGCTGGTCATGGGGGCGTTGTTTTATTCATTGATCCAATCACAAACTCTGTTTGGAAAGCTACAGGCTTCCGAAGTGACGCGGTTGATAAAAGTGGCTTTAGATAAATTGTTGGATGTTGTAGAAATGTGGAACAGTTTAAATGTGGTGGTCAGGGCAGCTGGACCATCCCAGAGTGTTTTTATACACTGGCATAAACTTCTTTGCAAACAGAACGGCATGGCAACAGAACTTGAACGGAAGACTGACTTGGACAGAAGGATAGGTGAGACAGGCAGATGAAAAGGCACACTCGAGAATCTGTTGGCGAGCTGTAAATCTTGTAATCAACAGCGTCACCAGAGTAAGCGAGTGTCTGATGATCAGTGACCCAACGACCAAAAGAAAAACGCGGTCACTGGCAACGAGATTTCGGGCAAGCTCGCATACAATGTCATTCTTAGAGGTCGCGATCCTTTTGGTTTGCACCGAGAATTAGGTCGAGACCCCTCAGAGAAATTAGGTGAACAAGGATTAGCCAACAGTGGTTACATTTTCTATGCCATTCTCGTCCCCAGAGACCGCGCTCCTTTTGGTCAGCACCGGGAATTTCGACCTCTCACGGACTTCTCATCTGACAAATTTGATTGGCTGAAAATACGAAACTAATACTTTGCGCATGCCCAGAAAATCGGGTTTGGCCTAGAGGTCGCCATTCTCGATGTTGACCAAAAGGAGCGCCGCCTCTGGTGACGAGAATGTTTGTGCATGTTCAGAAACCGATATTCATTGTGCCACGTTCGACAAGGACCCGAGGTTGTCTCTCAATTCCCAAGAGACTTGGATGCAAAGAAAACACCACCAAATTTTGAAGTTTGTCCTGAAAGCCTCGGAGCCATGTTAGAATATTTACGTATTGAACGTGGCCTATTGAATGCACGCGCAGTCAGCAAAAATATTCACGCATACGTTTCTGGACAGTGCTGCTGATCGTGAGGTGGGCTCCAAGTATAAAACACGAGGAACCGAGACAAAAAATGACCGTCTTCGTAGACCTTTGCTCTGCATGGCACCGAATTAAGTCAGGGAGGCAAAAGCCGCGGATTACTACGTTTGAACTTTTGCAAACTGATGTAATTCGCTATCTAATTTTTCACACACTTAAACCAACCGACGGTATTGTTATTTCAGGCGAAATTTTATTGATAAACTTTATTCATTATTTGTTTCATTCAGCTTAATTTACTTCATAAAATCTCCCGCAATGAAAATAAGTTAAACCAAGATTTGTTTGATTGATATGAAAATACTATTTTAGTTACTCCTGCTCAAAAAAAACACACGATGTAGCCTGAAATGTACCGATTAAAAACAGTAAAGTACTCATTCCATTCCAAAACCAGTTAGCTAAACAACAATCAACTGCTGAGCACGTTAACATCATTTGGAGAACAAAATAAAATCTTGGAGCGACCCAAAGATGATTGATAAATCAGTTGCCGCATTTGAGTTATGCTCAAAATGTGATTGACTGTAGTTGTTCCTAGAGGCTATTTCCGAGTTACCTCGTCGGTCTCCGTTTTACGACAAGACGAAAAATGTATTTCACCTGCGCCTTCATTTTCATGGAAGACAAACTCACTAGGACTCGTTTAGGAACAGAGGAAATTGCCACTCAGAAATTGCCTCGCCTCCCTGCCCTCTACCAGCAGAATGGCTAGGGCGCGAAGCTTGGGAAACTAAACTAGCACTGAACTAAACTAGCGCCTGATGATAGAAGACCATTAAGCCTTATCACACAAGAATAATTTAGAAGAGCTTCTCAGACATGACATATTTCGGACATTTTACCGTGTGGTTTCAATTCGAAATTAATCTTGTCATTCGCCATAACTCAAGAACAGGACTACTCCATAGAGCGTTTGCGGCTACGAAACGCTACTTCCCGCACTTTTCATGTCAGCTGCTCATTGAGAACTGCGTGTCTGTTCCTTCTGTTGTTCTTGTTTCTTGTTTTTTCCCCTCTTAGTTTCTAAGCATTGTTATACGCCCCTCTGTACCGTCATCTCTTCTTTAGTCCTTTCTTCGCGGATTTGCAGCGGACTGTAGACGGCCGGGTCATGTTTTGCGGACTGACTCCTCTAACAGTCATGCTTTCATCAGGCGTCAGCCGCGTCAAAGAAATTCTCCGTTGCGAGAAGTAACTCTTCCCGGGTGATATACCTTTAACCAAGGCGTTATCAACGCCAGAAGCCGTCTGGTTTGCTTTAGCTTTAACAAAGTGAGCCTTACATGGCGGATCAAACGTCCTCGCTAATTCTACAATGTCGTAACACTCGGAAGCTTTGAGGGCGTACTGGCTGCGGAGGGCATGAACAGAGGTAGCGACATTCCGCGGATGGGTAGAAATGGAAGAAACCACTGGTCTTGGGTTACACGCTTCACAGGGCGGTGATTTAGGCACGAGCGTTTTTTTATTGTCGTTTGTTTCCGTATTCGCAGGCGCAGACGCGTTACGAACCTTTTTAGAGTTATTTACGCCGTTAGGAGATTTCCCGTGAGTTCGGGTTTTAGGCGGTGGTCGCGCCTCCGGATAAAGTGATCCTGGAACAAAGGAAATACCCAACTGGTATCCACTGTTACGGAAAGTTTGCACGCTATCCGAACCTTCGTCGGAAGCGGAAATAGTCTGATTTGACAAGCTACCTTTTCCTGCCGATGACGTTCGCCTCAGTCTATTGACCGCCGATTTCCCTCGGTATAACTGAGGAGTGACAACTTTGGCGGACTGAGTTCTAGGATGAGACGAGGCACCAGAAGGCACCCTGGAAAATTTGTGCGAAGAGCCTCTAGACGAACTTCCGGCGTCCGCACTCTGCTTAGCTTTATCCTCTCTGTATATTTCCCACAATACAGTCTCTTCTTTCAAATTTTCTAGTTCTTTAAGCCTGTGCATAAACGGGTCAGTTTTTTTTGTTCCTCGAAAGCAAGCGTCTTCAACAGTCTCTTCAACCCAAGTCTCTGGATAAGGGTCGTGAAATTTGAAGGCTAAATCGTCCAGTTCCAGCTCTTCTGGGACAAATAACTCTTCAAAATGAGGATCGCTTTCCTCCCATTCTACTCTGGCCTTTGCGTCCGCTTCAGCTAAATCTTGTTGGAGTTTCTTGGGATCTGCGGTCCTCTCTGCGGTGCGTTTAGTGTTAGTGCGAGAGGAGGGGCGCAAGGTTGGCGAGGGTGAAGAGGTGCGGGAGAGAGGACCTGATGATGAAGGGCGTGGCATAGGTACGGGATTGCTTGCTGCCCTGTAATGGAATAAATGCGATATCAGTTCCAACAACTTACCAATTGACAATAGTCTTAGACTGCGAATAGGATATGGAACTAACACAATTTGCGAGGAGGGAAAGGGAACTATTCTCGTGCTTTTGTTATACGGATACTACAATGGATGACGGTCGCGCTACTGTTGATTTGGAAGGTAAAAGGCTGACTCGCTTCAGTCTTCCCCTTATGAAAAAAATCTCAATTCCGAGTCTTAATCACAAGAGGGGACTGTGGACGAGTCAGGTTAGAAAATGTCCTTCACGATCGCGTTGGAAAAATTGTCATCTTATAAAACGCGTATGTCTGGTTGCGGATTAATGTCGTAAGCTGAATCTGAAGTAGGGATTTATGGGTGAAGGAGTTTGTAGTTTGAACAATTATGCATCGTGTACACCAATATGATCGTATATCAGTAACATGCCACTGACTATCCCTTGAAGCGGGCAAGATTTCGCGCGTTAGTGCTTAAAATCTGCTGTGCTTTGTTTCGCGTACTCCTTGCTACCTCGGGGCTGAATCAAGCACTCACGAACAAAATCTCGTCAGCTACACGGGTCAGCCACACTGCCAAACACAAGAGACTTGCCACAGACCTCTCGTGTCGACTGCAGGGTCTTGTCATGTAGCTTGCACAGGTTGGTCCCAGGTCGTTACACGGTTCGTAGGGAGCTTCAGTAGCAGGGATTTCTCGCTTACTCATGGCTGCTGCCAGCTGGCTGCGACGGAGAGCAGGGCTGGCGATACCTTCATTGTTCATGTGGTGCTGCGAGAAATAAACGGAGGAGTTTAATTTGAAGCATAGAATACGAATGATGTAAAAGGTAGCGTGGCAGGTTCAAACCCGTTGAAACCCAAAACTATTTTTCCACCTTACTTTGCAGTTGTTTAAATTGCAATCACGACTGCGATGGTTTTATCATCATTTGCTATACATAGCTGCTCAGTCGTTTTTTTTTTTCAGAGAATTTACGAGCAGCCTGAGCTGCCTAAGTTCCTGTCAAACCCATGGCCTTTGTTTTCTTCTCCCTATTCAACTGTCACTTTCGTCTGGATTTGAAAAAATTACAAATTGTTTCCGCGCTCGCTTTTCATGTTTCACTGTTAATATTACTATCTTGCTTTGATGTGGTTCACTGTTATTTTGTGCTTTCTTAGTTGATTTGAAGATAATAACATTATAAACCGCGAAAAAGTATTTATTTTTTTGAAACCGTTCCTTTACAAGCTCTATATTTTCTTTCATTATCAGAGCTTATCACATTTTTTTTCAAAAATCGTTCAGCTGTCACGGTGTATTGATAGACTTGATACTGTTCCAGTTGGCCTCACAAAGTTTACACTCAATTTGTCAAACCAAATGCTAAATACTTTTCAACGCATGTGTTTATCATGTCCAAACTATATCTGCAATGATCGTCGTCGTTTCTTTCAGTGATCAGTTAATGTAAAATACGATAACATGTCTAAACGAAAACCCCATGATTTATGATTGGTAAAAATTACACCGTAGAAGAGCAAAATTACGTTTCTTGATGTCCTAAACCAAAGAACTTTTGATATGAACTACTCAGCGAATAGGTTTGGATTGCGGTTTTGAAGCGAAATGTGTAGTCGTTGACGATAATATAACATATTCTCTTTCATTTAAAGGCCACGACAGTCTATTTTAATTAAAAAACATACAGAACTAGGCCATTTTAGACCAGTGAATAATATAACATAAGACGACAACGGGGAAATTGGTATTTTCGATCAGTATTTATGACAAAAGCGTACAAGTTTGATAACTGAACCAATCCACTAACAACCTGAACTTGAAGTGTTAAAACAAATTTACGCAACAAGCAATCACTCACCCGTGTAGGTTCAACGCGGAAAAGCTGAAAATTCGAGAAATTTACGCAGGCATTCTCGACAAGTTACACATTATCATTTTGAAGAGGACATTTTTGACAAGAATACAAGCAACTGATTGGCGAGTGTTGCTAATGGAATGAACAATGGACAAAGGCCAACTAAAAGCACCAATGCATTTACTACAGTTAACAGCTGATTGCTTGCAGCAAATCACATCAATTTCCACTCAAGTGACAAACACAAAGAACCAGCTGCTTCAGGGTTACTCGGGTAACTGATGAACCATGAGTACACAAGAAAAACGAAATGCGTTTTGCAAATTTCTATTCAGCACATCTCCGCCCATCGATATACATTCAACAGACGAATGATCTCCTAAAGACATCTATAATAAATTTTATCACGCATAATTACCTAACTTAATGTTGCTTATAATGAACAAATTTATTTCCTTTGAACGGAGAAATGTATAAATCATAAACTAAGTCAGAGAGAGAGAGAGAGAACAAACTGAAAAGCTTATGTACACACGTAAGGTCTTGAATTTCAAAAAAATATGTAGAAGAGTACTGATTGGTTAGCAGATTTTTACACAGGGCCAAGTCTGGGAATAGTCAGAAAACTGAACATTTCCACGATGAAATAGACAATTCTCTGTCATCTGAGATTGACTGGCTCACAACTCAAACCTCATCAGTGATTGCAGGTGGAAACCTTTTTGCACAGCCAGTAGGAATGCACAGCAAAACCAAAACCAAATACGTGTAACTGCTTGATTAATTTTGAAACCCAGTTGAAAACGACTCTAAACACTAACATATACCTGCAAATTATTCAATATAATATGTAAATTATATTATATCGAACTAATCATAATAAAATGATGAAACAGTCCAGTATTCAGCAAGTGTTACCTTAAAGCTGTAGATTCTCTGTTGATTCATGCACTGGTTAACATCTCGCACTTGCTGTGTGAGTTGTTTGAAGAGTTGCTTGAGAGAAGAAAAGTCCTGCATTAGAAACTTGACATCATTTATCACAACAGAAAAATGATGACATCATTTGTGAAAACAATATTCAAAGACCATTGTCACTTAATATGATATTACTAATAAGAATCTCTTGCCAAAAGACAACAATTTGGCACCTTATGGAGAGTGCATTTTAGATGAAAGAATAACAAATGAGGCCCTGTTAGCTAAGGATAAATGCCAACAGGCAACACGGCTCTGAAATGGCGACATGAAGGAGCTGAAATGACGATGAACGACATGCTGCTCACGTGAAATTATGACAGCAACAAAGAGAAAAGTGAAATCAATAGCGACATTCGCATTTTAAAATTAGATAGTGACCTAAAGCACATTCTGGTGGAAGAAATTGCATTTTCCAATAAAGTTAAACTTTCTGTTAGTATTGACAGTCTACTGTGTTACTATTATCTAAAAATAAAATGTTTCGGGAACAGAATTACAAGAACGCATCTATGTTAAACATTTTATAGTTAAACATTTCCGATATCGATATTACTGATATCGATATCAGTGGCTGTGCATGAAATTCTGACAGCGACATGAGAACCTTCTGAAACTGCGACATGGAAAAGGTTTGAAATTCAGACGGGGGACATGAAGACCCCCCTAACAGGGCCTCACTAATTCACAAGCTCACTCCAAGACGTGCACTTTTTGGTCTTTGCCTTAGTAAACATTCAGTTTTTCCACTCACTGAACTTTCAGCCTCTGAAGTGCCCACTGTCCTCAATAAATGTGTCTCAAAAGGAATGACCTTGGAATCAGCCAGGCTGTGTTTATGTGATGTCACTCTGTTTGACTCAAAATTGGTGGGAAGGAGAAAACCTTGCAACTGACTTGGCATCCTTCAAAAAGTCAGCAAACTCTATTATTTTTTTCCGCGCAATAATATCTTCAAGAGGGCGGTGTAATACACCCGATCCGTAATGGGTCGTCAAACTGGTGATGGTTCGTGATGGATTGCGACATACTCATCACTGTTTATCAGTTTGCAACATGTTGGCGACTGAGCACCGTCCTCTGCACTTATATCTATAAATGTTTGTGGAGTCATATTTTAGAACAAGGAATATTGTTACACTTCTTTTGCCAGTTTATTTGTCTTGTTTTTGAGTTGCCGTGACCCGTTACGAACTGTCACCCCTTTTGACGACCTGTTATGGATTGGGTGTGTTGGACATGTATGATACTCAATACTATCATTTCGCAGTATGCAGCATGTTTGGCTCAAAATAATGTGGCTCAAGAGCAGCCACAACCCAGAGTGGTAGTTAAAAGGCTTATCGGAAGCCATTTGGACAAAATCTCTCGGACGGAATGACGTCACAAACATGCGGCCTCACTGCAGAATACTGTTCAAAATGGCAGCAACTTACAATGTTCAGATTAATTTTTGGGCTTTTTTGGAGACTAAGTTCATAAGGAAAACCTGCACTACAGAAGCTGAACCCTTGGTGAGTGGCTAAACTTAGTGCAAGGTTTTTATTAGTGTTGACAAAAAATATGTCTTTAAGAGTGACCTTAATGGGAGGCTCAGAGATAAAAAAGAGAAAAAAATGATGTTTTTTGAAGCTCATCTATACAATATTATTGAAAAGAGGAGAAAGAAAAGTAACTGACCCAAACGATGGAAGTTAGGAAACAGGTAATAATACATGAATTAATATACTAGGTATACCTATCGATAGAGTGCCATTGAGTAAATAATTTGTGGTATAATAAGCAGTTCATTAATACAACATGACAGATTTTTGGTTCTCTTCTGTTGCAAACATTACCGAAAGAAAATTATAACATGTTTACCGGCCGGTAACATTAGTCACGCAATCCAGTAGGATATTGAGAATTCGTACCCTGAATATCAAGAGTTTTGCAATGTATCGCTTCTGCTTGGTCGAACTTTCAGTTCAATATGATGGGTAAAGTCAAAGTGAAAGTGAACACGCTACTTTGATTAATGAACACCCTTGTTTAATTCTGCGCCAAACAGGTCTGATTTGTGTTTTGAACACTGGATTCGACTGCATGATAACCACACTCGTTCAGTTCTGTTCAGAAACACTACCGACTGAACCTTCAGTTCGATATGCTAGAACATGCTCGTTCAATTCTGTGATGAACACGCTGGTTCGGTTTTGTGTCGATTTTGTGTCTTGGATTTGCTCTTGTCTAACAGTTTTCTTCAATATTCGTATAAGAAGAGTTTTGTAAAGGGCACGCTCCCCGATTGAAGTTTCAGTTTGATAAAGTGAGAGAGGAAACACGCTAGTTCGATATGTTTTGAGAATATAAAATTGTTCGCAGTTGGAAAAACACAACAGCAAAGAAAACCATCAACTTCCACAAGACAAGTCTAGATGTAACAAGCCTCCTGATTGGCTAAAAACGAAAATGGCCCAAATAGTTGTCCTTGCAATTGGTTTAAACTGAGCCATTGTTACATCTTACACTTACACTTTCAAAGGCCGATCGAGAATTTTTCGCATAAGCCTTTCTTTGCGCGGCACTATTCTATGCCGCTTCTTCGCTCAGCTGGCTCGTTAGCAACAATACAGATCAGTACTGAATGATTTGTTATACACCAATAAGTTAAGCCAAAACTCTGAGCAAAAGAGATCACATTTACTAACTGAAGACAAGATGCAAATACAAAGCAAACAAAGCAGGCAAAAGCGGTAACAAGCTAATTATGCGCAAACCGTGTGAGAATGAGGCTAGCTAAACAACAGCATGCACAATGTGTCACGCTACATGAGTAAACAACAAAATGAAATATGGTGATAAATATTTCCCCAAGATCATATGTAATGTTTCGTGGACAATTCTGTGGGAAAGGTGCAATGAGGTCAACCCTATGTGAAGCACCAACCTGCGACACAAGGCCAGACCACAATGCCAGCCCAACTATGTGCGCTACTCATTTCAATAACTGTGTAAGTTCTTTAATGTCCCCTGCTAAGCATGTAACACTGAAGATGCAGGAGATGGGGCTATGGTTTAGAGTCCCCTAACAGGAGAAGACTTGAGTGTCTAACCATTTGCAGTTATGATCACAAAAGCAGCACATTCTCCCCAGTTATTTTAAGACCATAAGTGTTGGTCCAGTCTGGTGCTTGAACTCTCAACCTCCTGCAGAGCAGACTGGCACTCTACCAACTGAACTAATCAGGAGATGGTTCAAGATGTACAGTGTACATGCACTTAACATAAAGTTTGGCACTCACATCTTAAAATACCATTTCTCATGATTTCAATTCAGTTAGGATCATGGCCAGGGCTGTGAACAGGCTCCCAGCATGAGTGAGAAAAAAATTCATAGGCCAACGAGTGCAAAAGAAAGCATTTACCGAAGGAAGCAAGTGCTTTTTGGCTCTCTTTACTTGCCAATTTATTTCTGCCCTTACCAGACGCCTGTTCACAAGCTACTGTACTAGAATCATCAACAAGCAAAAGTGAATATTTTCTGACATGATCATTTGAACTAACGGGTATTCTTAGCCAGTTTCTTACCAAGGTAAGCTTGAATTCCTTGACAGCATCTGCAACCAAAGAAGTAATTATTTGCATAGGATTGACTGGAAGTAAAAAGTAAGATCTTGAGGTCACCTTGGAGTATTAATTTATTTTACATGGCTACATACTGTATAGAGAAGGTCTTTTGGTTAAAGACAAGTTATAAGCCTAAGTTTACTTGTGCATTCATGGTTTTTCCCTTTTACCCATGAAGGAATTTTGCACCAGTTCCCCCTCCCCCACCTACCTTTCAACCTTTTAACTCCTCTTCACTTTTTACATCTTTGAAAATTTTAGCCCCTGCACTCAAACAAGTATTCAAAATACACCTAAAAAGCTTATTATGAGCACGGGTCTTAGCTGTCACTACATATAATATACGCACATATACAAAACATGGACCAGGGTCCATGGACCACCCCATGGACCCAGTCCATGGACCACTCTATGGACCCTATGGACCTGGTCTATGGACCACCCTAATTTTCCAAAGGAAATACTCACCTAATCTTTGGATCGTTACTAGGCAACTGCCATCTTGGATGAGGGAGCATGAAGGGGCTGAAGCGAGTTATGTTATCCGGCAACCTACCCCTCCAAGGTCATTCTTCATTTAATACGAAAACTAAACACATTCTGTGCTCTCCTATTAAAACTACAAGCTATCCATTAAACTTTTTCATCAATGTACCTTGACTACAAATTTGTTTTCCTAGGGCAAACTCCGTTTATAAAATAAATCCGCCTTTTTTTATGCACGCTAGAGTATAATAAGCACGCGGGGGAGGGGGGTGTCTTCTCGATCGAATTGCAATGTGAAAGTGTTGGAATTAAAATATTGGGGGTAGAAATGCAGTAGATCTTCTGTATTTCAAAACAAGTTTATGGTCTTCCCATTTATGGGGGGCCATCCCAAAGCAACCCGCTATTATGAGACAAACCCTCAAGGACGTAAGCAATAAATACTAGTCTGTGTTTTTCATTCCCTGACCTCCGGTAAATTTTCATATTAACAGGGGCGATTTCCTTTTGAAAATTAGAGGTGGACCATGGACCGGGTCTATGAGGTGGTCCATGGACCCCGGTCCATGTTTTCTATACGTCCCTTTCGTATTTAATGATTTTAAAAGCAGTATAGATCACGAAGGTCCCGCAAATATTACATGACAGCTGATCTAAATTTGCTTACCATTTATTTCATCCTCGGTTGATTCGAGAAACATGTCCGCAGAGGAACTTCGAAGAGGTGACGCACTTTTGGCTCGAACATTCTGAAAATTTATACATAAATCAAAATATCAAAACCTCTGAGAAAGATGACACCAGCAGATTTAGGATCTTTGCAAACCAATCGAAATGAGCCTTATGTAATTTTGCAATAAATCAAGGGTAAATTCCAAAATTTTTATCAACAACAAACTGAACAAAGATCATAACTCACTTTCGTTTTTGCTTTCTCCGTTGAGTTTTGGCGACAGTTCTGTGGAATATGTTTCACTCTACCCCGTATCCAATCTTTGTTTAAACTTCGGCCGCTGCAAAGGACACGAGAAATCAATGCAAAGTTCAAACAACAAAGAAATCATTAATCAGTTTGTGATGCACAGAAACGGACGCAAGACCTGTGGAAGAAATTTCTGTGAGTTATCGAAGTGGCCGGGTTGGGAATTTGCCAATTTTGTGAATACACCGCACATAAAGAAGGCTTAACTGCTACATATTGAACCGGGACCGCCATTTTTGCTGTTGCCATACTTACAAACGGTATTGTTCATGGTTCATTTGGCTAAACCCGCCGGTTGCTATTCAACTCCATGCATCACAGTTGAAAATTGCTTTTTGGTCTCAAGGGAACGAAGGTGCTAATTACCAATCACCGAGTCGATCACCGATGCAAGCTCGATTATCAGCCGCTGTTCAGAAAAGGAGCCCACGCTCCTCCCCGAAAAAGGTCGAAGAGATACGATTGCTCCCAAAATTTGACGAACGTCTTCGGTTGAATGCCTTCAGACAAAAGGATAAATTTTGATGGTTGCAAACCATAACATAATTTTCTTCCAGTCAGCAATAAACATGATATGAGTCAATGTGATGTATATATGAAATAATTCATAT
>CM042746.1:20700819-20714319 GCA_022496165.2 Catalaphyllia jardinei | reverse complement strand
TAATAATAATAATAATAATAATAATAACTTTATTCAAGTCTCAAATCATTCTAGCTGAGCACGAGTGCTCTACTAATTGGGGAGACTGTAAATCAAATAAATCAATCAAATCATGCTAATCATGATGCTAAGGTCATTTCACTCTTCTCAATGTTTCCTTAGTGTTTCCTTTTAGAGGTCAAAGAGAAGGTCTCTGTAACAAGCTTTCTTTTTTTTGTCTTTGTCAAACATTCAGCTTTTCCACTCACAAAGTTGAAGCCTCTGAAGTGCCTGCTGTACTGAAGAAATTCATCTCCAATAGGCGACTTCAGATGTCACCATTTTGAAAGTGTCTTGGCAGCCAGGCTGTGTTTATGTGTCATCATTCCTCTAACTTGTCATCCTTCACATGGTCAGCAGAATCCATTTTTTCTGAGCGATTATCCACTATACTATCTTCAATACTATCATTTTGGGGTTTGGAGCATGTTTGGCTCAAAATAATGTGGGTCAAGAGCAGCCACAACCCGGAGTGGTAGTCAAAAGCCTCTTCAGAAGCCATTTGGACAAAATGTCTCGGATGGAATGATGTCATGAAAACGTGGCCTGACTGCTGAGTACTGTTCAAAATGGAGACAATGATGTACAAATTTTGGGCTTCTTTGGAGACAAATTACATAAGGAAAACCTGCACCTTACAGGCTGAAAGTTTGATCAGTGGTTAGATTTAGTGCAAGGTTTTTTTTAAGCATTGACAAAAAAATACACTTTTTTGGAGTGACCTTCTCCTTTAAGAACAATATATACTTCTCAGTCAACCAGGAAAATGTTTCACAAGTATGGTTAGCCAAATGTTGGTTTGAAATTAATTCCTGTTCCTTGTGACAAGAGAAAACACTATCAGGCGCCAGCTACTCACTGACTTCAGTTAATTTACCAGAAGAATGCGCCTTAAATACATATTTCACGGGATCAATAAAGGACCTCATCCTTTCCACGTCAAGTCAGCCTGGGACCCACCAGAGTCCAGCCCTCAGTTGCTCCAGAAACCTTTCTAGAAGAAGTCAAATTTGAGCTTGCCAATGATCAAATTGAACAAACTGAACTAATAGTGTTTTCTCTTGTCATGGGAGCAGGAATGAATTTCATGGGATGGCAAGGCAATTTGCTCATCTGTCAGTTGCATCAGGAGTCCATGGTTGTGTCTTTGACAAGTTTTTGATATGTTGCTTGCGTGACTCAATGTTGTTTTGTATTTAACCAGGGAGGGACGGGGAATTTTCTTGAATGATGATATTCTGAATATAAGTTGTTGAATATGAATGTGCAAGTAGTTGAATTTTGCAACATTTGGCTAACCAGACACAAGATCTGGTTGTATTATGTCAGAACATGCCACTATGAGTCCAGCTCATTTAAATTCATTCAATCCATGAATTTCTGCTTTTCTTTTTCAAGTTGTAGGATGAAGTTACCTGTACATGTTCTGAGATCGCTCTTACCTCTAATAGGTTTTAGCCACATTGGTCTAACAATGCCCGGTCTATAAAACACCCATATTTAACCAGCTGGTCGTAATGACTTCTACAATTCTGTGAAAGATACTCCTCCAATTTGCCAGGAACAGCAATTCTGCATTCTATACCTGGAAGGAAATCAAACTACAAACTTTCAGTATCTGCCCTTTTCATCACCTTAATAAAACCTAAATAAAGTCTGTATATTAAGTTAGACCTCAGTTTTCATAGTTCTCTGAGACCCAAGGGCAGATAGTTGGGATAGGATAAAGTAAACCTAGAAAAAGTTGTCCTGCCTAACTACCTCTGGGTCTCTGAGGATAACAATAAATTAATAAGTTTAAAGAAAATACTCTTACTAAGAGTCACCTAATGAAAGGTAGATACAGTTAATTTGGTTGTCTTGAGTTTCTTGACATTTCTTTGTTATTCATGCACTCAGAACAGGTTTGGAGAACTTTGAAGTGCTTGTATATTAACCTCTACTACTTTTTTTCATTCCCGTAAACAAATACTTGTGTACAAAATTGTATGCATCTGACCAAAACACCAATTCCTGTTTCCCACTTCTTTGATCATGCTCTACTCTACCTCACCTCCAGTCTTTGATCATGCTTTTAATTAGTGACCAAGGTCAATGGCCAGCTCAGTGCTACTCACCCAATATAAACAAAGTGCTAACTTAAAGGGGCAGTGTCATGAGTATTTTGCTGTTTTAGGTCAATTCTGTGCTAAAGTCATTACTTTGAGGCTTTAATCATAAACACAATGCTTCTGTAAAGCTACAACGAAGATTTCAAATGAATTTTATCAGAGAGGGCTAGTCATAATAAAATTCTTGAGGAGCTTTGGAACACGTAGCATCAAAACTTGAAAAATTGGCCAATTTTTTCAAATTTCTATCAATGCCATCCGTAGCGACAGACGACAGGAAACAGTGTCAGTACCTTCAAGTTGTCTTAAATAACAAAACTAGATCATTAGTTTTGGAAATCAATTGATGCAAAGACACCTTCTAGGCCTTTTAAAAAGTTGCCAAATAGCGTGACAATGCCCCTTTAAAGGAAAGTAAATGTTTTCCTTCACCTTGCATTTTCTCCTCAGAGGTGTTTTTGTTTTTAACCCTTAGTTAGTCTCCAAGTTGGTGGGACAAAACCATAATCTTTCTCTGTTTTCTTACAGTTCCAAATGGATGACAAGTGGTCGGAGATTTTTTCTTTTCTGGTAGAGTCGAACTAAACTTTTCCAGCAAATGAGGTTTTGTAACGTTTTTGTTGTCCTTATAATTTTTTTAGTCATGTCCTGCAGTACCTGGACAACTGTGAATATGGATCCCCGGTTCAATTTACCAAATGAATGCTTTCCTAAACCTAAAATAATATACACCGTATTAAATTATCCCTTAAATTTCTAACTGTATCAAAATACATTTAGGTTGCTGATGTCAAGGAAAGAAGTTAATGATCACTTAAGTTGCCATAGTATTCTTGAGAGTTTACAAAACAATTCCTGGAATTTACTATAACGATTAAAGGCACTCTTACGCATACCGAGAAGTTTTGCAGTTTTCTGAATAGTTTCTTTGGCCAACTCAATGTCCTTTTCATTCGCTACAACGACCTCCAGCTCTCCGACTTGATAGCCAAAACTTGTTTGATCTAAGTCGATCAAAACTCCGTTTGGCATCTGAAACCCAGTCCTACGCGTTGTAAAAGATGCAATCTGTTTACAACAAGTGCTTTGTGTAATGTCCTCAACAGAGGTGCAATCTCCGATAACATTTGAGTAACGAGCTGTCAGTGTTTTAAGAAGTTCCTTTACAATCTCTTTTTCATCTTCAATTTCACAGTTGCTTTCGATCCAGAGGTCGTTTTTCAGTTTCTGAATTTTAAGTTCCCATTTGCTATCACGTTTCCTCAACCAACGGCCCGTCAATGTAAGCTCGTGATTTACGGCGTCAAAGTACACATCAGTGAATGTGGTTTTTTGCAATAGTTTTGCCCCTTTCGCCTTAGCAAGTTTCTCAAAGCCTGGTGGCACACGAAATTTGCTTTCTACCTCAAACTTGTGAGGAGTTTCCCCGCAATGTAAATCTGCCGCCATGTTTGAAATTCAACATTAGAGGCTGATGGGAAGGATACTATTGCCTTCCCCTCCCATCCCTCTACATAGCAGGAAACAACGCTAAAATACGTGCAGTGTTTCCCTAATAATCTCCAATACACTCTTCTTAAGTCTAAGTTACTGGGAAACATATCCATTGCACCTTGTAGTTGTACTTAGAAAAAGCTGCAGTTAAAACAGCGGTACAACTGTGAATGATCAAGAAACATTTCTAGCGAGGGGAGGGACAGTAAATATTTGCTCATGCATCGAGCGGGAGTGTGGGTGCTTGGCAGTCGGAAGTAACACGGCAGTTTGTTCCACCGAATTATTGATATTTCCTCGTCGTTATAACACTGTGCTTTTAGCTGTCCTGCTTTGGTAACATCTGCAGACATGTTCTGTTGGGTAAACTTCGCCACTGGACGGTAAAACGCAAGAATCTTCGCTCTGGATTCGAACGAATGCTTCCAAAGGGTTTCATGTTGTTTTTGAAGGGTAGTGTCTGGAGTGCTGGGTTTTGACTTGAACGACCTTGATCAGTACACGGAAAAAGAAGGAACAAGGCTTCAAGAGTTAAAGACAATGTCGATCGTGCGTAGCGGTCAAGTGATAAAGCTTGCCATCGAGAAGGAGGGTCAGCTGCCATTACTTACAACATTTGACCAGGTATACAGAGGCACAGAGCTCTCGACAGGAAATTTACCTTGTTAGTTCACCTAAGATGTAATTGATCCATTGTTTGTACGATAGCAGTTGCCATTTATTCAAAGCTGTGCCGTTAATATAATAAACTTCTTGTTTCCTCAAATAGAATCGACCATTAGATGAAATTGTCAAAGAAGTATGCTCAAAGTAAGTTATATTTTTATGCATGTTTCCTGTTGACGCATTCAGTCTATTGTACATGTATGTTGTAGAAAATATGCCACAGGAAGGCATGTATGTACTTGAGATCGTTTGATTATTCCTGTGATAACAACTTCACTTTATGTTTGGTGCAAACAAATAACTGTTAATGTGTCTATCAAATAGAGACCTCAACATTGATCCCCTCCCCCAACAGGTATGCCCGAGGTATTGGGGTAGGGAATTTTACACCATATACTGCTGGGAATTGGGCGTGGGATTTAAACAAGCTGCCTAGAAGTCATTGTGAAACTAGGAAACCAAGAGAAAGTACATGTATGGTAGAATCCAGTTACTATTGTCATCAACAGGCCATGAAAGTTTGGCTGTATAATAGGCTGGGGTAAAACCTTATGACTGGTCTAATGTAAGTGATGTTTTAGAGATATCACTCAATTTAGGCCAGTTTAGATCAATTTCAATATTTAAGGCCTTCAAAGCATTGTAAGTACTGTGTTGTAAGTAACTGAAAACATAAAGTTTGCTTTCATACATGTGACAATTTAACATAGTATTGACGCTATTAACCCTAGATGCACCAGGGGCCGATCAGATTGGCCTTTGAGTACACTCCTAGATGTGCCAGGGCCAATTCAATCGGCCTAATTATATAATGAGCAATTTGATTGGTTGCTAAGGCATAGCTAACATATTGAGCCAAAATAAACTGCTGTACTATTGAACTGTTTGTTATCTTCGCCAAGCAAAAAATTTTGTGTTTGAAGTCTTGAAACCAACAGTCGCCCAAGTTTGAGCATCTCCATTTGCAAAGAAGACCAAAATATGGCGGCCATTTTGTTATGTAGTCCTTTCCCCACAATGTTATGCGCTCTCAGGACAAAACAAGACAAACAAATCTTGGAAATGGAATCATCAGGACCTTAACATCTATCGATAATTGATTAATTTCCATTGGCATGTTGATAAAAGACAAAATCTACTGGTTATCATGCTGCATTTTTGAGTAACTTGGACACATCAATGGATCGGGAGTGCGGCAATTAAATCTAAATGGACACTAAATATTTTGCTTCGCATGGTTTATTTTGGATTATGAAGAAGATTAACCTTTGCTTTTCAAGAGTATGTCTGTTTTAGATGGCTAGGATGGAAACATACAGGTAGAATTCAACATTATTTTATTTCATGTGTGGTTTCAGAGTAGCAGGAAGTGTGAGAAAATAATTTGCTCTGGCATTTGCAGGCCACCGCGCTCTAAACAGCTGGCACATCTAGGGTTAAGACAGTACAGATACCTGATGACTTCAAACTTGTGTCTGTTAACGTAAAATCACTGTTCACCATTATTCCACTTCAATTGGCTTTACATTGTGCTGAGACTGCTATACAGCAATCCACCATTAAACCGGCAGAAGACACCATTGACTTACTAAACCTTGGCATAATAGTGACTTACTTTCAGTACAATGGTAAACACAACAAACAGTTGCATGGAACAGCCATGAGGTCTCCTGTTTCTGCTGTTGTCGCAGAAATTGTGATGCAACAAATGGAGAAACATGACCTTGCAACTCGTGGACAAACAATACCACTTTCGTTACGCTACATTGACAATTACCTGTGTAGCAGGTGTTTCCAAAAATGAACTGCACAGGAGGGAGCGTGAAAAATAAGGAGCAGAGGGAGGGGGTGAGGAGAGTGAAAGAAACACCTCCAATCAATCCCAGACATTTTACCAAACCCCCCAAACATATCGTACTCCCATGGGGCACCACCAACTGTCACATGAGAACCAATGATAATTGACTTCCTTTTAACAAGTGCTCAGCATGGGCTTGATAAGGTCTGCTAAAAGGAAATAGTACACGTAAATAGGTCTCCTTTGTCGTGTCTGTCATTGTTTAACAAAGTTTGGAAAATGGAGATACATGGTAGGGGGGGGGGGGGGGGGGCCGCACTAGAGTAAATCCTGTTTGTTCAACCAAAAATTGGGTCAAAATTTGAGCTTTTAATGTGACCCCTATGAGCAAAAATTGGAAAAAACTTGTCATTGGATCAAAAGGAACGAAGATGCTGTAGTGTATGGGTGGGCGGGCAGTTTTTTCCAAAATCACCCAAAGAAAACAAAATTTCAACATGTGTAATTATTTAAGAAAATTGATACATAGTATGCCATCGCGGGAAAGCGCATGAAAACCAAGAGAAAACATTGAGGCGCTCAACATGGATCAACCTCATTCCCATGGTCTGTCATGGATAGTAGATCTGGTCTGGTCTCCCCACCCCCTCCACCTTCTCACTCACCGCCTCCCCACTTTTCCCCAATTTTTTGCTCAACCCAGGCATGCTCCTTCGCTTGCCCACTTTTTTTGCTCTCTTGTTCAGTCTCCGCCTGGAAAAGGAATTGAAACGGCTGCTACGCAGGCTATGTTGATGACACCTTTACTGCCATTCACAAACATGAAATTGACACTTTTCATGACTGCCTGAACAAACAGAACGCCAATATCTAGTTTACCAAAGAAATCAAAGAAAATGGAAAACTTCCTTTTTAGACTGTTTGGCAGGCCATGACAGCAAGGAACTACAAACGACACTGTATTCAAAACTGAGGCATACCATCAGATTACTTGACGAATCTTCCTACAACCCGACTTAACACGAAGCCACGACTATAAAGACTTTGATGAGATGAATGCAACTACATGTAGTTTGTGACACATCATACAGCTAACCTGACAAAAGCAAATACCTTGAACGTGTTGTTCTCAAGAACAACTGCAATGCTGAGTTTATTAGAGAAAACATTTACCGACCTACTGAAGCCAACGCAAGAAACAGGAACCCAACGCCTGTTACTACTGACAGTGACTATAACTTACATTAAGGGCGCTACAGCATCTGTGTACCCCACAAACTTACAACTATGTTACGACACTTACTGACCAACGTTTAAGACAGCTAGGCTTTCTACATTGGTGAGACTGGCAGAAACAAGACTTATGCAACACAAACGAGCCACGAGAAATAGAGATGCCAACAATCGCATTGCCGTGCATCATCACCTGACAAACCATAGCACTGACTAGGACTCTGCTCAATGCTTAACCTACAGTACAAACTATTTTCCATGACTGACTTTGTAACCTGGTGCACTAACTTAGAACAAATGCCTCTTAACAAATGTCAACAACTACTGGTACCTTATAAATGACTTATCAACAACAACAACAAAGAACTGACAGATTGACTTCTAACAGACCAACCGTTTTAGCTAACAACTGACGGATCTCAAACCGACCAGTTTGACTAATAAAAGGTGGATTGAAACTGACCAATGACTACTGAGAAACTTAACACAAGTGTTTCAGCCAATACCATCATGGCTTAACTGACCAATCACTTTCAATGGACCAGACATCATCGACTGACAAACACTATTTAGTACTTGACTCTGAACATGATGTCTGCTCAAGTTGTCAAAATGTCAGCCACCAAGAACAGCTCTTTTCAGAACTACAGGGTGTACCCTAACCCTGATGATCACACAATACCAACTATGTGGCAATTTAATTACCATATACCTATAAAACTCACAGTAATTTGAACAGTGTAAGTTCAAAGTGGATGTTGCAAGAAGGGTATTCTTTTATCATTTTCATAATTTCTCATTTTGCTTCATGTATGTATGTCCTCATGACACTAAGATGGGGCATTTGAGCAACATTCTTGGTATTGGGGACATTTCAAAGTGCCAAATGCTCAGTATGAAGTATGAGAGGGGGAGGGAGAGTCAAGGAGATGTAAATCTCTCATTGGCTTTTAAGATCATTAACCAGACATCTTCCTAATATTTATACTATTTTAACTGTTTTGCAAATACATGTATAGGGTTCAACATCTGATCAGTTGTATATTAAGTAGCCACCAGGCTGGTGATTTCTAAAATTTACTGGCCCGGAACACAACTTTGTAGCCCATGTCAGTTTCCCTCTCAGGCTCTGTTTTAACCTCCCTTTCTCTGCCTTCATTATTTCCAGCTTGAAGTTTGTGTTCTTACCCTCACTGTTCATAACATGATGCTGGAGCCATGAACACGATGGATTAAATGCCCTTTTTCTTTTATTGCTGTCAAACCCCTTGCTTTTTTTCCTGTTCGGTTTCACTGGTCTTTTTTCTTGGTGGCGCTGCTTTTTAATGTGACAGAAATCACTCCATGTTCTCTACAATCACCTTGAACTGTGAGGCAAAATGCAAGGCGTAGTAAGATGGGCAGCGAGAGAACTAGGGAGTACATTTTGCAGCAAGCGTAGGGTCTGGGTTCCAGTGATATTTACGATCGACATGAGAACCAAGAAACATGCAACAGAATCATACTTTTGTACTTTCTGTATTTGTGGTATCCTTACAATTTAAAGTTTTTAACTCATTCATATGTGCGCAGCGCAGTTGAATGAGTTGTTGCGGACAATTAATTAATATGGGTGGACATTTAATTGCGTAGACGGAAATCAAATTGAAATCAAATAGATTGGCGTAGGCGGAAGTCAAATTCCCTCTGGCTCGCAATGCATGCTGGATCCACGTTCTCTTGTGGAAGCCATTTTTCTGTTGGAGCGTAGTCACCGGGCAAAGAGGAGAACCTGGTATACGGGGCAAGGGAATTTCTAACTACCGCTTAAGAAATTGTATAGTTTTGGTATGTGTTATACCTAACAGAGTCCCTTGTGAGGTGAAAGTCACGTTAGCGGTGGTTAAATGATCAGCAATGTCAGAAACTTATAGGGAACTAAATTGGATATACGCAAGTATGAAAAGAAAGCTACTAAAAATAAAGGTCGGCATACAAACATGCAAATGATTGTTGAAATCAAATTGTCTAAACAATTTAAAAAGAATCTCAATGGTTATCGGTTCTTTCCGGAATCTCTCCCAAATCTGACGCACTGCTTATTACAGTTAACACATTGGTTTTACCACAGATTTGGCGCACAAATAAAAGTGGCTATTATTTAGAGCTAACAACAACCAAGATGATGAATGTCAAGATTGAACTACTCAATACAAAGTTAACGTAAACTGCTCAGTTAAAAGAATGCTTATCTGTTAGAAGCTATCTCTTACGGAAATTTTACGCATGCATGCTAATCAAACCTTTTAATGTGTACATTAAAACACTTGAGGCGAACACAATGGCATCTGTTTGGGTATTTCTTCCGGCACTGGTTCACAATCAAAGCATTGTATCTTTTGATAAATGTGTTTATTCCTTGTACAATCTCTTCTGCAATGTGCACTCTCGATACCTAATCCGTTCTGAATAGTAAAACTCTTAGAATACGCTAATGGCTTTTAAATTCCATGGAATTTAATTACAACAATACTGCGGTTATATTCTTGAGCCAATAAACTCTATTGTATTTCATATCCCTAAAATTAGCTTGTAACTAACCTTTATTACCCTAAATATAACTAGAGATAACCAACGGTCGGGAAGTGCGGGCTAGAACAGTTTTGAGACGAAGGGGTCTGTTATTATACAGTCTTGAGTCAATTTGTTCAATTCATCGAAGATCGTGTTCGACTCCTTGAATGTTCACCTGCATCTTGTCTGGCTCCACGAAATCATTGTAAAGAAAAGCGTGAGAAATTTATAACACAGAATTATTATTAACAAATCGCCACCCCACTTCAGTTTTGACACATGCAGGAACAGTGTCAAATTTTGAAGGTGCCGAGAGCATATTTGTTTCATTTGAGTGAATGAGAAATAGTTTCAGTCCAGGGAAAACTTCTTCGTGTGAAAGAAACACTATTCTAAGTCATCTTCCAGGAACTCTGAAAGTATTTTGATGACCTACTTATCCATTTCTTTTTAATAATAAAACACTTTCCATATTGCGCGCGGCGGCGCCCAACTTGCATGTTTCGCTGAAAACGGAGATTTACCTGGATTTTAGCATCAAAAATGCTGGCTTCGTTTTCGCGATAGAAATATGGGACTTCTCAGTTTTCACGTACAATTTCTACAGTTTTAATTAATATATCGTTGTTGAGTTAGGCTTTGTACAAAGAAACTGCAAAATACTCGCAGAAAATTGCTGAAATTAAGAAATATCAAACACAGCGCTAGTGTGTTTGTTCCCAACATGGCTATTTTTATCCTGGAAAGAAATTGATCTGGCCAAAATTTGATCACATGCTAGACAACAACTTCTCATGCTAAGCCGAGTATTCACGTGAAAAGAACCTGATGGTAGGTTACTGTTTGCACATGTCGAGTTTGTGGAAGTCCGATAATTGTCACATCTGTCGATCGTATTCACGTGAAAAGAACATGATTGTAGGTTAAACTGAAGCTACTGTTCCACTGTGGGTTCGCATCGAATCGTAGCTTTCATCGTTGGCTGCTCTTCTTTTGACATCATAGCGAGAACTGAGTATCTTTCCATTTTCAATCTTTTAAACTTTGGCTTTGAAAATCTGGCACACTGACTGTCGTGTCTCGGCAGCAATCTTTTAAAATATCTTGTTCGAGTGGAAATGGATTCTGATTGGTTTACGAGGATCTATCGATCGATTTTGGCAGAACAACAAATCGACAAAATCCAGATATGGCGTGCAAACTAGGTTGCGGGCTCTTCTTGAGCCCGCAATTAAATCAGTATGTGATCTATCGCTTTACGCAATCTGTTCCTATAAGCGTCACACTATAGCATATTAAAAAAATTTGAGATGCGTGATATAGCAAATAGACTATTATCAGACGGCATCTTCTAAACCTTAGCCTGCATAGCAAGCGTTTCTGTGCGGTTTGGGAGCAAAGAATTACAGGGCGAGTGAAAGAGGGGGGAGATCATGGGAAGGAAGGAAGGAAAAACAAAACGTAGATTGCATGACAGAAAAACAGAACACTTTAAAGGGATCACAAGTACCTGTCATGCATCTGCTATCGCAGACCACATCACGTCAACTGGTCACAACTTAAAATGGGACCACTTTGAGATATTAGCGAAAGGTTGTTCTGATACTCGCTGCAAGATAAAGGAGACTCTACTAACTCAAGAACTCAAACCTACTAAACGATAATGTCCGCAGCGAAAAGCTTTATCTGTATTAGTTTGTATCTTTCTATATGCAAATTTTTTTCTCAGCTTTTGTCATTTTTATTGTTAATTAGTTACTTATCTTAAATTTAAACTTAGTTGCAACTTGTATTGTTAACGGTCAATTCTGAAGATGTATGTCGAAACATACAAAACGTCAAGTAAAGTTCAGTAATTTTGTTTTCCAACATGCGTTCTATTGTCATGTTTGTAACTGCAGTTTGTGTGCTATTTGGTAATGCCACATAAGGCAAAGTATACAGGTGTTTTGACCCTTGCAAGACTTCTCTCTTCCTGAGAATGTTATTGTTGTTGATCGCAAGTTATCGTTGTTGTTAATTGCAAGTTATTCAAAGAGAACAAAGCAATTGAATTATTTAAATCATCACACTTACTGTTGCAATGATATAATGCCACTTCCCTAGGGCTACTCCCTTATATGGGTTATATACTTTTAGGTGTTTTGCCCATAGATAGTGGACTAACTATGTTTTGCTCCAAACACAGTGGTTTTTAAGCCATGGTCTGAAAATGGGTATGAATTTTGGACATTTTTGGCTGAAATTGTTTTTTTCCTGCTTGTCCCAAATAGGGTATAGATATATTTTTTGGGGGGTTTTACTCAAAATGGTTGCTATGGCAACCAATAATATGAATGAGTTGGCTCACAGAGCCTTTGATTTGTTCTCTTTGACAATTATGAGCTTAAAAGGAATGAGAAATAAATATTAATTCTTTCAATTCTTCTACTTTAAACATGGCATTTTACTAGCACAACCTCATTTTTACTAGCTTCGGGCTACTGGGCTAGAAGAGATGTTGAACCCTGCATGTAAGTGTTTTTTTACATTTTTCAAAAACCCCTAGAGATAAAAAAATATAAGAATTATAGCGAGAGTCACCTCAAAAAAAGACTCGTTCTTGAAATGGCACAAAAAAAATAAACAAAACTTTCATGGCTTCAAAAATAACTTTCAATCTTTATTTGCCCATTTTATTATAGTGTAAGTTACAGTATTTCCTTAAGAGTAGACTAAGGACAGGAACTCTCTGCAACAAACCCTTCTGGGCTTTTCGGGAGAGTCCCCATAGTTCAATGTTCTTCTTAATAACTTATTTAATTTACATCGCTCTATGGATTATTGTATATAAATTCAGTGTATTATATACATGAAGATTTCATTTCAATTAGCGCAATAGTACAGATCTTTATAATTTCGTATTTGAGAGTAGATATAATTTTAATTTTTTTTTAAAGAATAATAGGATTTGATTTCTTTCAGTGACTCTGGTAAATTATTCCAAGTATCAATTCCTCTATAATTAACCAAATGTTTACTATAATTAGTTCTAGCATAATTTTTATGCACACATGCTGATGACCTTGTATTATAATGGTGTAATTCTTTATTTAGCCTATTGTAAAGTAATCATTAAATGAATCAGGTAGCATGTAATTAAAGAATCGGAGCATAAACAAAGTATTAGATGAATTTTGGTATTATTTGCAGCAGTGTCATCAAATAGTTCATTTACTATTATGATGCAAAAATCTTTTTGTATAATTTGAAATGTTTTGCGATTTACTCGGGATCGCACATACATAATTTTTTATTCTTCTACATTCTACTTGCCATACAATATGGACTTAGACTGTTTTAAATATTTCTTTTTTCACATCACATCTGGTTCATGCAAAGTTCGTGTTTTACTGAATTTCAATTTGTTTGTTTATCATTTCCATGAAATTATTGATTGCCATATGAATTATATTATACCAAACTTAGATCTGTTTGCATTATTACTGGTATAATTTTCGTATCAATCCAATAATATTAGGTAACACTGTTAAAATGCTAATTGAAAATGCTCGGTAAATTATAGTCCTGAAAAAATGCAGTACTAATCATTAGACACCTAATAAC
>CM042746.1:20679037-20700719 GCA_022496165.2 Catalaphyllia jardinei | reverse complement strand
TCGGCAAGGAGGCAGAGATGATTGACGCCCACCAAAACTCAAGTTTTGTCTAGAGTTTTGTTGCACTGAAGGTCGTGTGTGATTGATAACCGCTGTAAAAAGACATTTGGTCCGCAATATTCCCTTGACACACTGTAATAAACTCTTGAAACTGTTTAACCCCTCCCCCCTTGTAAATTTGGCACTACAAAATATATTGCTAAAATATGTCTAGCCTATTGGATTACATAAATTCAACTAAACATTGAACATTTTTTGTACAGTTCAATGCATTGAAAATGCTGCATTTTTTTTCTTGGTTAGGTAGACTTTTTCAACTGAAACAGAGATGGTGTCACAGAACAGAAAAGCAGAATAACAACAGAACATAAAAATGCCAGAAATTGTGTTAATGTTTGATAGCTTGTCATGATTGCCTTAAGCGCGCACAATACAATGCACGTCCAACTTCACATATATATTTAAGACAGCTGCTGAAATGGTGTGCTGTGATTGGCTCAAAGGCACATAAATTCTATTTAACTTGCTATCAGAAGAATTTCTGAATCACTCACTACCTACAGAGGATGCCTTAATAAATTCCTTTCAGTTGTTTAAGTTTGATTTGAAGTCTATCACATTATTTACTTGATCTTATGTTGTTCTTGTTTATATCCTTCAGGCCAAACTTGCACAGGAAATATTTGAACGTCTACAATCTTCCAATCCTGATGAAAGAAAGAATTCCTTGTCAGCTTTATCTACTATATCAGAGGTTAGAGGTCTATATTAGCCAGTTGTCATAAGAATATCAAAGTGCCAAACATGGGGCACAGTGCTATTACCAGTGTAGGCATTTGAGAATTAAAATAGAAAGTACTTGTAAATATTCAAGAGTACAGTAAATTGGATCTACTTTGAAGATTTTTCTGTCAGCTGGGTACATAAATTAACACATTATTTAGAGGGAAAACTACTTATTATAATTCAATTGGTTTTCATGCAGGTCAAATTAGAATTTGAATTTTTTTCTGCATGAAGGAAAACTGAAATTTCCCATGCTTTAAAAAAAGCTTGAAAATACATCTTGTCCTTTGAACAAATCAATTTCCATTATTATTTTTCTTTTTTCACAGGATTCAACTTTTGCCAGTGAGTTTATCAAAAGGAATGGACTGGGGCTTCTTATTAACATGGTAGAAAACAAACCAGAGTGAGTTGTCATCCATCGATCTCTTCACAACAGATAATTTACTCTAGATGTTAACAAATGATTTCCAGTTTTGAGCAACTAAAGTTGAATCTTCTTGTTGAGTTCTTCTTGTTGGGGACTTCATCTACCTGTACATGAGAAGCTCCTTCAATTCCCAACATTATGAAAAATACAGTATTTCCTAAGTATGTCCCATCTTCTTGTTCTCTTCAGGAGTAATGAATCTCTAGCTCACTGCCTCAATTCTTTCCATGAACTTATGGATCATGGTGAAGTATCATGGGATATCCTCACACATGGATTTATTAAAAATGTAATTATTACCTAACCTTACAATTTTCACAGAGATTTTGTTATTATTTTATGTAACAGGAAGGCATTGTGGCCTATTATACAATCATGTAAATAAATGTTAATACACTGAATTTCCTGCAAGGCAAATTTTGTCAACTACAGCCCTTACAAGGATCTTAAAGAGATTTTCTCTCGAAATTTACTTGGTCTTCCAGCCGAAATCACGGATTGGAATTTTAAAATTAATGTCACAAAGAGAAGAGTTCTTTTGTCCTGCATTCATTTGACTCAACTTAGTAACTGCATTGAATCGATTTTCTGAGCAATGTTCACTTGAAGATGTTTTCACAAAATTCACAACTGCACAGGGACACATAGTCAATATCATATTTCCCTGATTTTTTTTTTCTCTGTGTAGGAGATTGTTAATTGATTTGATCAGCGGAGGTGCCAAACTTTGGCCACCTTCCTTGAACATGAAACAGAGTGAAGCTGTTACAGTCTCCCTATTTTTTTTCACCCAATGTGCCTCCACCATCCCTACCCACAGGACTACCCACGGGCACTTTGTGCTCTTCTTGGTTTTACTCACATCAAGAGACCAAGATGGCTGCCTGTCAAACTCAACAGTTGACATCTACGATCTCATGGAAAAATAGAGGACTGTAACAGTCTAGACAAACTAAAAATGTCATTTTACAACTTCTCTAAAACTGTCATTACTTTTGATAAACCATTTACTATATTGTCATTGGTACTGCGCAGTTTGATATTAGTCTTCAAATCTATTAATTAAGTACCAAATATTTGTAGTTGACAGTATTTGTGAACAAGAAAAATCCAGTGGATCCTACAGTGCTCAAGAGATGTCTGTCTATCTTAGAAGCTGTGTCCACAAACAGGTAAAAATATAAAAGTAGTTCACTTTGAAACTGATTTGAACTGTGAAGGTCATTGTTTCCATATCAATATTCATATACTTTTATTATTAAAAGCCTACTGTACCATCAATTAAATCTTTGCTAGTTAGCATACAATGTATTGCATTTTTTAATGGCGTTAAAATTATGTAGGCAGAGTTAAACTCAAAGGTGTACAGGCCTTTAGGAGCATTGCTGTTAGCTGTTAGATTTTGGTTCACAGTGTCTTGCTAACTTGCTTGGCTGATTTTCCTGCCTTGCCTCCCGAATTCATGCAGTAATACAGTATTGATCTGCACACTGGTTTCTCATTGTTGTTCTTGGACGTGGGGTGTGGCTGGGTTTCTATGTGTTCTTGTTGCAGAGTCTACTTGCTGTGATTTCTTTTATTGATGACAGAGTAGATTTCTATTCTCCTGGCTCTGGCTTTTGCCACCGTCATGTTACCTGTCCTCAAATGGCTTCGAGTTTATTCATAACAGTAGGAAGAAGTTAAAATATAAACTTCAAAAATTAAATATTATTTGTTTCTTTTTGTCCATCAGTTCAACGTTTTATCCAATTGTAGAAAAAGAAGTAATTTTTGAGAACCTTGTCCTCCATCTTAAAAAGTAAGTACCATACAGTTCAATCATTAGCAAACCTGACAACAACAACCATTTATTTTGCTTTGTACTTCAAAAATTCATTAATAATTCAGGAGCCTAGCAGCCAATCAAAACACTGAGAAAGCATCACATGCATGAGCTTTATATCCGATAAAACACTCCTCGTTAGTATTCTTTATATAAAGAATACTGATAAGGCATGGCTTGTTTTTCTTTTATGCTAATATCTTCCCCTCACAATTTGAACCTTTGTTCGGACTCCCAAGACACCCACTTTTCCAGGAATGTTTTTGAAGCCGTTCAAAAAACTCGCAGCACTTGTTTTAGTGGGTCTAACACCACTCGGCTGCTCCTCATGGTTTTAAACCCGATAAAACACTCCTGCTCGTTTTTTAAACTTTACATAAAATACTATACAGCAAAAAATATGTACAACTTAAATAAGCAAAAAACTACTCAGAATAGTAAAAACTAAACGAGCTGAGTAGTTACAAAGATTATGATTTAGATCGGTTGTAGAAAAAATAAAGAAAAGAGGAGAGAGAAGAAAAAAAAGAGATAGATATAAATATAACAAGGAAAGTAAGAAGAAAAAGAAAATAATATAAGTAGTAATAGTACCAGTTATTGACAAAGCATTGTTTAATTAAGACCGAATATAACTTGAAGAAAAATACTAAAGAAACATACTAAGATAGCAATAAGCAACTTAGATAAACTTTTTATCTCTTCATCCAAATTGTTCCAGGTAGTCAGAAGGACTAGAGAAATGTGGATTAAACTTGCAATAATTTGTTCTAACCTGATCAATATAATATGTTGACTTCGATGCTAGCCTAGTATTATAGTTATGTTTAGATGATATGAATGTAAAGAAATTGTTGAAGGCCTTAGGTAATAGATTATGGTAGCACTGAAATATAAAAATGGCAGTTTGCATATTAGTAACAAGATCCATGAATTTGAGAATGTTATTATACGTAGATCCTGTTTTTGCAAGGTAACAATTGGTTTTAAAGTTGTGGAATAGGTATTTCCCCAGACAACCAAGCCATAGGCAAGAAATGGATACACCAAGGAATAACAAAGCTTAGTGAGAATAATTTATCATCAGTAACAAAATGCCTGAGCTTAGATAGGATGCCATTAGCTCTTGAAATTTTCTTACTCACTTAATGAACATGTTTTTTTTTTCCAATTTAAATGACAAACAACGATAAGACCTAAGTATTTGACATAACATGAGTTGTTTGCTCCACAGGCATACCTGAGATTTTTAAATTAAAAGTAAGATAGAGTTTTCTTTGAGGAGGATGAAAAATTACAAAATTTGTTTTGTCAATATTTAAAGGTAACCTATTTTTATAATTGTAACCATTGATTAAGTTTATCTGGCATTAAAATTGTTGTAACTTTTTGCCTTTTATATACCGGTATTATGGAATATTTAAGAACAAAAATGAAGATTTTCCACACATGTTTATGAATTCAATGTATCAATAAGTTGGTCAGTGATACAGTTGAAAAAGTTAGGCAGATCAACAATGTCTAGGATGTGTTGTGTATCTCGCTATTTTCAGAGGCTAAACTATGCAAGAGTCTATCTCATTGTTGCAGATGAGTGTACATATTGGTGCATTATTTAGTCTATTGATAGCTAACTTTGGTAACCTGTTGTTTTTACTTTTATTTGTTAGCGCTAATCAAGACATTCAACTCTACGCCATTGCCCTTATCAACAGCCTCTTCATGCGAACAACAAATAAAAGAGTGAGTTTATACCATACAAAACATTTTTGCATCATATCAGACGTATAATATAAACAAGTGGTTTAGTTACTGTATTTGTTACTTAAAGTATAGTTGATATACCGTGCCTTAACGGTTCATCTTGGACTCTGAATCAAACAGTCCAAGTTTCAACCTTAGTTGGGATCACTGTGGTTAACTTAATATGTTGTTTAGCAAGACACTTACAGACGTACTCGCACAGTCCCTATATCCAGTCAGGAGATTAACAATGTACAGTGTACCCATACACTGTAAATGTTCTGGGTTCATCTCACAATCTTTCTTCCTCTATGTGCAGCGAAAGGGTCATACGACTATCTGAAAGGTATTGTACACCAGTGTCCATTTTTGAAACAAATTGACCTTGCTCCCAATGTGTGGCTTCATAGCTCAGTTGGTAGAGCATCGCACCGGTATCGTGGTGGTCACGGGTTCGAATCCCGTTGAAGCCCTGATTTTTTTTTCAGGCTTCTTCTTGACCAATTACTTAAATTGGAAAATTTACAACCGCAGTACAAATATGAATTATTTCATATATACTTCACAAAAACGTTTTTGTTTAAATTTGAGTGGAGCTACAGAATGATAGCCAATATTGCTATTTTGAGTCAACCTGCAGTATTGTTAAGATAATTTTGTTGTATTTTTCTCTTACTGTTTCATTTCTTGGAATACTTTTTTTTAGCAATTTGCAGATACTCTGTCAAGGAAAGGAGTAAGGACGTATATTATGAATGTAAGTAATGTCTAACTTCTTTGAGCAGAGTTTTTAATTTGAAGCAGTTGGTTTTCAGTACTTTTGGTGTCAAAAGTAAACATATAATTTTTTCACATGCAAGTTGTTTGCAGAACAAGCATTGTTCTGCTCAGTTGTCAGTTTGTACTTTACTATGCTGAATGAGTGAAAACTGCAGCCAGGTCACCTAGTGATCTACTGCACTCGTTTAACCAGATACAATGTTTCAACCAATCGTGACTTAGGGGATGCTTACCAATTTTGCTGGATGAACCCAATAGACCCTTCTCCAAAATGGCGGCCGAAGATTCAAATAAGTTAAAATTAGCTAAAATTGAAAACGCATACCAGCATTAGAAAGACCACTTTTACTTTAGTAGCCCTGCAAAGTTTCAGCATTTCAGGTTTCATATCAGTTGAGAAAATGTAGGTTGAAAATCGAGAAATTTATAGACGTTTGTATGACTGGGGGTATGCATTATACCCCCAGTCATACAAACGTCTGTAAATTTTTCAATTTTCAACTAACATTTTCTCAGCTGACATTACACCTGAAGTGCTGAAACTTTGCAGGGTTACTAAAGTAAAGGTGTTCGAATTTTCGGCCGCCATTTTGGAGAAGGGTCTATTGGAATGACATCGAATTAATATATAGATTTAGGCCAGCCTAAAAGCGTAGCTCCAGGGCCAGGTTTATCAGAGCACGATTAAGCTAACTCAGGAAAAGGTAGAATTTTGATTTGAGTTTTGTAACTTTGCGATGAGGCTTTCTGTATATTGTTTGGCCTCCTGTTTTGAGTTTTAATGATCACCATATACACAAAACAAAGCAGCAAAAAACATTTGTACAAGAGAAAAAGTTATAATTTGGTTAACTTTCAAACCTGGGTTAGCGTTAACTGGCTTCCGAACATTCCGGCCCTGTTTTTAACAAGTACCAGCGCTTGATCAGCGGTCAACTTAAAAAAAAACACGCGACCTTCATGAGTTTTAAACCTGAGCCCTCAATATGGTCACATCATACTGGTCAGCTGTCAATTAAACATAATATGCATGTCTGATATCAAATATATATGCTGTAATCCAAGACTGCATGACTTGGTATTAGCTTGATGGCTGCCGTGTTGTGCGTCGTCGTTCCTCCGCAGAGGTGATTATAGCCGCCTCGCGCTTTGTCAATGTGTCTGGAGGGGAAATTAATTTAATGAAAGAAAATGCCATTCCGAGGAATACAAAACACGCCACAAAGTTCGGAATGATAATTATCGCGTGGTTGTCGCCAAAGAGGACTGGAAGCAGGAGAAACACGCAAATTGAAAAGAGATTTCCTTTTTACTAATTCTGGAAGACAACCATTTCCAAATAATGTAAAATTGTGAATTTAAATATGGTTGTAGCGATCATGCTCTTAGCTAGTTACCGAAAGATCTGTGTGTTTTGGCTAAGTGGTAGGCATCCTTGTTCTCTACCTCCTGTGTAGCCGTTATTGAGATCCCCTCTATTCACTACCGCTCATTTTGAATTTGAGTTTGTGGAAAACGGAGGCAGGGGAATCACATGACTATAGTTGAATCACCTTTTTCGTAAAGCTCCGTTTTCCTTTCACACCAAAACGCAAAGGCGGAGTTTTCAAATTCTTCCAGGATGGTGTGAGCGGCGCCCGAGCTGAGACTTGCGTCCTTGGTAATACTCATAATTTTCTTGGAGTTTCCCTTGCTTCATAGTGTTCGTTGTCATTTGAACATTGGCCATGACGGTGAGGCGTTTGGTTTTGATTTCACGATACATCCAATAAATACAAGCACATATAAAACTGTTTACCGCATGAATTAACGACAATTTTTGGGTAAAATTAAATTAACATAATTTTCAAGGTACCTGTTTTATTTAATCAAAACTTTTCTTTGTTTACAGGATATAATCCGTGACTCAAAAGCCATGAAAAACGAGATGGAACACCAGCTTTACGTGTATCAATCTCTCATATTTCGCAGTCTGCTTGTTGACTTTATCTACACAAAGGGCAATTCTCAAAACCAGGTTAGTGTATCACTCTTGTAATGCATGCTTACAAATAAACATTCACAAAAAGACAAACAAGGGGCTACCTCTATAAAACGGGAAAACATAGTGAGATAAACCAGCATACTGACGGACAAACACAACGTGGAGCAAACTATGGAATGGACCCACTGATATACATACTGAATGCAGCAAGCCTAGACACGTGTATGAATGATATTTGAGGTGTACTGATTTGACTGGAGACCAGAATGGTGAGTCTTTTAGAGAAGCGTTGTCGTGGTGTTGTGATAGATCTTCATAGGCAGGACTGTAATGAGAGCCACATGTATACGGACAGTGCCTCTTTCTATCTACAATTTCGGTCATATTCATAAACGTAAGGCGGGACAACTACAGTTATTTCTGCTCCATCACGGCAACAATTCGTCACAGTGAACACTCCGAAATAGTTTCCTTTCTATCCTTACTTTAAAAACATTTCGGATTTTAGTAAAACAACTATATCTGGGGGATTTTGCGACATTGGAATGTTCCAGCTTAATTAACTGAACTTTTGTTTCTTTTCAGAACCTTTTGGAAAGTCTCGGTAATTTGCGGCGTGTGGCGTTTGAGTTAGATAGTGTGACGCCTAATTCAAGACCTCTCTCACAAGTAGGGGATCAACACAGAGATTTAAAGAGACTCGGTTTTGTGGTGAGTTCCTTGGTTTGATTTGTGTATGTGCAATTTACCTCATGACACAACTGAAGAGTGCACGTGCTGTAACAGACCTGTGAATCCAAGCTGAAGACAGAAGCTGATAAAACTGAGAAATCGTGAGATTTTTGTGCGGAGAAGAAAAGAAATCTGTCATTTGTACTTAGTTCAAGGCTTTTAATAACAGTTGTTGATTGATTGATTGATTGATTGATTGATTGATCGATCGATCGATCTATGGTGATGAACAGGCAAAACTCGGCAGACACAAGCATTGGAGCTGTGAATCATATTCAGCTCTGTTTCTAGAAAGGAAAGTGATATACCTTAAGAAGATTACTGAACTGTTTGAGCTTATATTTGGAGGGAGAGAGGACTTATAACGGTATCCAACGAAGGTTTTTAGAACAAGTATCAAAGGCTCTGATGTGGGATATTTAATTATGTTGTTAGAAGGCCAGTTCTGTGACGTTTGTAAAGTTAACTTTTATGGCGTTCGCCCTTTGTCAGAGCAAAGAAAGAGATCTCCCCACAGGACATTTGTTTGTTTACCAAGCATATGACATTAGGAAACACATGAGCATTACACTGAAACGTTCATTTTGTGAGTGTTTACAGCTCAGCGTTCTTGTTAATTTTTACAGGACCTTGATTCACCAGCAGAGGACTTCAGTGAAGTTCCACCAGGCCTTCTTCCTTTGCACACAATGGTTTACTTTGCGCGGAAGCACGAGGACCAGTATCGAAGGGTATTTTAATATTCTATGACAATATTCACCAATAGTTCAAGGGTCTTCATTCTAAAGTTACCCAAAAACTATATAAAAATGTCGAGTGTTTCGTGGTTCGAGTGTCTTTACTGTAATGTTGTACTATCGTACAAACAGTTCGTATTCTAGAATGAAACTGTATATTTTGAAGCCTTTAAAAAACTCCTAGACAAAAATCTCATGAAAGCCAGAAATTACAAATTGAGGCAGAACAGCCTGTGAAAACATAGTTGCTATGAAGACGTCAAAGTACTTGGAGACCCAAAACTTGACGGACAAACATTTTTTCAGGGTAAAAGTTATGAAAAGTAAAAACAATTTGGACCATACTTGGTAGTATTACAGAAACCATTGCCATTTTAGCAATGGAATTGGCTAGTGCTAATAATCTGCTGATTTTTTGTAATAAGCCTTTTGGTGAATGTAACACCAATAGTTTCCTCCTAAATGTTTCACTTAAGTTAAATAAGTTTAACTAAGTGCGGTACTCTCACCCGTTCCAAGTTATAAAACACGGCTAAATTACACAGTTAAACAGGGTTATAACATTTTATGTGATTCAAGAGAAAATTGACTGTTACCTTTTCTGTCAAGGTCATTCTGGAAAACCTTGGTCGAGGTGATGACTATGAATGCCCGTTTGCTCGTACCAGTATTGCTCTTACCAAAATGTTGTGTGAGGTACTGGAAATCAGTGGAGAACCGCGTAAGTCAAAGACTCCTTTTTGTTAAAGCAATGACTATGTACAACAGGCGAAGTTATTTTGGTCAAAAAGCAACCTAGTGCCGGGATAAAGATGAATCCGAAATTGTCAACATTTACCCTAGATCCATCGTATGACCTTCACAAAAGTGGTTTAATTTGTAGAAAAGAAAACAGAAACCATTTAAGTAATAAAACTCACCCACCGGATGCCGGCACGGGTGAAAATACATTGTAATGCGGATTAAGTTGAATACGTCAGGCTAATGATGGTTTGGATACCTGCAAAATTTTGTAAAACTGGTACACATGTAGTCCGAGCACTCGAGTTTAATTTCAACATGGCCAGCTCCTGATTGGCTTGGCGATAGCTCAGTTGCTAGTAAGAGCACTGGAGCAGTATCGCAGAGGCCATGGATTCAAATCCAGTTGAACCCTGAATTTGTTCAGGCTTTAGTTTCATAGGTTCTTAATTGTTTGTATAACTGCAATGAATGTATTTATGGCTTTACCTCTTTTTCCGTAGTTCAAATTTAAGATATTTCATGTAGCATTCACTTGCAACTTAAAAACGATTGCTAGATTTCAGTGGAGCTTAGTCCCATCTCAGAATGCCCCTTTGTAGGATAGAGATAATTTCTAGACGAGTGATCTTTATTCATCTTTTTGTTCTGATTTAGCTTCCGATTCCGGGAAAGATTTCTACCCGATATTCTTCACCATGGACTTTGCTTTTGAAGAATTCTTTTGCATCTGTATTCAACGTTTGTACAAGACGTGGAGAGAAATGAGAGCCACTTCAGGGGACTTCAGTCGTGTCATGCAAGTCGTGAAGGATCAGATTTGCAGGGCGCTTAAAGATAAACATCTATCCATGGAATTGTTTAAGGTGAGTCAAGTCAATCTACGTCATGGCTTTCGCATCTTGAAAAGATTAACTGTTAACAATTAACTTGTTAATCTTCTCCATCCTCAACCATCCTTGATCCATTATGGTTTATTGTTTTGATGTTTTCCGCTACCTTAGTAAACTAATATTTTCCGGTTTCCTTCTACATCTACATATGGGGGGGGGGGGGGTCCTGCAAAGAGGGAAACCCATCACTGCAAGACAGAAAGTAAACAAAGGAGAATAAAAAATGAAATAAAAAACCCTAAGAATCAATGTATATAAAAATAGACAATTAATATTAATACAGTAAATATATATCCTAACTAAAATGCAATTATGCTAAACGGAGTGCTGTCTTAAATAATGCAGTTTTCCCTATATCTAAAACATTGCTAGGCAATGAGTTCCATTCTTTGATGGCTCTACGATAAAATAAGTTTCTGTAGGCTTTAGTGTAAGTTTAATAGACCTGTCTCTGTGAAAGGATAGTAGCTCACAATTTCGTCTTTTGATATAGCATGGGATTTGCACTGCTGATTCACCATGGTAGCTTTATGGAGTAATGTGAGGCGAGCAGATTTCCTTTTTTTTTTGAAGGGAGGGCTAAACTTTCTGAAAAGTCCTGAAATTCATGAGGTCGACTTGTAGCAAGTCTAAGGGAGGGACACAAATGATATAACAGAGAATTAACTCTGAAGTGTAAATTTTAGTGCTAATTTAACCCATGAATAACCCACTGGGCGTTAGCCCTAGTAAAGGGAATCATGGAACCACACGAGGTAAAGAAAAAATCTTTTGACCTCGGTGGGAATCGAACCCACGACCTCCGGAACAGATCTGCCGACTGAGCTACGAGGTCGGACAGAGAAAGTCGGGGTCGATTTAGATGGTGAATCGCGGCGAAGAGAAAGTAAGGGTACATATGAATGTTGTGCCGCGTAGCACTATGAACACAAATGTCGATTATGTCAATTTATTTTAACGATAACAAATTGTCAAATTGTCCGCTCTCGCTCGTTGATGTATCACATAAAGTATAAACTCAATTGTCTGTCCGCTTATTGACAATGAAAATTAGCCGCTGAGCGCGTGAGAATTTCTGCAAACCGAGACAACTAAGGTGGCACTGCACCACTGTGCGCCATGTATGGACACTGTAATACCACTCTTACTTGCTATACGATGACTTGTTTAAGTTACTCATTTCATCACTCGATAACAACTTATTTTCTTGCAGACCAATGTGTTCAACTTAGGTTATTCACAAATTGTTAAAATTCTACAAGAAGAGATTCATGCAAGAAACATCATGGAACTGAAAGCCAAACCTGTTGTGTGAGTGCAAAAACAAGTAGAGAGTTGCTTTCTCTGTGGTAACATCAAAAAATAAGATTTCACGAACAATTCAGCCTAACACAAAAGACCTCAGCACGAGAACCTGGGGAATAAACCGCACAAACTCTGTAGTTATTCCCCAGAGCGTCGTACTGAGGTCTAATGTTTAGGCTGAATTTTAATATATCGAAATTGGTTTATTCTTGACTGGCTGTGACCGGCCGTTTTGAGAGGATGTTATGAGTTCGTGCGAACATTTATCTTCTGCAAGAAGGGAATTATTTTCAACACTGAGAGGACAGTTTTCTGAGTAAAGATTAAGATTGTTTAAACAGAATTTTGCTGGGAAGGGCGTCGAAATGTGTGGGTCACCTTTGTCCAGTTTATCGTTGCCACATTCATATTTGTACCTTTCCTTTTAGAGGTTCAAAAATTCAGAAACATTACTTTTTTATGTTTTTTTTTTCTGACAGAGAACTTAGAGAACAAGTACTTCCGGAACTTAAAGAATTAGTCAAACAGCAGGTAAGATTCTTTGATATTTGGTTACAAGGACTCGCAGTTACGAGAAGTGAAAAACACAGGAGACAACACATATTTGTTTCGTATTTTCCTGTCCTGTGAATCAAAAACAGCTGAACTACAGTTCCCTTTCAATAATAGGCTGCATCGATCACTGAACTCTATTTGTCTCGTTGATTCAATGTCTTTTTACAGCTCAGAAAACCTCGTTTGGTTTAGAATTAGAATTTGGTTTAGAATTATACTTGCTGTCGTTCATGTTCTTTGATTCCCAAGAACGAGTAATACTTTGCTAGGCCGCAAGGTGACGCGAATAAAATGTCAGTATATTAATTTCCAACTCTCAGGTCGAACCTGATTAAAATAAATTATTGATAAATCTGTCATTAAACCGAAATAATGTTTTAATCTTGAGAAGAATGAATAAAAGATGTAAAATTTGTTGCACTTTGTAATACTGGACGTGACACAGAAAGAAAAAGACTCTAATCAACTCATGTTAATTGTTTCTAGAGATTGGATCAGCTTATTCAAGGAGCCCAATTTGACAAAGCCCAAGGTCGGGCTCGAGGGAGAGGTAAGGACCTCTGGACAATCTCGTTGTTATGAGATGGGTGGGCTGTGACACGAGAATGTGTCAAGGGAACTTGGGTTCAAAAAAACAAACGAACAAGCAAACAATTCTATTGAAAAACATGAGGTGGTGTTGAGAAGAACTGTTTCAGAGATTTGAGGTTGGTATCAGGTGCTATGAGTTATTTACGCGCGCGTCCAAATTTCTAGGGGGGACTCGGGATATTGATCGCTTTTTGTCGCTTACTATAAGCTGGAAAAAGTTTCCGTCGTCTCGATCCAAAAAACTTTGTATTTCAACTGAAGAAGTCTGAAGTTGTTTATAGTCAAAGAGATGTTTGTCATACACGTTTCTTTTATACCTTTTGAAGCTACTGATAACAAGGATTTTCGTGACAGCAAACAACTAAACCAAACAAACTACGTATTACGTAGCTCATAACGAATTGTTGTTTTTTTTTGTCATTGCAGATAGGTTCTGGTATTGTAGACTGTCGCCAAATTTAAAATTTCTCCATTATGGCGACTGCCAAGAAGGCCAGACGCCTTCGCTAGAAAATCTTCCAAACAAATGTGAGTGTTCTGGCCTTCCTCTCTGGGGATAGACAATACTTTTGTGATTATTCTTTGAATAAACCCTATCGTGTGCGGCCATTCCTGTGAAGACTTTTTAGCAGTACTTTTAAGGGGGCCGAACACAGTTTTCGCGTGCGCTTTTGGTGATGCAATTCAGCGCGCGCACAAGGATTTCAAAAAACAAACATATCGAGCGATCATTTTATTTACTCAACACCCGCGCAATCTGTGCTGTTTTTCTCTATAATTGAACACAATTTATTGATGGCTTTAGTCTTTTATTACAAAGATATGTTAGAAAAGGTAACGATGCAAATATAACGCATGCGTAGTTGCTCGAAAAATTGAGACCGATTGCTTTTGCAGAAACGTGCCGATCTCTAACGTTCTAGTCGTTAGAATTTCAAGACATTTGGCGAAAATATAGTTCAGAAAAAACCATGGTTCAGAAATCACGAAAAATCTGAACTTTGACTTAGGGAATTTTTAATAATTCATGAAACGATGTCAAAATTTTATTGGGAAAGTGTTGACAGAAGGAATTTAATGTCAATTCGTAGTGGGCAAACGATGAAAACAATCTAACGGCTGGATTTTTTAAAAATATTTAAGCCTTATTTTTTAACCAGCCCCGTTGCCATGGCAACAGCACACACCCTAGCCAAAATGCGAGAATAAATGCTTCTGTGGTTAACCTTGACTCTTACAATGAAAAAACGGGCGCCGAAGCACAAATAGTTTAAAAGTAATTGTGAATTAGGCATAGGCACTTGAAAACTGTGTTCGGCCACCTTAAGTGCAGTTTGATTGTTATTCTGGACAAAGTGGTTTCTTGGGTGAAAGCCTCTTCGCTAGCTGCTGTGTAACTATGCAAATAAAAGCTTACTGCAGTACCTTCATCTGGCACTGTTTAATATTGTGTAATGTGTACCAAGCTTGTTGTTCTGTTTTGGAGGAAAAACAAAAACAAAACAAATAAATAAATAAATGACGGAAGGGAAAAAGAGCCAAAAAATGAACAAAAAGCATAATTTGGGCTCCCCGTCGCAGCAAACTGTATTTAGTGTTTTTCCTGCCTTATCTCATCGCCAACAAAGTGACGGTTGTGAGTTTTTTTTGTTGTTTGCTTCTACAGTACCAATCGCCAAAATCAAGAACTTGCTGGTTGGAAGGGATTGTCCTCATAGCAAAGATCGGAAAATCAGCAAAGTAAGATATTTACTTTCAGGTTTGCGAGAAGTAAATTGAAAATACGACGCACAGTGGAGTATTTTTGCACTTATGTTCAGGATTGAACGCAAGTATTGTTAGTTTTTCATATTTGGCAGGGTTATTTGAAATTTTCACTACTACATATTTGACTGAATTGTGTGTGCTTAGGTGACTTTTTTGCCAATGAGGGCACTTTGTGATGCTTATCATAAGGAATTTGAATCTCATTAGCGTTCAATCCTGGACGTAATCTGTATTTTTGACGAATTTCGAGGTGTTTGGCTGTGTAATCAAACACTCTCGATGCATCCTGTCAATAGAACTAAAAGTAAGGAGCATGAGGAGGAATTAATTCGTGAAAATCGCTCGCTTTTAAAAATGTGATTTGAATTATGATTTGCTTTGTTTTTTGGTTTTTGAGTTACTGATACGAAGAAATATTTTATACACCAATAAATAGACCAGCGTAATTTTACGTACTTCTAGTAATTGTTAACCTGGATTTTTTTTCTAGAAAATCGTTCATTTCACCGGAATGTTCAACCCTCTGTCCACCGTCATAAACAAACTATTTGAATTTTGTCCAAAACTACAAGGGGACGCTAAAAATATGTCAGTGACTGGGGATATTTGTTCTTATATGTTAAAGGTCTTTTATTTCTTCGTAGGGATATGTGTCATTTTGTTTTTCTCTTATGTACGAAAGCGAGGCGGATGAGAAGCATCTCGACTTCATTGCAGGAACCTCGGCAATGGTTAGTACTGGTGTTAGTAGATTGTTTTGTTTTTCAAACCTTGTTTTGTGTTTAAGGTCCAGTGCATCAACTGTCCCTTCCCTACCCTATATGGGGGTTGACCTCAGTTGGGGAGGGGGAGTGTTTGATTATTTCATTTCCTTTCACCCATGACTGTGAAATAACCTGTGATGGACTGCCAATACTTCATGTCGCTTCATGCAATGGAAAACTTGAAGTTAGCTCTTGCTTGAAACGACAAAGTTGTTTATTTTTTAGTAGTAATATAGTAATTCATTTCGTTTCAGTTTGCCATTTGGACAGACGGTTTAGCAACGCTTCTCAACAAAGAGGTACGGTTGTGAATTTACACTCTTGAAAACTCTTGTACGTGTGCCACCTTAAAATGTTGTATCGAATGCAGGAAGCAAGAATATGACTGACGAGGCATAAGCTTCTCGTTTTTCGTGCACTTTCATAGGCAAATTGCTTGTCTCATAACTCACCCTCTCGACGTTTGGTTGTTCCAAGTTTTCGGGCTTGAGTCAGTTTTGGCGAAGAAGAAAAATTACTGACTTCAGTTCTAGACTATCGTATGTGCCACTGTGGATTATATTATCATAAAGTTGACTCTCTGTTCACAGGTTTTTAGCCTTAAATTAACGACCCACAAAGTTGTTTCCCGAAAAACCAAAAATGTTTCGTTAGCGGGCAAAACGGGAAACAATTGCCGTTAATTGTTTCTGGAAATATGGAAAGTAATTTGTTTGTTTCTACGATTGGGGGCCCATAATGCATGTTTTGAATGAGACTTAAGGCTTGTTTTTAGGAAATTCTCCAAACAAAAGCCGCTACTTAACAGCCCTAAGATATCTGAGTATATTACTTTTGCTTGCACTTATGGGGCACTGAAAACCAGACGGTTAAGCGGCTTAATACCGCACCCTTCATGTTTTGTTGGATCGACTATGCTTCTGAAGGTTCTAACGTTTCCACACAGATGCCGTCTTCGGAGTCACACGAAGAGCTAGAAACCCTTCTTAATATGGAAATGAAACTTAGATTGTTAGACTTGGAGAACATAAGCATCCCTGAGACCCCGCCACAAGAACCTGCTGAACCTCCTAACTTTAACTTTGTTTACGACTTTAGTTAGCTTAGCTAGTCACCGAAGAGGTGTTCTTTTCTGGTTCAGGTTCGAAATCATGCGTTGCGTAGGACTCTAGATGACTTGCGAAAAATAGATTGTCTGGAGGGCAATTCTAAAGTCCTTCACAGTGCTTAAAGCGAATATTTCTCAGAGTCAATTGCAATGATGAGCGGAGTTTTAAAAACTCCAAAGGAGACCAACTACCCGTTGATAAGCGCGGGAAATGTCAGCCAATTCCAGGCAACGTCTTTGTTCTGATTGGTTGCCAGGTGCACTGACGCATCAGCGCACGCGTCTGCTTACGTTCTGCACAAGTTTTGAACTAAATGAATGAATCCCCCGCGCTGTCAAACAACTCAAACCCCAAAGGATCGTTTGTACCAACATTTGATCGATTTGCTTTCGTCATGTTCCACATATACACTTTCGAAAATTTTCTAGGTTGAACCTGAGAAAAACACCCTTTAATTAAATAGTAATATTTACAAATTTGTAGTGATAAAATGAGTATTTAGTTTGAAGTGTTTTAATATTTAGGTATTTTGATACATTCTTTCCATAATACGAAAACTGTCTATTTTAGTATGTATCCCGGCTTGTTTACTTATTGGTGAAAATATGTGTAGATTGAGTTAAAATGAGAATCTGGCTTGATCAAGTGGTTAGATTTAGGATGTGCAATGCTTTTTGTTAAATTAAATCCCCCAAAGTGCAATCCCTTCAGTCTTTGTAACAGACAAGCCATATAGGGATCAATGTTGTTCTATTCTCTGCGTTATGAAATTCGCATTATGTTAAGTCGTGTTTCAATGAATCTCCCGAGAGAGCCTCTTTGCTTTCAACTTATGCTGGTTCACCTTAAGCCAGAGAAATTTGAAAACGCAGCTTTGTTTCTACGGTTAGGCCTTCCGTCCATACTAATCCGGATTTGGAAAACGCCCTTCAAACCGGAAGAATTTGAAAACGTCGGCGTTTCGTTTTAGTGTGGACGGAGAACATTTTGAAAACGGAGCTTTCGAAAATGAGGACGTGTTGATACTTGTGTGATTAACCCAAAACCCACAAAGGGTGCCCTCGAGGAATTCAACTGCCGGTGATTGACGGAAAACATTTGATGCGTTTTCAAATTTCTCCGGCTTAATCTGCAGGGGGCCTTGTAGTCAGTCTCTCCTCATTCTAATATTAAAAGTATAAGGATAAATGCGATAGAAACCATATTTGGTGAAGGTGTGTGTAGGGGGGGGGGGGGGATTGAGAAATAGAAAAAACTTGTGATTACACAGCGTATTGGAAACATTCAGTGCCTTTCAGAGGTCTGAAGTGGTGAAATCGTGGAAGCTTTGTGCGACATTACCAAAGGCTCTTTCGTCTAGTTAATTCTAAGGCAGTCTTTTGAGGTCGTGAAAGCCCTGTCATGTTTTGGCCAAGGGCATTCTGTTTAGGACAGTAAGTTTGGGAGAATTAATGTTGTGTTCAAACTGAAGTGTGCTACAGGTCGCTATGTAAACACAAGTGATTAATTTTCCATTTCTTGTGTTAAATACCGTTATATAAACACGCGAAGTGTGCTATATTTCAAAAAACGCTTCAACCGTGTTTACAGAAAGAGCTAAGTTTTATATTGAAATCTCAGCTTAGTTTTCCGTTTCATTTTAATCCGATTATGAGAAAAAAACACAAATAGAAAGCCTGCGATTACCTCTTGGCCAGCGGTGTCTCCTGCCAGAGTTTCCTTGTACATTGGCCGGGTTGTTCGAATGCTGATTAACCGTAACCCAAGACGGAATTTGAGTTAGCCGAAGTAGTAATATTTCTTGAACAAAAAAACGTTTTCCGCTTTTAAACTTTTGTGCGTTTGAGATTACGCAGGCTGAAAACTGAAGAACAAACAATATAAACAGAAAACCTCACCGAAGAGTTACAGAACTGAAACCAGAATACTACCTGATGCTGATAAATTCCCGACTTAAAGGTTTGCTCTCGGACCATTGTATTTGAATCAGAATAGGAAGCCTGAGAAATACGCTACGTAACTTAATAGCTAGTTTAAAAAAATCATTATTATTCTTAATAACATTATCGGAGTCTGTCACGCTACTTAGGCTGGGGGAACGAGTTTTATGTTAAGAAAATCGGCGACTACAAAACTGTTGATTTTTTTGGGATGATTTTGTCGGCTAGTCGGAATATTTCACAAGCGCCCCAATCTTGGAAGAACTGAAAAATATAGAGCGAGTTCTGTTTCGGACTTAATAACGTAAAACTGTTCACCCAGATCTTTCTTGTAAATAATAATTTTGCTGTCAAACTACAGAGTGGTTTTTATTTTGTTATCGCTGGAAGTAACCATAATTTTATACATATCTCAACCCCAGTTAGTAATTCAAATATTTTCAATAAAGATATATCAGTTTTATCAGTAACATGTGGATCTTATTTCCTTTAGCAGTACGTACAACCAAACGGGATGTAGACCGTATAAAGGATAATACTTCTGTTAAAAAGGGCTGTAAAGTCATTTGTACAACCAGAACGCCAACAGAACAATAGTTGTCCCCGTGCGCCGAAGGCACTGAATCTCGCGAGCTTCTCAAGTTCGCGCGTACTTAGGTAACGCGCTTACTTATTTACGCCTGGTACCTCTAGCCGCCAACAGGGGTCCTTCAGGCGTCTCTGTCCGAGCATTCCTATCTAGCTGGTCCAGGTCAGCCCTGTTCTCCGGTAGGCTGTTTCTGGGTCCCGACGCCAGGTGTTTCTTGACTGTTCCCTCTTCCCCTTATTCTGGGCTGTTTAAGGTCAGTGCTAGCCTCGTGATTAGACAGCAACTTTAACGTCTTCGTGATTTCATCATTTACCTCTGCCGGCATCTGATTGGTTCTTTGCCACGGGTCGTTACTGCTGATGGTGTTTATTTAACGACTGGACGATTCTTCAGATCCTAGAGATGTGTTTAAGGAGGTTTCTGATCCATACAAGTTTGGATGATCTTGCTCTGTAGGGTCAGTTCTTCGGAATTCCAGATGTTCTTCAACTGCAGGAGGGCTGCCCTTGCTTTGACGCCACGACTTCCGCCTTCCCCACTGTCATACTGAACTGCCCAGGTAAGTTAAGGCATGCCTCGGCTCTTCCAGAGCTTCGTTTCTCAACCGAACTGGCCAGGCGCTCTAAGTGTAAACCTTGAGGTTCTTGCAATGTGAAGCGAAAGCCACGAGTTCAGTAAAACCGACTGTTTTTCAGCCTACAACACGACTGGTGCAATTAATTAAGGGCGTTCGCGCTTATTGTTTCTGCGCATCCTTACTGCGCACGCAAATTCACATGTCACGTCATGCATCAAGCGCGCTCGCGCTAAGTACTAAAATGAGAAATAATAGGGCAGATGACCACTGCTATGGCTTTGCTTGGACTTATTTAACTTTTCGTTTCAGAAACATAGTTTATTTACAATTATCCACTCTTTTCCTTTGTGGATTCCAATAGCCCTTGTAAAAATCTACTTTTTCCGCGTGGTTTAAGCCTGACGCAAAAACCATTGTATTAATAGGCACCGTCCTTAAGAATGTGCGTGGGCAGTGCGGCATAATTGTGCATTTCAGAAGCAACAGGGAACTTTTTTATTGCTTTTATAGGAATTTTATTTTCGACGTCAATTTGTTATTTCATTGGGAAACACATTCATGTTGTGGTTAGAAACACGGTAGCATGAAATAACTGGACGATTTTTTTCCCATTCCACAGCTTTAAATTGAAAACAGTTATAGGGGACGAAAGTTACGTTAAATTCCGTAGCGCCCATTTTGCTATTCTGACTTTTCGGTTCACTTCGTCTCGCCGAGGTTCTGAGAAGGTGGGGTTCGCGCGATGTACTATCTCCAGCTATCGAAGTTGGGATTGGACTGCACAAAAACGAGGTCGCTATATAGCAGTTAACAAGCCGAGAGATATTAGGGAACTTAAGCAAACCACGGCGGCAACGGTAACGCCACAAAACAAAAGACTTGGTGAGCAGAACAATGGCTTGGTACGGGAAACATAGCCTGCGAACAGGCTCCTGGAGGAGCAAGCGCTGAGCAAATTTTCTCGCCTACAAGCGCCGGGTAAAAAAATTGCTCCGAAAAAATTTGCTCAGCGCTTGCTCCTCCAGGTGCCTGTTGGCAGGCTACGGGAAACAGGTCGTTTCGCCTAATGTCATTACTAGAGGAATAAAATGTCAGCTTTGTAAGATGAAGTTGTTGGTGACATTTAAAGTGGTTCATTTCACTCTCCCCAATCTCTTTTCCTCCCACGCTATATTGATGACGTGCCGTTTGATCGATGGTCGATCATACTTGTAAAACTTATTAAACCTTCCGAGGCTTTACTTGCAGAGCATCAAACGCCATTTATACCTTTTTTATTGAGTCTAAATGTATTTGTTTGATTACACGCGTAGATCAGAAGTGTCGTTGCACTCGCATAGCAAGGTCAAACAACAAAGTCCGTTGATCGATCGTTGGCCAATTGTATTTGAAAACTTAATAAACCTTCCACGGCTTTTCCCTGTAGAGTAAATTAAGGGTCTCAACAGTGCTTGTTTTGTTCAAGTTAACCATTTATTGCTTTCTAAAACGTATAAAAAACACTTCATGCGAACTGACTTTTGGTCGGGGCGAAACGACTCTTACTTGGGACGAAACGACTTTGAGTTGGGGCGAAACGACTTCGAGTTGGGGTGAAACGACTTGGGGCGAAACGGACCTGAGGCGAAACGACCGTAATTCTTGGTGTGTGCGTTTTAAACCTTGAAAAATGTCTAAGCCGTCCTCTGCAAACAACTACGTGAAATGACTTAAGTTCTGTGTATTTCAGAGAACGTGAACGACGGCGGTTGATTTGTCGTATTTTTATTGAGCATGTTTTGAGACCAATAGACACACTGAACAGATCTACACAATTGTTCATAGACACACTGAA
>CM042746.1:20655176-20679027 GCA_022496165.2 Catalaphyllia jardinei | reverse complement strand
TACCGAGACGTAGTCGAGCCAAAATACCCATGACGAGACTAACTCGCTTGATATGCCATCGAAGTGTGCGAAACAGGTACGATTTGGTTTAAGAATCAAGAGTTCACAAATTGTAAAAGGATCCGTTTATGATGAATTTATTGTTTTCAATCATAATCATTTTCCTGATGGACCTGTCTATATAATTCTGTTTAAATAATAATTTATTGTCGCCTTTCTTATGTAACCACATTTTCTAAACCCACGCACTTTCCTTGCTGTAATCAACGTATACATCTAGAAATCTCTATTGATTCTCGTGAAGAATTCGCGAAGAAAAAAACCTTGAGGAAACACCAGAATATGCACAAAACGTCACTTATATAACGTTAATAGTCGGTCTTTTTGTCTGCTTGCATGGGGAAGTTTGAATAAAGACGATACTGGTGACAGTCAATTGTCACGTGGTGGCAAACAAATAAAGAAGTCCCTTAGCAAAGGAGACTACTTCACTACCGCCGAGTTTTGACTCTCCATACACACGGTCAACAAATGTTATTGGCACCTGAAACAAACCACAGAGCCAAAATCAGTCACTAATACTTCAAAACTTAAGGACTTGTTTCTCACATAGAGATATTCAATTGAAATCCTGAAACAAGAGCAACAACCGACTTGCAGCCAACTAATAGCAAGCACTGTAATTTTGTCAGTGCAGTTACCAGGTAGTAAGAGTTACTCTGGAAATCATTTCGTGGGAAATTTCTCTTATAAATTGTATCCTTGAACTTGACGCGTACAAAGCCCTTGCAGTGTCACACAGAGAGTGACTTTGCAGGTTTCAAAGAGACCAATGTCAGGCTGCTGCTACAGAGATCATACGGTTTACTTTTTTGAGAAAAAATTTTTCGACTACAGTACTGATTGTTTGAAGTTGTCTCGTAATGACTTGGAAACAGTTCAAGTTATCAAGAGACAAATTTTATAGGGAAAATGACCTGAAGGGAAACAAAAAAATGCTTCGAGTTAGCGAGAAGTTCAAATTTTTGCGGGTTTAAGATACCGAGGGTTTGAGTTAGCGCGAAGGCCAAGCTAGCAAGGGTTCAAGTTCAAGTTATCGGGAGACAAATAGACACCTCATCATGATCTACTTTCTTAACTCACCTCTCCAATAGTGTAACCAAACTGTCTTGCACGCACAATCATTTCCATCTGAAAGATAAATCCTTTAGACACACAAGCATCCACAAGATGCTCAAGAACTTCCTTCTTGTACAATCTGATTGGAGAAAGGACACTTCGGTTAACCCAAACTGTTTGTCCTTTGGCTTTTTTCCTCTTAACCTTAACTAGAACGGAGAAATCTGGTAGGGGGAGGGGGAGGGGGAGGGGAGGGGCGAGACCAAGAAGTACCCTTGTGGTTTTCATATTGCCTTTAGTAGGGACACCAAAACTGATCACCTTACAACCATCTTCCTGTTCAGAAATTGTCAGTGATTGCCATGATTGAAAAGTGGTAACATGGATTGACTGAATATATAGAACACAGAGCTAACATTAAAAAAACAACAACAACAACAAGCAAGTACACAAAACAAAAAATGCATTATGGCATGGGTCATTGTGCTATAATGTCTGTTATGTTACCTAAAACTGCCAGTAAGATCAGATGCTCCTGGTCTGAGAAGAATCTGTGTCAGATAGTTAGCCCCACGGCTGATAAAAACAAAAGATAAACATACTATTGTAATACAGAAAGTTCATGCTTGTAAGAACTTCAAAATTTGCTTGAACGTGAGCTGTAAGCTGAGCTCAACACAAGCTAAACCCTCTATTAATAGTAGTGACCCAGCATAACATATTATAATGCTTCTAAGGAAACCAACATGAAACCCCAACTACCAACTAACTACTTTTTATTCTAAAAATTTGGTTAAAACCTTTGATTATCTATTCTAACTCAAAACAAAACAATTCAATGAAAGAAAACCATTTTAATAAATAAATCCATATTTCACAATACTATTTTAGAAAAACGAATATTTTATCACTATGTAAACCTGTTACTTCAGATCTACTTATGGCCTCAAATCCTTTCGTTACTTTGCGTCTAAGAACTGGAAATCCCTACCTAATAATGTAAGATGTGAGTCTACTTTACCTGGTTTTAGAAGACTACTGAAAGCAACCTCCTTTTAGACTTAACAGTATATTTAACATTTTTTCATGTATGTAAATAGATTTTTAAGCATGTATATAGATTTATTTTATGTATGTATGTAGATTTTTATGTATGCAAAAAGATTTTCTCTTTTTTGTTTTCGAAGATATTAGCCTTTCAGGCTACTCTGAAATTCGAGTTTAAATACAGTTCATGTATGTATGTAGAGATCGAAAAAATAGCAATCTGGCATATTGTAGCACTATGACCTGAAACTAGGAGGTAAAGAATTTAACTTACTTATAGCTTGAACAATAAATAAAATCAAATAATTGTCAAACATTATTATGTAATTCACCTTATTAATTTCCTTCGCAGATCCCAACCAAACACTCCACCATCTCCAATATATCTTGTTCCTGACACAACATCGTAGTTACCTTCTTTCTGTTTTCTTTTACAAGAACAAAATGGCATAATAAAATTAAAACCATTGAACGTGAGAAGTAAAATTAATCAAGATGCACAATGCACAAAAAATGTATACTGACATGTACCAACCTGATAAATTCTGGAATAAACTTGGGCTGTTGAAATAAAGACAGATTGAAGTTATTCCTCACAATTGCATTGCTCATTATTACAGTGCATATGCTCACAACAAATGGTGGCTTTTACTAAACAGCCTGGCTTGCAAGAGACAAATCTCATTTTTTTTTCTTGAAAATGAGTATCTGGACCCAACAATTTTTTATTTAGTTTGAATGCAGCAGTCACCTTCTTTCTATACAGTGAATATAGATCAAATTCTATTGCAGAGTAAAAAACTCACTGAAAGTGAGAGCTTAGCTGGTGTTTGGAAAAGATAATATGTGCTCTCAAGAACACTGCATGCCTGGAACTTATTGAATGCTTGTCAGCTAGATATGGGTGCCTTAAACACATCAAATTGCTTCTTAACGATGATGCAATACATCTATTGATGTTTTTCTCACTTAACTTTCTCCTTATTTTTCTGTTCTCACAAAGCTAAAGTGAATGGTTGCAATATGATAATAAAATCAGACAATTGTAAAGAATTATGGGGTTTATTGAAGGTCCTCCTGCTCTTAAACGAATACCAAGACCTCCCTTTTTAGTTCCAAATTTAAGTTGTCCTGATGTTCATGTAAGCAGCCGACAAGTAAAGTTTGAGTTCTATTTTGATAGAATTACATGGCTTAAATAATAAAATTGATTACATCATATTTTGCCTTAGAGAGTTTAAATGTTGAAAATTTGTATAGGAAATCAATTTGTTTTGAGAGAGTATTATTTAGGGATTAAATGTATACGTGAACAGATCACATGGTGATGTACAAGGAATGGGCAGTTGTCACTAGTTTTTCCTTGCCAATTTATCTGCCTCTCCAGTTTTAGTGAAACTCCTGTGGTACAATAAAGCTGCCAAGCAGAGCACCATACTCAGTAAAGAAAATAAATTATTTTCTTATGGGTTTCAGTGCTAGCAGTTTGGCTGGTGAGCAAGTACACACAACGATGATGGAGTCCCACAACATGGCAGCCATACTCCAGCTAATGGGTTGACTGAGACATTCAGCCTTGGTTTATAGCCCACATCTTTGATTATTATACATTCAACTCTCTAACTCTTTTCTGATTGGCCGAAAGCCTACAGTGAATTTTCAAAATCAGCACCTGTGACGTCATAACTGCAGGTTATAGAATTATCATGTCAAGGACACTCAAGCTCACAGGTTATCATGTCACATATGACCGCAGTGCATGATTTCTACGGGTAATCATGTCAAGTTCGTGTGAATTGTGTTGCTTCCCGTCAGCAAAGAAGCAAAAACATGACTTTTTCGTTCAATGTATAATAAAACAATTATTAAATTCAGCTTTTGTGACATCCAGAAAAATCAAGGTCTCAGTAAGGCTTACCTCGACCTTGATTATTCTGGATATCACAAAAACCTCATCCAATAATATTGTTTATAATTGAACAGCCATATTATTGTCAGTTGTTATTGTTGCTGACCAGTATAACAAGACAGTATCACAGGCTCAAGTTTAGAGCTCATTGAGATCAGATCTTTTTTTATGTGGACTGCTAACAAACTGTAGTTTTCGACTGGATCACAAATTTAAGCCAGGTTAACTTGTTGTAATCAGGGCTGGGTTGTTTGAAAGGCAGTTAACTTAAACCAGGATTAAATATTCACGGAAGTTTTAATTTTTCTTGAGTGTATAAAAATGTTTGTGCTATGAAAGTTACAAAACTTGAATCAAAAATTCTCTCTTATTCTGGGTTAGCTTAGTCAGGCTTTGACCAACTTGGCCCAGGAGTACCACTTTTAGGCTTGGCTAAATCTACATGTATATATCAACACTGAAAAAACTATCTACTTGATGATCATGCAGCTTGACAAACTTACATGATGAGACAAATCAGCGTCCATAATTATTACATAGTTACCAGTTGCATGTTTCATTCCATGAATGTAAGCAGTACCTAAATGTAAAAAAAATATATTATAGATTTCCTCCTTAGGAATATTTCAATCCTACTCATAAAAATATAGAACAGTACATGTAAGCCTTAGGGGTCAGCTTGAAGTTTACTATATCAAGACAGGATAGTTATTGATAAATCTGAGATCCTGAGTTGGCAAGACCCAAGAAATTTGAACAAAATTCTGTCACACATATTTTCAAATGACCATTCTATAGCCCTATGTATATGCCGTTTCATTAACTCACAGAAACCTACAGTATGGTGGCCTATAGCTATGATTCAAAATTTGGCAAAGATTTTGCAAAAAACCTTTTCAAGTGAACAGAAATTTTTAATGAAAACGTAAAGGTAAAGATAAGTAATACTTAAGTCAAATGTTTATACATTGAAAATCAAAACTATTTTGAGATAAATATTAGCGATAAAAAATCACGACGTTTCGACCTCTCCGAGGTCATTTTCAAGCGTATAAAAGTTCTCTAAATTAGCATAAATAAGTTAAAAAACAAGTTATAATAGATAAAAATGTAGCGGACAATAAGGTGTGATAAAATATGTAAAAAATATAAAAAGTGTTAAAAATATTTATAAAGTCAAAAAACAATGGAGATAAAACAATGTTACCAAGAACTACTCTAACCAAATAATTTGGCGCGAATTGAATCGCACTGTTTGTTAAGCGTCGGTTTCAGTTCTTGGATAAAAAACATTTCAAAAATAAGACAGTCAAATTTGTTCTGACACTTTCTTAAGATTCTAAAACTTTGCGCGATGTCTTCAGGCTCCATATCATGCTGCTCTCTTAGGTGGTTTCCGATTGCTGATCCTTTGTGTTCTTCACACAGTTCTATTTTCTCAGTGTTTCAAGTTCAGGTTCAAGTTTCAAGTTTATTAAGAAAATACACAAAATACATTTATACAAAATATGATGTACCACTGCTCGCAGTTAGCTACAGCTATTCGAGGCGAGCAGTGGCTTGACGCATTAAATTAAATATTATTATTACTAGTAATAGTTCTCACTACATCTGGGCCTGCCTTGGATATGATGTTTTTTATGCAACGAACTGTACAATTTTAATTTCTAAATACAGGAGTTTGCCGGGTCCATCAAGTTCCTTGCCAACAGCCCCCTTTACTTCATCAAGAGTGACACTTGTATCCGTGAAGAAAATGTTGAGGTATTGAAGTCATCTATCCAATGTGGGTATACTCCAAGCATAGGTGAGAAAGTTTCTTTTTTAAAAAATCTAACATCTCCTTTTGCTTCATGTTCGGCCTTACGTAGTTTCTCAAATCCTGCTGCAAGCTCGCCATCTTGTTTTCTTGCCCGCCTCATCCCCAGGCACCCTCCTTACTACATCAACTCATCGTGCAAAGCATCCTGGTATACTATGATAGTGCTAGGTTCATGCAAAATTTTATTTTACTTTTGGTTTTATGTTCATTTCATACTATTGGCTACTATGATAGTGCTAGGCTCATGCAATATTTCATTTCACTTTTTTTTCATTGCATTTTTCTTTCCTTTTGAATGCACTTTTCATTTCAAAAGATCTGGAAAGAAGCAGACTGACAACAATTTTGATAAAAATGACGACACATTTGAAATTACAAGACATGTTTTGGTTGCTCAACAACCATCTTCAGTTGAAAGTAGGGTTAATTTAAAGTTACATTTGAATTTATAATATAATGCTAAACAAAGATAAATAACAAACATGAAATGAAATTAGGAATCTAACAAAATAGCTATAGATAACAAGAGTGCACAAAAGTAACATGTTGATTAGAAGTTCCGAGAAAGTTAAATTAATGTGATATAATTGCTTATTTAAAGAAGGTTGCTCCCAGGAAATATGCATTGCTTCTTTTATCTTGACCTGAAATTTTGTGGTCGCATGATCTAAAACTTTACAACATTCAGCAGAGCAGGAATTACAGCATGCCTCAGATTGTTGAAGGTGTTGAAAGATATGTGAGTTCCTGTCCCTGTTTAAGTGTTCATGAATGGGTGTCGAGAGGTGTCGGCTAGTTTCGCTGACATAGCAAGAATTACAGCTTGCACAAGTAAACTTGTAAACAACATTCGAACAAAGTTCAACAGGCACAGGGTCCTTCACACTAAACATGTTACGGGTCTTGAAGGAAGAAAAGGCTAGCTTAACATCGTGATTATTACAATAACGTTTAAGTAGTTAACATAATCTGTTTTGTGCCACAATAGAGAAGGGCCCAAAGTAAGGTAATTTGAAAAAATGTGTAGAATTAGAAGGAGGACTAGCAGGTATGTTCGAAAGGGTCTTCAGGAGTTTTTGTAATGTACTGCCTAATGACCCTCTCAACGATATGACTGGGAAAAAGATTTTTACGTAAGATTAATAACAATTTCTTGATATCCTCATGAAAGCCTACCCACATGTTGTTGATCTTGTATGTTCCGTCAACTAGGGTCCCGATTAAGCCAAGTTTGTAAGAGAAAGGGGTAAAACTAAAATAATTAGTTTGTTTTCATTTAAGTTTATTTTTATTTCATTTTATTTTATTTTCAATTAAAGTTTATTTCTGTTTTATTTTATTTCGTATTAGTTTTGATTTTCAATGTATAAACATTTGATTTAAGTATTACTTATCTTTACCTTTACGTTTTCATTAAAAATTTCTGTTCATTCGAAAAGCTTTTTTGCAAAATCTTTGCCAAATTTTGAATGATAGCTATAGACCACTATACTACGGTGTGTAATCCAGTAGTGAGTTATTTTCTCCAGGAATTTAGTAAGTTGATGAGTTTGCATCTTTCTGAAACAGAAATTCTGGCTTTTTTAAACTACCTGTATTGATATGCATGTACAACATACTGCATAGATCCCAATTTCTTTTGTTTTTCGCACTGAACTTGTAAGACTCTTTTTCACTCACTTTCTTTTGGTATGTAAGCTCTAATATTATTAATCTCGTTAATCACTAGTTTTGCTTACCTAAGCCAAGCTTGCTGGGTCTCGGCTGGAGTCTCTGTGATAATAATTGAACAAATTTTTAAGTTTTACGCAAACACTTTCAGTATGCCAGTAGATTTAACGCAGGGGATTGTGTCACGTTGATAAAAAAGGATAGTTATACAAGCTCAATTTGTTTTCTTGCAGTACTTACAATTCTATCTGGGCCATAAATATTTTCTAGTTGTTTCGCTGCCTCTTGTGTACCGTCTGGACTCCCATCATCAATAATTATTATCTCGTAATCATGCTCACTATGAAAACAATCAAATGATGTTTTTCAAACTCAGGTTAAAATGGGAAAATCGACAATCAAAACTGTTATTTTAAGAAAGGAAGCTTTCTTACCTATCTGAGAAAGCTCTAACAATTAACCAAACGATCAACGGTAGGTTTTCTCGCTCGTTATAAGTGGGCAACAAAATAGAGTACTTGTCCCTTTTGGCAGCCATGTTGAATTTACGTGGCAGACAAACCGCTGTCCAGCTTTTAACTGAACGCCGTCGCTTGTAGGCACGAAATAATGTTAGCTCTGACAGTCGCTGACACGCTCTGTAGCTTTCTGAGTCAAAATACCTAAACTTTGTTCTATTCTTTTTTATTTATTGGTTACAGTTCATTCTGGATCGCTCAAGAACCTGAAAACATGAGATAACTAGAAGCCTGCTTCAGCGACACCTGTAGCTACAGGTTATATTGCAGAATTTCCCGGTTCCGAATTATTGCTTACTTGGAGCTGATGATGAGATTATCTTTTAGTGTTTCTCACGTGGACTTAAATAAAATATCTTGTCAGCCTCTTAGAGGATACGGAAAGTAAACATTTGGAGTCCATTTTGCTTCCTGTATACGTTCCATACGCCTATGATTTCGATTTTTCTTTATGATGAATTTGATCTCAAGTTTTAGGCAAGTAAATCACAGTGTATATGGACGGAAATCATCCCACAAAAATTATCACTCCAGCAAAATTTCATGATCAGCCAGCCTTCGCTCCTGTCGCACTCAGAACAGGACAAAAAGATGCGAAAGACGCAGTCGATCTGCCTGAAAAACAATATGACTGCCAGGAACTTGCGTAAAACTCAACGTTGATCTTAAGGCATACCGCGAAATCAATTCTCAACCGCTTAACCATGCCACTTGGTCACTCAATAGGATGTGTCGGAAACCATCTCGAAATTTTGACGTTATGGAAAGGGGCTTTTACAAAACGGCACTCCATTTTGTCAGTTTGACGCGAAAGGGGCGGCAACGTTTGTCATTCCTAAGGACTGTGAGGCCCGACGAAAACATCAGTGAACAAAAAACTACACAATACTAACATCCGTAGCGCCAGAAAAAGAATATTCGCAATGTGGGTTGTGTCTACAAAGATGTAAGAAGGCCATGAAATGCTTTTAATTGAGCTAATTGGCAACGGAAGTTGTGTTGGATACGCCCTCCCTATTATTTAATCTAACAAAAAATCACATGCTCAGTCGCATATGGACCATATGTTTCGCTCAGCATTAATTTTATTTTAAAACTGCCAACAGCACTTTGGTAAAACTATAGAAAGTACCAAGGGGCTAGATACTGTTTGATATTCTTTATTAAACTTGTAGATCTGACCAACACACATGAACTATTGTTTTTTTTTTTTAATCCGCCCGATTGCAACAGATTTTCTGATCAAATTATAGCAATATGTTATGATTACGTTGTTCAACTTGGCAGAAGCCAAAGTATGCCGGAGCCGCTGAATGCGGTCGGCGAATCGTGTCGCGTGAATCTCATCACTAGGGAATGGCGGTGCTTTCAAATATCTCCGAAAAATAAACCTATCTTCCATCTTAACATAAGAACGAGAAATAAAATTGTGTCTCTGAAACCCAATAATTTGTTTTTCTTATATAATTTTGCGCCCGAAATTGCAAGTATATAGTATGTATAAACTTGACACTTCTCAAGATTTTAAATAGTCAAAACAAGTCAAAACATTGATTCCATACAGTAGTGTCAAACTATTTATGTAATAGCAATAATTTGAGAACGAAAAGATTCATAAATAAAAATAAAAACAGACCATTTATAATAACTTAAACCCTTAATCCTCTCCCTGACTAAACTCCAATCCATATAATATATCCCTTCTTTTTAAAATAGTTTTGTAGTCTCTTGAGTGCTGATTTATATTTTCACTTCGGCTCATTCAGGATATAAACTCGGCTATGATCCGCACACTTAAAAACTTGTCGGGAAAAATCACAATACAATATCGTGAGAAAGTCGAGAGAAAGATATTGTACATGAGAAAATGTGTACGTATTCCTCTCAAACCTTGCATGCAAAGGAACATATATGTGCGTGAGCTAATCAGCTGACTTTTTTCTAACCAAGCTTCAATAGTTTTTCCTTTGTTTGAAAAACTTCGTTGTTTTCCCCTACTGAGTGTAGAAATGCGTCGTGTGTCTCTTCATATGTTCCTAATTTATCTATCACACTTCGCTGTAGAAATCCGCACAAGGCGGCGGTTCTTCCAGATGTATTGCCTAATGAAGTTCTGTTGTTAAGTTGTTGCGAAGATGTGTGCAATACAAGCTCGAAATACTTCCCCTCAGCAGCTCCGTCTGTTAAAATGCCTTTGATAATTGTTTGCCCATCTCTTGCAAGTACATGTCCTTGAAATGGCTCGCTCACCCTGTTGCCCATGTGTTGTACGATTTTACACCTGTGCGATCCAAAGAAGGGGATTTTGCCGCGCCTTCTTGTGTCTATTATCCAGTACCTTGTAGATGATGGCGGCTGTGATTCGCACGGAACAAGCAGAATTTTTATCGGAGCTTCACTGTGCAAGTCCAGACACGCTCCCATTGTTGTATTCAAATCGTTGGGGCTCTTTGTGTTTCTTTGCTTTCTTCTCGGCTGCTTTTGTAAACTGGTATCACTTATCGCGCGGAATAAACTTTTCATAATGCCACCTGCATCCAGCTAAATTTTTCACACGGCAAGTGTGTATCACCAGAAGTTGTTTCGGCTTGTTGTGGCATAAGCTTGTGTTCCTGTCGATCAGAAGAAGGACTCAATTATACAGTTTCAGTTTTTTGTGCATTTAAAGTTCAATATTGATAATCTTAGTTCAATTATACTTGTATACAGGCTCCATATTAGCTTTTGCCACATTTTTCGAGAAAGTAAGACAAGGAGATTAAATTGTCCATAAAATGCTCTCGGCATCAATCGATTTTCACAGGTCAAAGATGATATTGGTCGAAAACAGTTGGTGTTTTCGAATGAAAGCATTTGCATTTTGACAAAAAAAAATAACAGCTTGAGTCAGTGAACACAGAGGTATCGCTCGCGCACCGAGCGTGCAGTTTGCAAAGAGATTTTAAATGTTTCCTGCCTGAGGCGCAAAATAGACTCAATTTATTTAGATGTTGATTTCAGATTTTCTTTAGGGAAGAATCTTCCACACAGTGGAACATGCTGTTGGCGAGGAAAAAAATTCTAAATAGGAGAAAGGCTTAGCCGTTACGAGAAGATATATGCGATTTTCGGTGTGACTTTTTGATGAATTTCAAACAAGAGATCTCGCTTTTGGCGGCTCGAGTATCGCGCAAATTTAAATGCATTTACCTTTCCATATGGCTGGCGGACTTTCGTCCGGTTCAATTCAGATTGAATATCTCAGTGAAACAACAGAGCCGATAAAATTAATTCAAAAAAATATCTCACCTTCTCTTTGCATCGATGGAGCGTCGCGATAATAGCAGAATATATTCAGGCTTTGGCTGTCTTCGGTACTTAGCTGGAGAATAAAACTCGCAGCCTTTGAACAAAGCCTTGTGAATTTGAATTTATCTACCTTTCTCGCTACAACATCTGTCATTCAATGTTGCCACTCGTGCCACTTCTAATGCAAATGAAGTTTCGACAGACTCTGGTGGACCGGAATAAAGACAATTGCCGAGTTATTTATCGAGTGTTATTCACTAGGCACGTGTCATGACGGAAATTCCCTTTCATCTGACAGGGCTGTTGGCAACGATTATTAGCGAAACTCTATCTCTTCCGTCTAAGTAGACATTTTAGTGTTTTTAAAATATTAAAAGGGCTCCAAAGTTGACAGATTTATAAAAGCTAACCTAAAATTAGAGTAAATAGTTTTTGCGGCAAGTCCAAAACTATTAGCGCTTTATCTGCGCCAAAAATTTTAATGGAAGTTGAAAATAAATATTGCAAAAGTAGCAGATGTAGTTTTGTCTTGCGATATGAACCCGCAGTTGAACTTTCAGTCATCCTTTGCAGTTATAAGTGTAATTACAATTTTCTTTCCTAAGGCGATTCGATTCTGTTTAGGTGATAAATTATCATGGCGAAAATGCCTGCTGAGGAAAAGAATTACTAAACAAAAATGTTTACAAGACAATGCAAATTATACGGGAACAGTCTATAGAAAAAAGTCAGTTAGTAGGAATTGTTGTTTACCCTCTTTTTCAATGAGAATATATTCTTTCGGGCCTTGGCTGAATATTCTTATTATTGTGGTATCCCTAAAATTTAGAGTATGACATTTCGGTTTTATTTACTTTGCCGGAGTTGAAATAAGTTTGGTACCAGACTGCGGCAAGCAATTAAGCCTGATTTCAGTTGGCACAAATAACGTTTTGCAAAAAATGTTATTAGCACAGCGCATACGGCTAATTCAGTTTTCGTTGTTGTTTTTCTATGCTAGGTTTGCCGCTTAAAGAAAGGAAAAATTTTGTACGCGGTTTTGTAAAAAACTGAATGCCTGGAAGAGGCTATAAAAACAAATAATTTGCATTGATTGTGTTTACAAATTATTAGATTCCTTTCAAATTCCCATGGGGCCTTGAGTTTATTATTAAAATGTTTTTATAATGTCGCAAATTTCAGCCTCGATATTCTAATAAAATACATTCTTATTAAAAAGAGTGTACAAGCGGGGATGGGGAACAGAAAGCATACATGTATACTGGCCGAGAAATAATCATCATGAAGCGAAATAAAAAGCCGGAAGAATACGATTACCTCGTTTAGTGTTACTGGTTCACGCAAGTTTTTTCACCATTGAATTTCGAAATGAAGGGGAATTAGTTCGAGGCCACAGACCAACCATTGATTGATTAGTGCAAAAATGGGTGTTATGCTTGTGGAATCTGCGTTTTGCCGAAAAAAGAAAACTCGGTCTAGGACTGGCTGTCAGTACATGCTGTCGAGTCCGGTGGCAGAGTGCGCCAGGAAAGTTACGAAAATATATCAACATCTCCCGAGTGTAAAGTGAAGGATTAGCACTTCGGATCAACTTCATGAAACCAGACCAGTGATATATTACGTTAACACCTATACGATATAATTTTACTTGAGATTAGGCGTTTTTTTTCTGCCGCCGTGCCGTGGGGAAAGAAAAAAAAACTTGATCTCAGGCCAGGATTATCGGTCAAATCAACAGTGTACATTTCACATGATAGCAACGGACTTGCCTCGATACACGTATAAAATTCCTTTATATGGAAGTTTTCAACAACTGATTACGTCACCTGGACCAAGTTTTTGTTTCTTCCATCTTTCAAAAAATCAGAAAATTCATATCACCCTGGTGAACGTTCACAGAATTGTTCGAGTTCCCAACCTACGGCCGTGCAGCAGAGGATCAATCGATTTAAATTCCATTTGCCATTTACAGTAAAATGACTGTTATACGCTACTCTTCAGGACAATTTACTACCTAACACTAAGTTTCCAGAATATAATCAAGCGAAAAATGTAAGTATAGTTTTAACCCCTTTTTGAACTCTGTATCTTTCAGTTATTCAGGCAGATTGCGATGTTTAGAACCCCCAATGTCCCCACCTCCCTCCTACCTCAGTCCATGACAATCAAGCTTTGACAATTTCGATCCGTCTCATGGTCGTTATCATTATTTTGAACGTAACCCTATTCCTGCATGTAGGGGGCGTTCTGGCATCATCCCTTTTGGTCAGTTCGACCAGTGTCAAATATGAGTCCAATTTGAAGCCCTTTTTGAAAAGCAGAAAAACACGTAAATCGTAAAACCTAATTATATGAAGCCCCCTTGGACTCTGACCAAGATATGCAACTGGACAAAGTCCTGAACAAAATATTGTTGCCCGATTTCCCACCCCCTTAAAGAAAGCTAATATCCTCTAGGTTATATCGGCTTATCTGTGATATAGTCCTTGTGTGAACGAATGTCCCAGGATATGAGAAAAAAACATGGGTATACAGCACTGAGGTTTGATATGTACATGCTGATAACAGTCAGATACGGAAATTCTGCACGATGGGAGAAGTCTTATACGTACTGATTCAATTTAATACGGAAATTCTCCGGCACGAAAGACTTACCTAGCAGAAGACTAAGATTAAACGTAAACAAAATACGATTATTCAATATGTATGCTAATTACATTTTCAAATTATCAAACCTTGCCTGAGGTGTCGTATCATGTCATTTATGCCACTTTGTGATTCTTCGCCTTCTCGGACTGCATGAATAGAACTCTACTGAATTCCTTTGCGTGCTAACTAATTACACAACAAAGCTTATAAAAAAAAACTAAAAAAGCTTTCGGAATTGCCAAATTTGATTGGTTCCGCGCTTTTAGGGTCGTCAATGACCTTGAAAATTCCTTCTGATCAAGTTTTCGCTCTCCATAGACCTTTCATCAAGCTAAACTGAAGTAAATCAATTGTAATTATGCTAGGCACATTAAGATGAAAAGAAATTTGATTCTCATCGGAACAGGTGTGCTTGTCTATTTCCTTTGTGTTAGGTTTTTAATTAATCACAAATTCGTATGAAATCACGACAATAAACGCATGACAAAATGACTAATTTGATAAGCACGAGATCTAAGTCAAAAATCCCCTGTCCATTGCCAAACTGATCTCATAAAGTGAAAGCTTACATAAAAATTAGAGGAGTATTGGCGCCATGTACATGTAATTTATCTAGCTACATGATCAAGCGATGATATCGTACGGAAAGTGTAGAAAGTTTGTGGAAGCTGAAAGCTGGCAAAAAAAAAATGTCTTTTAGTACCTTCGAATCCAATTGGGTGTTGTCTTTGTGGTTTTTTGGTGTGTCAAAACCGATCACACAAAAGATCTTGCTTGACATGTGCTTAAAATTGCTATCAGTTAACAACTATTATATCTGCAGTTAATCCGGAAAATAAAGGAATGTATAGATCCTCTCTTGATTTATTTTATGTCTCGGATGTGGTCAAAGCACAATTAGAAAGGATTAAATTAATTTTGCGTCTTCAAATATGGTTTTTATGGAGGAAACTCCCTCAATTAAGAAACAAGATCAGTGCCTGAGCCAAAACGGTTTCTTAGATCTGTATTATACAAAAGAGTGGTTACTTTCCAATGTAATGATTTTATGACAGAAATTAAATTTTACACAGAATATTCAAGTGCATGGTGTAGAATAGTTACATAGTTAGATTTACATATTTCACAAATTTGGATTTGATTTGGCGACATCCTGTCTTCGAGAGCAGGAAGCTTAATTAGCAAACCACGACAGCAACGGCAATGAGAACTTCGCAATGCAAAAGATTATGGGTTTCAGCTGCATCCGCATTGTATATCAGCTTTGAACGTCACTTGGCTGTCCCCTGATCTACAAAGCTGTGACACGGAATCAGACAAATCGCGTGCAGGGCCAAATCAGTTCGGCGGTATTTTGAGAGTTTCTGGTGGAAATTGAAAGTTGTTTCAGTGATATTTTCATCAGTCTAGCGAATAGATTGCAACCGATTTTCTGAATAACCTGTGTCACACTAGCCCCTCCCGGAAAAGAAAAAAAATCGGGGGGGGGGGGGTGGCTGTAGCACTAACCTCTCCGAAACGTTCACTGCAGTTATAGTTGGGGCGCAGCGTAAAAAACAGCGCGCGAAAAAGCAAAATGCGCTTCATCTCGTTTTCGTGCATCGTTTTTCGCGCGGCTTCGCCCAAACTAATTGAAAGCCTGGAAGAGGCTAGTCTAGCACAAGCTATTTACTGAATAAATGTTGATCATTATGAAACTTAGAAACTGGCATGATTGTTAAAGGTCTATCATCATCATATTTACTGAGCCAGCGGGTTTTGGATTGCGGGTATCATGACCTGCACATGTATGTCGACCTGTTTATAACGTTTTGGAACTCAATAAAAGGAAGTTTTTGATTAGGTCACTGAGCTACGGAAGAATAGAAAACTCTTGGATCGAGTGCTTCAACGCATTGAAAAGCTTGACCCGCCCCTTAGCTTGACTGTGTAATTGAGAGAAAAACTTGCATTTCTGAAAAGACATTCCATGTGAAATTGCAGGTCAGTAAGGGAAAAAACTGACCAAAGAGGATTTCGCCAGATTCTAGGCTTTGTTAACCACATTCTAAAAAATAAACTTTAAAACCTGTTGGATTGAGATCTTGGCCATGTCAGTTCAGTCCTCTATTCAATTTTAAGGCACGCAACCACTTCATTTCTTTTAACAAATATTTATCTAGCGCTTTCCTAACTATTTTAACTACGCCAAAATTTACTTGATACTAAGATCAAATTTGAAAGAATAAAAACTGCCGCTCTAACTGATAGCGTGATCGCAGATAGAAATTTGTTCAGTCGTTAAAATCCCCGATAAGACACACTGCTCCAACCCCCGTGGAGGATTCCCATTTGAAAATGAAATGTTAAGGATGCTCGACAGCTATAAATAGTTGCGTTTCCCCCTGACCACCCTAAGTGACATCAAAATCCATGATTTACACTTCTAAGCGTTCGAAGGGCGTCCCACACTTTTCGGATTCTCACATGGGACCGGCCTCTACCACTCAACTGAGGTTTGCATGGATTAGTGTTCAAAATTAACTATAATCGTAAATTCAAAGGAACTTGAGAATTAACGATAATGGTTAAATTCGAAGAGGAGATCATGTTGGAATTTTCCGTGGCTGAAGCGTTGGATCGGCCTGGACATAATTTTTTGATTGTCGATTCGAGTCCTCAACGTGAATCTTTTCTTTTTTCAGTTCAAACGGGTAGTCCTTTCATGACTCGTTCCAGACTTAATTGCTGGGTAATAATGTAACTCAAAATTGCATGCTACTAAAAGTTGGTGTTTGCCTTTGTGGAGATTGCGATTTCAAATGCCTTGTTGCAGATTAGAAATGAGTTTCTCGATTAAAATCTGGAACCCCAATAAAATCGATGTTAAATTAATGCCCCGGCGTTTATTCGAGGGTGACTAGGGTTTGTTTATTTGAAAGCCTACGGTAACTGATTCTTTTAAAGGGCGTTAGCGGGGCTGTAATCATAGAATAATCTCGGTTTGACAACTCACACGTACAATCCCCTAGGTATACTTAAAGACGCCGCCAGTGGGTACCGGTAAAACCAAGCCTGAGACTGCCAGCAGTCTAGCCAGCGGCTAACTTCAAGTACACCCTGCGCCTCGCTCCCCATACATCCGGGTCTCTGAAAATAATTCGCCCTTTCTCGCCGATTCCAAGATGGTGAGTCCACGTGTGAAAACAGTGCCAAGTATTCGACAAAATAACTCTACTTAGAAATGTCTAATTGTGCTCATCTTTTCTGGATGAATCCTTCAGGTGTACAAGCGTTTAGTGGAAATTGGTCGTGTGGCTCTTATCAACTCGGGACCCGACGAGGGGAAACTTTGTGTGATCGTAGATGTTGTGGATCAAAATCGAGTAAGTGATCTTGCTATGCAAGTACAAATGCAGTCTGTGACTTCACAGTGGCATATTTAAAAAAATATATTTTAAACAGTCTGCCAATTGCGCCGAATATTTCCTGTGTCATCATTTGGCTTATACTGTACTTTACACTAAGTTTGTAACTGAAGTATAAAATCCCTCGTAAGCTTAAATTATCAAGGTTAAAGCATTTTCGGGCTGTTGGACTCTTGTGTACCCATGATCACGAGTATTTGTCGTTTAAAGTAGCTAACTTTATTGCTACAAGTGTTTTAACCTTATGAATGGGATACGATATCCAGAAATCAGGAATGGTTATGAAGTCTGAGTGTCTGAGAGATTATTGACACTTGAGTTTGCTTTCCAATATACTTGTAAACTTTGGTAAACGTAAGGCAAGTGGTTGTTTCGCCAACGACCAGTTCACCAATGTATGAAGTCTATTCGCCAACGTCGAATGTCAGTTTGCCAACGCGGCTAAACTACAGAATATACAGGGTAGGGCCACTTTTTGCACTTACACACATATCAATTATTCCTCGTTCTTTTATCCACTGTGGAGCCAAACAAACCGCTAAATATGTGTACCCAGAACGTAACGCCATACAACTTATTCCTCGCTCTTTCATCCAGTGCTGAGCCAATTGAAAGAGTATTTTGGACGTGGGCTCCCAAAGTGACTGGCATGAAAGTGTTGGCGAACTGACATTCGACGTTGACGAATCAACTTCATGCAATGTATGTTGGTGAACTGGCCGTTGGCGAAGTGACTCGTTGGCGAAATGACTGGTATTCAAACATAAACGTAACATTGACTTGATTTGAAGGCGGGTCACCTCGCAGCTCTTACAAGGTCTGACCTGATTGGAGACCACCCTTAGGTTTAACTAAAGAACAAACAACAGAACCAATGGACCCTAGCCCTAAAACAAAAGGGCTGCAACTCTATCCTCGCCAATGAAATTTAGAACTGGTAAGAGCTGTGAGGCTACCCCTGAAGGTAGTTTGCAAAAAACAATTTCTCTCTTCTGCTATTTCAAGTTATATAACTTCAAATTAAATCACCAGTAGTTATCTATTCAGATAAACTTGTTTTGTTGTGAGAGACATGAGGGAAACAAATCATAAGCCCAGCAATTAAGTAGAAGTTTATTTGCCAATTTTACTCTGATGAAGGCTTACGCTGTATATTAACTACAGCAACAACAACAACAAAAGTAAGCAGTGCCAAATTTATTCTTCACAGGTTAGAAAAAAACAGCACTCTACTGACCATATTTTCTTTTCCCCATGAAGATTTCACAACAGTGTCTATGTTTCCATGCTTGATTTTTTTAAACTATGAAAACAACTGTGCCTGGGAATTATTTTGTTATCAATGCATGTCACATATGGTGAATTCAGATTACAGTATAATTTACTCTGCAGATCTATGTCACTGTGTCTTTTTCCCGTAGAAACAGCATCATTGCCAATGTTCATCAGCAATCTTTTGTTTTATAAAATACATCATCAGCAAATTGCTACATGGAATCATGAACACCTAAAAAGATTTAGTGTTTCTTATCTTTAAGGAAACAAAAATAAACCCATTTTAACCATGATAGCATTAACAGAAGTGGTTGACCCTATTCATCCCCATCAAAGCCACTAAAATCTGGTTTACATGTGTACTTTTAAGTATAATGTTGATCTAAACCTGTAAGTGATATGTCTTTGTGTTGCCTTGTACTGGCTTATCATACACATAGATGTATACTGGAATCTTTTTAGTCTTAATCTGTCTAGAGAACAAAACTACAATCTTTCTTAACAGGCACTGATTGATGGGCCTTGTACCAATGTCTGTCGCAAGGCCCTTAACTTCAAGCACCTGTCGCTGACTGACTTCAAGGTCAAGGTTGGCCCCTCTGCCAAAAGTGGCCCTGTTAAGAAGGCCTTTGAGAAAAGCGAGATCCTTGAAAAATGGGAGAAGACAGCATGGGCTAAGAAACTGGTTTCTAAAAAGAAGCGAACTACTCTCACTGACTTTGATCGCTTCAAGCTCAAGCTGGCCAAGCAGAAGGTAGGTCTTTGCTGTTTTGTCTACCAATCTTGCAATTTTTGTTTTTATTCCAAAACCACCATGTGATAACAGTCTAATTTCAGTTTTGAAAGCAAAGTGTGTTATTCTATGGTCAGAAGATGTGAATGTGTTGTCTTGGTCTATATACATGTATACCAACTATACATGTATAAGTACAAGCCTGTGTCCAGTTAACTTCACCATGAATTAGCTTGAGGAACATTAAAAGAGAGCCTGACTAAAACTGTCAATAATTCTACTGCACCTGAAACTCCAACGATAGCAAAGTTATGTACATGAAATGGCACACTTGCATGATGTTGTCATTTGACTACAACTACTGGCCAGGATTCAGTTCCTTTCTCCTTTATTATTCAAACTTTTAAACCACAGTAAGCTTTAAATAACAATTGCCTTAGCTTTCATTAGAAAAAAGAAACGCAGTGGATTCTGGTTTTTAGTAGTTAAAAGACATGCAAATCGCTTATTGGTGTAATAACTCTATCTTATTGAATTAACGTGACACTCTGAGAGTTGTAAGTGCTCTTCCTTGTTGGCATGGACTCTATGTGATTGCATTGTCTGAGGAAAGTCTTTGTTTTGTTTTAACAGAAAAACCGGGTTCTCAAAGCTGAACTGAAGAAGTTGCGGAAAGAGGCTAAGCTGTAATCTTGCTGTTAAGATTCAAATAAATCTTTTTGTTTGGGAAAATTTTAATAGCTTTCATTTTGTGTACAGTGCTTTAAGCAACAAAAATGCCAATTCACAAGCCTAATTTAATCACTGACACTTGCTTCATACAACTCAAACTACAGTATGGGTACACATTTTGGATTCACCCCTTCCCTTTCCTCTCTTGATATACCCATGTTTATTTGTTACACAACACTGACATTCTACCGTAGGTATTCAGCTAGCTTGGGAGCAGCGCAAAAAAGAAAATGGTGACTCAGACAAAGGATAAGGATAAGGGCCTTTTTTTGATTCCTTTCTGTACACTGTTTCTCAACTATGATGCCTGATTGAGGCCATGACGGCAAAAGTTGCCCAGCATCTTCTTCCTTGTCTCCATAATTTGTGCACTTGTTTAGATAATTTCCCTAATTTCCTAGTATCTTCTCTATTAACCTTGGAAAGTTCCTGTTGGTGCTGCCCAACTTACTTACTTTTCTTCCCATACACGAACAGTCCCATTTATGGGGGCAATTTGATCTGATTTGGGGAGAGGGAGTTAATCTTGGATCTAAGGGCATCAGTATCTAAAAAAGTTACTCCCACTAACTGTATGGACTCTATGCAAAAATGGCTGCCTTTAAATCATTTTTTTTTTGTTTGTATTCAAAATAGCCTCACTAACCTTGTTCTAGATAACAAATTCTTTACAGTTTTTGTTTCAAAAGCGAGGTTAGGGAGGCTAATTTAAATACGAACAAAAGAATAATATAAAGGCAGGCTTTTTTTCATAAAATTATGGTCTATACATATTTATTATAAATCTACTAGCGTTCTATCTCGAATGCCGTTCTCTGATTGGTTACGCTACTCACTATCTATTCTGTGATAGTGAGTAGCGTAGCGGTGTACTCTTGTTGGCAAAATGACGGCCGTTTCTTAGCGTTTTTGAAGTGCCTGTGGAGAGGATTTAGATAAAGTTTTGAACAACTAGTAGATTTATACTGAAACAATTACATTATTCGCTCTCAATTTCTATGCGTGATAGTTGGCTCGGGCTGCGCCTTCATCAACTATCACGTGATAGAAATCTCGAGCTCATAATTGCTGCGCAGCGAGCGTAGCGACATAAACAGGATTTAAGAAGAAATATAAAAGGGAGTACGAATTCTCGAATTTATCGCTTTTTACCAGAATACATTGCGGCTTTTTACCAGTATGCATTGCGCCTTCTACCAGAATACATTACGCCACGACTGCTTCTGACCACGAACAACACGAGGTGGTGACACAGTTGTGCTAGCATCCTTTTTCGCGTGGATTGCAGTTGAGAAAGGTTAGTGGTTATGGTTTAATTTACTTGTAAAGACTGTAAAGCGATGTGAGCGATATCGTGCTTGGCTTTCAAAACCCTTGCTGTTGTCGTTAATTCAGAATTATCTGAACGATTCGATTAATTGTCACACAATTTAAAACTTAGTGCGCCAATTTCCTAGCAGTCTCGCATCCTTTGTCAAATTCTTAATGAAGAGAAATCGCCGTTACTTAAGCTTGTAGAATAATTAAAACAAACGAGAACCGTAGAACACGCTAATTTATATCAGCTGCGATCGATTTGTTTCCATCCAAACATGAATTTAAGCTAAAACTTCAGCATTTTCACATATCGCCACGGACGGGTCCCAACCGCTGGTCCTTATCAGAGTCTGTCACATTCGATTCTAGAGACATATGCGTATCAGTTCAGAATTTATAAGTCAGCTTTCTACTCTTACAATTTCCACATCTTTCGTTTATTTGGATTTGGTAAAGAGGAGGTTGATGTGTATCAATTCATGTCCAAACAGTTAAGATTACCATGTGCTTTAGTCACGATCACCAGCGATGCGTCATATGTATTAATGTGTCGTTGTTGTTTTCTTGCAGACAATTTAGAAATCTGCGCCGCCACCAACAACACGAGGATGTCACACAGTCTTTTCGCGTGGATTCCACTGAAATTTTGTTTTGATTTACCTGTAGAACGATGTGCAGGAATGCGTAATTGACTTTCACAACTCTTGCTTTTGTTTTTAATGCAGTACGTGAAAGTTTGCGGTAAAAATCGCCCGGGTCTGGACGATTAATTGTCACATCTTATTTTAAATTTAGTATGCCATTTCTTAGCAGTCTCGCTTCGTGGTCTTATTCTTAAATCAGTTGAAGAGAAATCGTCGTTACAAAAACTTGTAGAATAATTAAAACAAACGGAAACTGTAGAACACGCTTATTTCATATATGCTACGATCAATTCCTTTTCATCCAATGAATTTAAACTTAAGTTTTAGCAGTTTCACATATCCGGCGATCGACTAGCCTGAGAACGCAGACGTATTTCCGGCTGTCACTGGTGCCGCCAGCAGAGACAAGCGATAGCCGGAAATAGTTCGCAGGCTAGCGATCGACGCATTTTCAATATTGTCAACACTCTAGACTTAATGCGTACTTGTACAGAATTTATAACTGAAATTTTTGGTCCTACAATTTCCACATCTTTCAAATTTCATCTTCTGGATTTTTTGGTACAGTTGGGGGCGGGGGGTAGTATCCTGTGTGTATGTGTGTATGTGCTTTATTGTCTCGATCCCTTGTCACGCCTCGCCATCGATTCGTCATGATGCATGAAGTTGATACATACAAGGACAGATTTTAAGTTACACACCACGACTTGACACGACCTAAAGAAATAAAGGTTATAATGTAAGACTTGGAACGCGCAGATAGATCAATGACTACGTAAAATATGTCATTATCAACAGAATGTGCCGCAGCATTACTATCTTTTAGATACCCTAGTTTAATTGTTAAATGGAAAACTAGGAAATTATTGTTGTGGTGCTCTGTACACGTAGCTGGTACTCTACATCTCAGACTGTGAGGAGGTGCTGAAAAGAACTTGATCCTGCTTGTCTATCTGTGGCTTAGTTAATTTTCATGTTTCCCGTTGTCAGAAATACTAGTGTACAGCAAGTATGTACAATGAATTGTTCATAAATGAAACTGTGTGGCATTTGTGAACTTAATTTGATGCTATATGGTTCATGTGATATTGTGTTCATTGTCACACAATAAAAAAGGAAGTCAAAAACCATTGTGTGTTGTCCCAAAGTTGAGATATTTGTCAAAATGTTCCACGCAAAATGGCAGCTGGAAAATAGCGTAAACATCTGGAACTTACTTTGGCTATCTAGTCAACTGATTATCTGAACCAGACCTAAAGACATTTACACAATAACTTTTCCTAATACTTGAACTCCTAAAATGGCTAAAAATCACAAGATGAGTGTAAAATTTTTGACAAACTCGATTATAGCTTTGTTGAACAGTGCCATAACTCCAAAATTCAAAATGCGCTGGTTTCCAAACAAGGGGTGCTATTGAGCTGGAACGTTCTAAACAGAATTTTGTACCTCGTGTACCTGACGAGGATAAAATCTTTATTGGCTCTTTAGTTTTGGACTTGGGAATTTGATGACATCACATGAACAAATTCTATTGGCAGACAAAACTGGAGTCCTGTTTTCAGATAAGGTGTGGGCAAACCCCATAAAAATATGGCCCCTAGAATGTCGCATGCAGCAGTACTTTACCATTTTTTAATGCTGTATATGCAGTGGCTGATGGTCTTTACCAAGTAGATCCCAGTCCTTTACAAGGGCATCCAGCAGTTATTTCAATGGG
>CM042746.1:20612676-20650176 GCA_022496165.2 Catalaphyllia jardinei | reverse complement strand
GCCGAGGGAGCGTGGCCAAGTGGTCAGCGTGTCAGACTCGCAATCTGGCGGTTCCGGGTTCGAATCCCGCTTTGACCACTACCTCGACCTGTTTCTCGGTCGCCCCTCGTTCAAATCCTCAGCACGCTTGTAAATAGACAACTGGTTTGCCTCCTGCCAGTTGGGATTCTTAACAATGTTATGTTCAGTTTTCATTAGTTGTTTCAGTTGTTTGCTCGGCCCCACTACCCTGCGTGCAGAGTCTCCTTCGATCTTCCTAGACAAATCGGGAAGAGGAAGGAGACTGCGAGCGGCTTCGAGATTTCCTAATGAGCATGCTCCAACGCAAATTGTCAAAGTATGTTAATCATTAAATTTTGACATGTCCGCACTGAGGGTGAGCGTGAAAATCTTTAAAAATGACTACGACCCCGGCAAATTCATTCGAGAATTTGTCACATGTCTTCAGCTCTCCGAAAACTCCAGTTACAGCAGTTATCAATCACACGCGACATTCAGCGCAAAAACGTCTTGACAAAAATTTAGTTTTGGTGGGCGTCAATCATCTCGGCTTGCCGATTTACCTGAAAAAAGTCTGAAACCTTGTAGCGGTCCAATCGTAAAAATATTCATTTTAGTTTTAGTATGATGTGTTAGCTCACTAGACACAGTTGCATTAAATATTCCTTGATATTTATAACTGAAGACGGGCGGGTCGGGTTTCTCAACGGCCATTCGCATGCATGAATGACTCTGAGATCAAGAAAATCTACACGCAAATAAATTATCTCTGCACGTATTTTTCTTGGGGCTACGAACTGAACGAGACTTAAACTTCTCATAAACCTAATAATTTTGTAAGCTTAAAAGTTGTAAGTTTAATAGGTTTAGGATTGTTCAGTCCGTAGCCACAAGAAAATACGCGCAGAGAGTTCGCGTGCAGTTTGCGTGATCACGGAATTTATGCATGCGAATGGCCGTTGAAAACCCCGACAAACGATTGATCATGCGCGTCAATAAAAAACCGGTTTGACCAACGGGAAACTGGACTGACTCATCCATTTTCTCGGATGAGCGGCGGATCAAAGAATCTTGAAGCCGCTCGCAGAGTCTCCTTCCTCTTCCTGATTTGTCTAGGAAGATCCAAGGAGAAACTGCTCGGAGGGTAGCGTAGTAAGGAACGAAGACAGTCACAATGAAGTTGCAATTTTCTCCGTCATAATGATATATACAATGTTTCGACAAAGGTGTAAAAGCTCATGCGACAAGGCCGATTGGCATTATGGGTAGTAAAAGTTAAGCTTTGCTTGATCGAGGAAGGAGGAAGCACGAATACACGTGTTTGTGCTGTTTTCTTCCACCACGCTGAAACACCCTGAAGTTGAATCAAGCAACCGTAAAAACCACCATTACCCATAATAACTTTTCATTGTCACCGTAAGCTTTTCCCCGTTTGTAAGACAACCTTTCTCGAAACAGCTGTGAAAGCACAGGTGTTAACAGTGAATTGACAGTGGTAAGTTTGCCGTAAATTCTCTTTACGTGCGAGATGTTGATTAACATAACCCGTGTACGTATGGTCCAGCCATCAATAAAGAAGACATTTATTATTCTCGTCCGCGCTTGATGAGGTTTCAATAAGTAGAGTGATTTGTCCTCGTTATAGTACAGGGTGACGACACAACAAAGCGGGTTTTTACCTATTCAACTTGCTTCAGTCATGTTCTCAGTATTAACTAATGTTGGAATTAAATTGTTGGATTTCCTCAAAATGTGAATACTAGTTTGTAATTCGAATTGTGCGTTATTAGCAGCTTTCAATCCTATCTAACGGGTTAAGGCACAGACCATTTTGTTGCTAAGTTCTATGTTACACCTGCCTTGCGACTTACGACAATTGAATGATTTATTACCGGTGTTCAAACTCTTTCTTTTTCTTGCAATTTTGGACACGTTCAATTGAGGAGATCAAGTCCATTTACTGGAACTTCCATAGTTTGCACGTTCGTTTTCGTTGAATGAAACTCTCATCCTACATACATAAAACACTAATTTGTATGTAGCTCCGTTCCCCTAGAATTGGTCAAAGTGGTATATATTAGAGGGCAATGCCCGCACATACACTCTATATGCTAAGATCGAGTAGTTTGAAATACAATGAATGATAAATTATTTCCCCACAAAATAATGATCGGCGCTTTGTAGTTTACTTTACAGGTGTCAAAATGTTTCCTGGTTCTGTCGCTTTCTTCAATCCAGTGAAACAACTCTCAAAATTGCGTCGCAAACGATCGGATGTCAAAGAAACATAAATCATATTGAACATACGGAGAAGAGTCAACGGCAGATGTTTTGTTTATGAGCGAGAAAGCAAATTAGCTGATGTTTTCAAAGATTTCAGCCTTAAATTCCAGCGACATAACGTCTACTAATATTATTATTTGTCTTTCGTCTCATAAGCTGTCGTTTACAAGAAGTTTAAAAATTTCCTGAAATGCAAATTAATCCCTAACATTGCGCGATCTTTCAAACGATTATACTTATTTATTTGTTACATATAATATATATGTTTGAGGAAATAACGAAAACGCGCGTGTGTTTAATAGCATTGCAGTGCCAATTAAAATAACTATAAATTTTCCTGCTCTGAACCAATCATAACTTGAGTTTTCTCTCAGCTTTATAATTAGATCCGTAATCATACAAGTGATTATTAGTCCGATTTGTTTAAAGTCGTTTGATTACAAACCGAGTCAGGACGTCGCAGTATTCTAAAAAAGCCATGTTTAGTTGAAAAAAAGGTGAATTAGGAATATTCCGTCGACACAAGTAGTAAGCCAATCAAATGTACGGTAAGCGAGTTATGATTTGCCACTGGGCACTTCGTTAATTATCGCAAATTGTTCTTTGCCTTGGAGGCAATTTTTGATAGGTTTTGATTTGGTTTTTGGGTTAGCCATTCATGTATCCATGGCGTTACGACAATGCGTTTAGTGCAGAGTGTACTAGGGGAACGGTTCAGGGCGCCGCCCTCCGCCTAATCACTAATGCACTAAGATAGTAAGATGTTAACTTTGGTTTTGGTTCAATTAATCAGCTAATTAATTGATTAATTAATTAATTATACATAATTAGGGGGGTGGGATGGGGTTAGTATGGGGTTAGTACGCTACGTAAAACGTGTTTTACCCGCGTTACTTCTTTGCTTCTATCACAATTGAGTATAATATGTAAGTGTTTCAGAAAACCCTTGGCTCTCCTAGTGGTACTATTCCGTTTAGAACAAAATCAGTTTGCTCTAAACGCATGCGTAGATTAGTTAGCATTTCTATCGACTGTACATTAGAAGAAGATACATTTCATATGGGATCACACCTGACAAACGTTGAGTGTTTTTGCTTGCATGATATGACCGGGCACAGCTCAGTTATTTTTTCGGTAACATCCCTTTTTCTAATTAAAGCAAAGAACTCTGCGTATCTTTTGAAATTACCCCTGGTTCGCTTCAAGAAATACAATCTGCTGTTAACATAACACTGATCTGTGTGTTTGGCAGGTTTTAAATAAAGGCTTCTTTATATCTTCCTCTAACTGTCTAAATGAAAGAGACCAGAAAATTCATATTCAACCATATATTACTGACTTTCCCAAGTCAGTAATATATTTTACAGTTGTCAGACTGTTGTAAGTTTGTGGCAAAAGGAACTGCTCAAATACTGCAGTGGACTCCGTGGCACCTACTGAAAGCGCAGGGAACTCGTTTACCTATGTACGATGTAATGGCGGTCAAGAAGCGATGTTTTCCTTCAGTACTTCTCATTGAAATACTTCTCACTCGTATAAGTCGGCATTATTGTGTATTAACTTTAACTGATCTTATTGTTAACACCAAAAGTGTCAAAAGGATAAGAATGTACTGTTCCGTGTCTACCTGATAGTTTAATTAGTTACTGTTTATCGGTGAAAAAAAATCTTCGCGGCTTGATTTAAACAAAATCGTGCCTCTTCCATTTCTTCATCATATACTTAACTTCCTTCCATTTATCTCCAGCGCTGAAAAGAAAAACAAGGGTTTCGAGTTGCATGCATTAATGAGGAGAACGAAAGTACAAACGTTGGCGCGGAAAGAAAAAATTTCCTGTTTGATACGTCAGCATATTGTTGACTTAAAATAAAAATGAACAAAAATCAAAGTTTCTGTTCGTTGTAATAATTCTGCAAGCGGCCCAGGAAGCTACCAAACTACTCAGTACAAAAGTCTATACAAACTGGGCCGGAGTAAAAAGCAGGGATGAGGCCAGACATGTGTGACCAGTAGTGTGTCAGACCTGCATGTACATTGCGCTCTGCACTATCTAAGATTGTCTCGCCACTTTAACGACTCGCGGCTATGCCGGGATCAACACGTCTCGAAGACTAAGCTTGTGTGTCTTCTCGGGAAGTGATATTATTTTGGTTTAAATTTGCGTCCAGTTTAAAAATGTTCGATCCAGTTTTATTGTTATTTTTATTGCCTCATATTCATTATCAGAATCTGAAACAAACAAGTAAAATTCAAATTGTTAGGGAAAATTCTACGTCAAAAATAAGTATAAACTATAATGATAACATTGGTTGACTGATGACAGACAGTGTTCCTGTTTTTAATATATTTTTGACGCAACCAACAGTCATCTTTTCTATTCTAATTAAAAAAAATTTGAGGGATGAGGTTTTGAACAACAACATCTGTTTTTTACGACCGGAATAATTACAAAGGATGTCAGCAATTTCATTGATGGCACAATAAAATTTTTGTTATTAATAGATCTGTAGAAGTATACATTAAAAGGACTAAATTTGAGAGCAATACTTTACTTCAATAAACAAGTACCTACGCAACTGCATCACAACTGCTCTTTCAATGTTAAATCTGTGTAAATCTGTGTAAAAACCCCAAAATATTCATATATTTGTTAACTGTAAGTACTTATATGACTTAAATCTTGGTGAAAAAGGTACACTATATTTTTAATCAATTTCATGTTAATCATAATTTTCACAAACTTGTGTCTAATCTAACAGAACAATTTTCATTTATTTCTAACAAAGCTCTAATCACAATGAAAACGCATGAGTCATGATAAAATGAATAACCTGTCATATGCCGAGTAAATATTTACGATATCAACCCTTTCCACGGATGAAATAACTCTTATCGCATCGGATATGGTCCTGATATAAATCTCTTTTCTAAGGAGGCTTTCCATAAATAAGCGTAACCTTTCATTTCATTTCTTCCGAGAAAGAGTATCTCTGCAGCACATCTGTTTCTCCTTTGAAGATAGACGTAAGTTAACTCAACCTTGGGCCTTTGTAAAAGTTTTACTTGTGCAGGGCATGGTCACCTGATCATCAATTGTAGCATACTGGGCTTACTGAACAGATTAACACTTTTTCCCTGAATAAGTAATATTAACTGTTAAAAACATAATCATAAAATTATGTCTTAGAAAGAGTGGAGTGGTCAGATATGGCTGAGTCGAAAAATAGAACAGATGTACTAATCGAACTAAACTTAAGTCATGCAATTTTTATTGCAGGAGTTTAACCTGCTGTAAACAAAATCAATTTTCCCCTTATGTGGTTGGAATTTCCTTTATTGAAAGAATATTTCATTACAGTGAGGAGGAAGCTGGAAGAAACCAAACATAACTTATACAACTGTTTATAAGTCGAAAACGCTTTGAACAAAAGTTTCTAGTTGTTCCTTCCTACATGTTTCAGTAATTGTTCATTATCGTTTTGTATAAGTGAGAACTAAAGATATTCTTTAGCACGGCTGTATCTAGTAACAGCAAACTGGGGCACTTGCATCAGTTATTGTTTTTCGTTTTCATTTGTTTACAGCCATCATAAACATCCTAAATGCTTAAAGGGGCAGTGTCACGAGAATTTTGCAGTTTTAGGTCAATTCTGTGCTAAACTCATTACTTTGAAGCTTTCCTCACAAGCATAATGCTTCGGTGAAGCTACAATGAAGATATCAGTTGAATTTTATCAGAGAGGGCTAACCATAAATTTCTTGAGGATATTTTGAAGACTTAACATCAAATCTTGAAAAAATTGGCCAATTGTTTCAAGTTTAAATCCATTTCCATCCTTGCCATCCGTAGAAATAGGCTTCAGGAAACAGCTTCAGTATCTTCAAATAGTCTTAAGTAACAAAACTGGACCATTACTTTTGGAATTAAATTGATGCGAAGACACCTTCTAACCTTTTATAAAGTTGCCAAATACGGTGATACTGCCGCCCCTTTCAGAATTAGAAGAGAGTTCGACTATGGACAATACTTCAGTCATAATTACTTTCTGGCTATGGCCCTGTTTATTTCGCTATCTTCGCTTTGTTTTAATTTTCACACTGTAAACTTGGTAAAGCTTCCACTCACTTTTGTGTTTACTGAAAGACATTTCGTAATGCAAGGCCTGGTTTTCCACTAGTGGCACGTCATAACGACTGAACGTCACAGTTCTTATGTCAATAATGTGAAAATTAACATTAAGAAGTCGTTTTTCCTTATGTCATTATATTCATGCTGTTGTGCCATTATGTCAGGATTGTCACACTGCCAACATAACCACATACTGTTGTCCTTCTTATCGCTATGTTGCTAGTGTGAAATAAATCTGTAATTTTAAGTAAGACCCTGTTCACCCTGGTAACAAACGGATCGACATAATCTGATAATTAAACATCACGACATGTTACCTATATCATGATATGCGTGAACATCCTGACAAAAAATACTGACCCTTTCCAGATGCTTTTATGTCGATGTTCACATTGTGACATAAGCTGGCATTACATCGTTGTGTCGTTTATGTTGTTATGTATGTAGCTTGTGTGACAGAACTAGACCAACAGATCCCAATTAATCTACCTTTTTAGGTTAAATACAATTGCGTCTTTTTGTACAGGAGGTGAAGTGCTGTTAAGAATGAGTTCACTCACCGCAAAGTTGTGGCTGGCGCTTTTCAGTAAGTCGGCTGAAGTCATAAAAATTTATTTTGTGTATACCCTTTTGAACTCTGGCTATTTTTTATACTGCCTTTGTCGTTCCATTGTTCCTTTAGCTTCCTTTGCTGTTGCATTATTGTTGTCGCCCTCTGTATCAAAATGATGGGTTTCGCCTTCAAAATTCTCTCCGAATAGAGAGATTGATGGGGCAGACTAAAGGGTTAAGAAACTGCTCATAAGATTATTTTATTGGCCATAAAAATTACTAGTGCGGGCATGTCACAATTTTTTGGAGCGATGCAGTCTTGCTGAAACACCCATAGTCGCGTGAAACCAAACCGAGCCCAGCTGATATGCCTGTGAGGCGCCACAAAAAAGGACCTTTAGGTATTTTCCGGAGTGAAATTGGGCCATGATATACAGTCGACTCCCGATAACTCGAACCCTCGCTAACTCGAACCTCGCGCTAACTCGAACCAAAATCGATTTCCCGTGGATTTCGTTCATACATTTACTGTAATTTTACCTTCGGTAACTCGAACCCTCGATAACTCGAACCTCCCGCTAACTCGAAGTAATTTCCATTTCCCTTCAGGTCATTTTCTATATAATTTCACTCTCGATAACTCGAACCACGTTTGTCAAGACGTGACAAGTCAAAAAATATAGTACTGTAGAACAAAACATTGAATTTATTTTTAAGCAGCCAAGTATTCTAGAGGTCAGTCCGTTTAGGGTACGTAGTTCAGATTGCATTAATCTTTGCCGATTAACTCCTTCTTTAAAATGTCAATCCATTTTGTGCCATTACAACCAATTATAATTAGATTTACAGTATTTAAAAATGTACTACGTTGTAAGAATAAAAGTGCACGTGCCCGGGTGCACGTGGTCACGGTTTTCCACTTACTTTATGGTTATTTGTTCTCAACTCCCGATAACTCGAACTCCCGATAACTCGAACCTTTTTCGATTTCCCTTGAAGGTTCGAGTTATCGGGAGTCGACTGTAAATCTGGTTTATCATGTCAGTGACATCACAAGTTATATGTAACAGTAAACAAGTCTTCGGATTGGTTGGTGATGACTTTATATTGGTAACAACAAACCAGTGAAATGTGCGAAAGTAAGCGTAATATATTTTTTCTGTTCTTTTCCAAGGTTTCTTCATAATCATTGTCACAAGCACTGGAAATATCTGTCGGGAAAGTTGTGATGTGGAATTCGTCAAAATTGGATGCTTTAAGGACCTTCGGGTAAAAGCAACAAGTCATCATAAATAAGTGCTAACGTCCATTTATAGCCGCGCATGTTTTGTCTCCGTGAGCCTGGGAGGGAAACCTTCCTCTTACATCTTCAAAAGACTTACCGCTGTTGTTAATGGGTTTATCGTTAGTGAAATGTGCCTTACAGCTTTTAATATCTGTTTTTTTGCCTCTTCTCTAAAATTTCTGTCCCTTCAATAAGTTCCCTCAGATAGTCACGTTCCGTGATGTTTCTTCCAGGTTCCGCTAACTGGATAAATCTTGCGCTTTGCATGTTTAAAAAGGTTAATTTAATCACACTCGCATATACGACATATAAGGTGTCTTTCCCTAACAACTACTAACTTAAAACATCGTTGTTATGTTTATCGCGCTATTTCTGTTGCTAACCATTTTTTATCACTAAGGCTAAGCTTATACCTAAGATCAACCGATACAACATTCATCGGCGAGCATTAACACTGGGTGCTACAAGAAATTATTCTCCAGAGAAAAACCGAACTGAAAGTGAAACTGAAATCTTTATTTATACTCGAGGGCCTGGAGCTTTAAGCAACTCAACTGGAAGTTTAAACAACTCAGTTCTTAATTAAATGTTCTACGAAACTGTAAACAAGAAACAGAACCCGAGTTGACATAAAAACCCTGAACTAAAAGTGGATTAATATAATTATCTAGAGGATACATCAAATTTGATTTCCTCTAGTTCTCATCCGGTAATACATTTTTGGCAGTTGGAAAATCAACAGGGCCATGATGTCCCAAATTGGCGGAGCAAAATGCATCAGTTCCATTATTGGCAATTATAGATTACAAAGAAAATTATTTAAGGTTTGTCCCTAAAACCTAAAACTCATCAAACGTAACTAGAAGCAAGCAAAATGCTTAGGTACATAAAATTTGGGCACCGGCAAGTTTTTTTGACAAAAATGCCTCTTTTGGTAGCTACAGAGATAGTGTTTTCATTGTAAATCCTACTTAAGGTATATAATTTCATCTTTATTGAAACGGGTTGACATGTTTAATAACGATAGAAGTTTCTAGAAGTTTATGGCACCTATTGCTGCACAATCTCATTTTCGATTTTTTTTTATTAAATTACCGTAATTCATCTGGGTTCAAACATTTCTATTTTGCTGTTAATCAGGTTTCGCGCAAAACAAATGGCATCATGAAATCGAAAAAAATATCAAGAAAGATGCAAGTATGCAGAAAGTGAGAATATTTTGGGAGAGGTTCTTACAGCACGATAGTTAAAAAAACTGTAGCCAACGTACCCTATAGAGACGAGTGACAAATACCTATTTAGCTTACGTATCACCGAGGACTACGTTTCTCCCTACCACCAGACTAGCCTGCAGGTTTCCTGTCCATCACGTGGTAGCTCCATATAGGAGGAAACTGATTCCTTCATTCAAGTACTGGTCATTTCCCAGTTACTTGTGTGTTTGCTTTTATGTCTGCTTCAAACTCGGGGCGTCCTCGTGGCTGGGAAGACTTTATTTTTAAAATGGGTTCACTGGATATCTTCGATTGGCATAAAAATCATTTCGATATGAGTAGATTTGCACAAGACTCGATTTGGGAACGAGGTAGAGCGAATGACATGTGACCATGTTAGTCGACCTGTTTCGGAAATCTTCGGAAATGTTCGTGGATTAGTGTTGACCTAATGAGAAAGCTTGCTGTATGTTTATTATGGAGATGAAATAATCATTGTATGTCTGCAGAATACTAAGCACAAGATAAGGAGAGCGCTACCCAACTATATATACCAGGAGCGTGATAAAAGACTCAGCAAGAACTACGGCGGGAGAAAGATTGATTGGAATAACTGGAACATGTATTACCCGGGATTCGCTTGCCGCTGTGCACAAAAGGCCAAAGAGTTAGGATACGATACTTTTGGTCTTCAGTTCTACGGTAACGTTTTAATTACTTGATTTTAGGCTTATCCCATTGACTCACAATAAGATTCAAATCAATAATAATTTCCCCCATTATACAGCCCCATTTTGCAGGAATTGTCTTATATTTTATCACCGCAGTATCACATAAAGTTGTTATGTTTGGTAAAGCCTCTTCGATAATTCTGTCCAAGAGGGAAAGGTGAAATGAGGTTAACCCTGTGTGAAGCACCAACCCGTAAGACAAGGCCTGACCGCAACACCGGGAACTACGTGCCCTACTCTTTTCAATAAGTTTGTAGGTTCTTTAACGTCCCCTGCTAACCATGTAACAATGAAGATGCAGGAGACGGGGCTACGGCTTATAGTCCTTATTCGAGAAAGCTTGAACGACTAACCACTTGCAGATATACTTGCAAAGGCAAGCCATTCTCCTCAGTTATTTTTAAGTCCTTAAGTGTTGGTCCGGTCTGGGGCTCGAACCCTCGACCTCCAGCACAACAGACTGACACTCTACCAACTGCATGAGCTAACCAACTGATTAGAGCGTTTCACCATCCGATATTGTTATATTAGCTTATGTACTTCTAAAAGTCTCTTTTAACTACAAGACTGACCTTTTTAGACACAAACTCGGATCGTGTCCGAAAACAAGGTTTTAAAAAAATACGTCGTCCCTGTTAGAAAGGTCCACCGAGTTGGTAGGGTTTTTATGTGAACAATATGTTCATTCCAGGTTATTTCTCATTTCTGTTAAATTTGAATCATACCATTTTCTTTTGTCAACCAGGAGAATGTTGGGCTGGTCACAGCGATTTTCACAACTACGCAAGATATGGTTCTGCTGAGAGGGGCTGTATTCAGGACGACTACCAACCCTGTCAAACGAATTCTCGCTATTGTATGGGTGGACCTTTTCGCAACATGGTGTACCAGATTGGTAAATATCATGTTTAAAATAATGCTAAATTATCAGGATCAGCTCTTTTTAAGGACTTTTGTGCCTCTGGTTACTTCTCATCGTTACTGCACACGTTAATTCATGTAGCTACGTCACTCCATCCACGTCGGCACACTTCAGGCATGCGCTAAGGAAGAAATATAACTGAGTAAGTATAGGCTTGGCACTGGGTACGCTAACTTCCCCTGCAATAGACTTTCTTGAATGACTCATATTTTTCTTTCCGTGGATTGACTCCTTCCCTTGTTTCATTTTAACACAAAACAGAAAGAATCTGTACACAAGAAGTTTCAAATGTTTCGCCTTTTCTGCTCTCGTATGACAGATGCTTTCTTCCAATAAGGACGAGCGAGGGTAATGTGTATTCTTTTCAAGGCCTTTTCTACCTCAAGGAATGAGCTGGAATGGCATCAGCTACAAAAAAATTACTTGATATGCTGAATCGATCAATCGATCCCCTGTTCCCATGTCTTCAAGATAGAAAAGTCTTCAATAAGTAATTTAATAGCAAAATGATAGAGTCATGGTTTTCAACTGAGTGTCATAAAACCAAAACCAAAGTAACTACTCTAGCCAATCACAAAGGACACAGACAATACAGTAAACCAATCAAAACTCGAATTACAGGTAGGTGACGCAAAGCGCTGGAAAGTGCATTCGAGCGCGTCAAAATTGGTTTTGATTGTATTCCTGATTGGATAAAAAAGTGGCGCGAGTTTTATTTAGCCAATCGTGTGGCGTAGAAAGTGCATAACCAATTACTTTTCGACACTTACATGAAAACGCTCTAACTGCATGATTGATTGATCCGATTGATCTCTTCTTACTGTTTCCATGCGCTAGCTGAGGGAATTACAGAATACGCGGGAAACTTCAATAATTGCTTGATTTCTTTCTCTTGTCACATGCAGTGGACACAAGCTGTTCTGAAGCCCTTTTCGAGAAGGTCGGCTGTTTTAAGGATTCCCATATAGTCTCAGCCAGACCACTGCCAGATTATCTCTTCAACGATCGGGACCCAAGCATTAATAACTTCAGTGGAAGACGAATTGACTGGGTAAACTGGGATCTATACGTGCCCGATTTCGCCTGCAGATGTGCAAGGGCAGCCAAAGCTAAGAATCATACATTCTTCGGCATGCAGTTCTATGGTGAGATTGATCACGAAGTATTGAAAAAAACTGCATGTTGAACAGTTCTTAAGTTGGAAACTAGTGTTTTCAATAGGGGAAAACTTTTCTCAAAACCTAATAAATTTAACCAATCTACGTTATGACCTCGTACACCAAATTTTCAATGCAAATCATTGTTTTTAATTAAGTTGCTTGATTGCATTCTAAAGTATGGTAATTTTCTTGTAATGATCTAGCTGTGGCTCGTGCTTTTTAAGTGCAGCAGTTTTGATAAAAAAATGAATGAATGAATGAATGAATGAATAGTGATAGTATACTTAATTGCGCCTTACTCTCTAAAGGGAGGTATTGGCTTAGCTGCAATAAAGGTTTGAACATCAAGTAATAAAAAATACAAAATAACATTAATATTTACTTTATCTGTATACAATTGATTAGAAAATTCAGAGCGTTTATTACATTTGTTAATTAATAATCTCTTTTCTTTTTTGGAACATTAAGTGGATGTATTTACCTATTATTTTAGATGTAATCTTGTTTTCTGCTGTAAGTAAATACTTCGTCTTCTTGTTATCACTTACATTGGTGTAATAAGTGTCATCGTTTCAAATATGTCAGTGAGAGTGAGTGAGTGAGTGACTGACTGAATGAATGGATGGATGAATGAATGAATGAATGAATAAATTGATGAATGAATGGATGGATGAACGAATGGATGAATGAATGAATGAATGAATGAATCAATAAATGAATGGATGAAGGAATGAATGGATGGATGAATGAATGGATGTATGGATGAATGAATGAATGAATGAATGAATGTATGAATGAATGAATGAGTGAGTGAACGAAAAAATGCTTGAATGAATGAGTGACTGATAGACTAACTGACTAAATGAATGAACGAACGAAAAATGAATGAATGAATCAATCAATGAATCAATAGTCAATGACTAAATTGTTTTTGTTCTTTCAGGAGAGTGTTGGAGTGGAGGAGATAGTAACGTATTATATGATCGGGATGGTGTCAGCAAAAGCGGCTGTATTGACAAGTGTTACGAACCGTGTACTGAGCAAAGCAATTTCTGTTCGGGGAAAAACTTTGCAAACTACGTCTACAGATTAAGTAAGATTTTTATTTTTAATATGACTTCATTCGCTCATTGGTTGATTTTCATTGCATTAAGCAGATAGATACATGAATTTATAATTAATGCGACTTCTGCCCTTATGTTATGATAAAAAACAAATTTCTGTCCTGTTATTGAGATCCTTCATAACATTGTCAGAGTAGCTGTGGATCCACCGGGAGATAGCCGAGTGGATCCGCAGACTACTTTGACAATTAATTATCGTAAAAAACAAATTGACATCAGTTTTTCATGCGTCTGTCTCGTTATTGACAATGACTTCCTTCATAACATTGTCGAAGTAGTCTGCCTATCCACTTGGTTATATATGTGACTTATTTATATTATTTTGTCTGTCTGTCTGTCTGTCTGTCTGTCTGTCCGTCCGTCCGTCCGTTTGTCGGTCCGTCCGTACGTCTGTCTGTCTGTCTCTTCGTCTGTCTGTCTGTCTGTCTGTCTGTCTGTCCGTCCGTCCGTCTGGCTGTCTGTCTGTTTGTCTGCGTTCTGTCTCCCTGTATATATGTCTTCCTTTTCTCTCTCTCATTTGGTCGATCGATCTGTCTGTCAGTGCTCCTGCAGCTTATCTTTTGTCTGTCTGAGCAAAAACTCTGTGAATTACTTTTACAGAATTAGTGAACAAATTTTTTCCGTCTACCATTTTGTTGGTCCGTTTTTTTGTTAATTTTTTCTGGCTCTCTGCGTAAATGTCAGTCTGCCAGACTGTTTGTTATGAGCATGCCTGGATGTACACTTGTCCATCTGTCTGTTTGTATGCAGTATAAACCCCCGTACAAGAACCTAAAATTTAAGAATCTGCTAGGCTAAAATTTCTCTGTTCCGTACTCTTCACATAAGAACTAGTTTAGGCTAAAATCTTAATGAAATTTCTTATTTTCAAAATATAGAATTTTTTCAACTGTAATACAGCCCATCACACGCGAAGAAGAGATAACAAAATCTACTACATTGGCAGTGTTATAACACCACAATACTGTTGAAAGTGTATATGAAATAATCATATTTGAGCTGCGGTTATAGATGCAAGTGAAGTATGATCCTCGCATCACCTATAACCGCAGTTCAAATATGAATTATTTCATATACACTTTCGTCATTTTACTCGTACGGGAGATATGAACTCACTAAATTGACCTTGCTCCCAATGTGTGGCTTCATAGCTCAGTTGGTAGAGCATCGCACCGGTATCGCGGAGGTCATGGGTTCGAATCCCGTTGAAGCCCTGATTTTTTTTTTTTCAGGCTTCTTCTTTCCAATTGCTTAAATTGGAAAATTTGCTGCGAGGATCATACTTCACTTGCACCACAATACTGTATCGTCAATCATTCAAAACAAAGGCCATACCCATGACAACAAATTGTGTTGTTGAACAAAAATTAAGAACCTGATAAAGAACCTAGGTGGCCTCATTTCACAGTAACACCATTAATTTGAAGGAGCTGCGTCACGGTTAAACGGTTTGAAAAATTTAGCCTAAATTTCAGTTTCAATTTTGTTGTTTGTAATCCTTGTCAATCTTCTCCATCCTTAACCATCCTTGTTCCTTTATGGTTTATTATTATCTCTTTAGTATTTTTCTATCTTTCTAAAGTATTATTTTCAGGTTTCCTTCAATTTTAAAGTAAATTTGTCGATGGTCAAAATAACTGAAAATACCTTGACGTAGCCCCTTTAAATAAAAAAATAAGGACGAAGTCTAACTTGACAAAACCTAGGTTCCTATACGCGGGTTTTCAGTGTATTTCTTTTCCTATTTATTTGTGGTTTTTATTTGTTCATTATTACTTTTTTTTAGAGGACGGTTCATGTGAAATAAATTTCACTCCTGTGGGTTGTTACAAGGAAGTTGGCAGTGACCTTGCTATGCAAGAAATTTTTCACAATGAATTGTCGCCAGAGTTGCCGAACTTTGATGGAAATGTGCTTCCGGATTCAAGTGACGACTACATAGCCGCATTCCCAGACTTCCTTTGTAAATGCGCAAGAAAGGCAGCAGAAAATAAGTGGGGCTATTTTGGAGTAAGGGAACTCGGTGAGTTACAAATGAAACAGATGCGACTTTGGGAGAACGAGCACTTCAATGGGTAAACTGGTGAAGTCTGTATATATGCCAATTGGCCCATCAGCCCAGCCCCTATCTCCGGTCTCTGTAGAACAGAGGCTAGAAGTATTTCTATTCCCCGTTGAATGGGATGCCCCCCCTCCCCAACATTAAATTCGAAAGTACCCATTTATACACCTGGGTGGAGAGGGGCACTGTAAGAGTAAACCGTTTCACCCAAGAACACAACACAATGTCCCCGGTCGGCCAGGGCTCGAACCTAGACTACTCGATCCGGAGGCGAGCTCACTAACCATGTGGTCAGCGAGCCTCCACAAAGTCCTCGACATCTTTGGTTTTTGTACCTCATCATTTTGACCAGTACTTTTTTATTTAGTAGACCCTCCTGTTACTTGTAAGGATTTTATTGATGATAGTAACATTTCTTCTGTCATTTCAAACCTCTATTTAGGGCTTTGCGTGCGCAGCAATCCTACCATAACCAATTACAACAAGTATGGACCATCAGATCAATGTTTTGACGTCAACGATGGAAAGACGTGTGCCAGTGGATCACAGTTGTGCGGAGGCAACCAAACTGCGGCTAACTACGTGTACAAGATAACCCTTACAGGTGCGTTCTTCATCCAGACTTTTTTTTTCTGTTCAGGAAGACCTCGCTCAATGAAGTAAAAACTTCTTTCCCAGTGTCACCCTGGGAACTCGGGGACATTCTAAAATTCACTTACTGGATATCTTGACAAAGGTTGCAACGCCCACTTCTCTCGCGATTTTTCTCCCGATTATTTGGAATGGAAGAATTACGGACTTCTCACTGCAGCTGTTCTTTTTACTCGTTTTCAATTGACCAAGAAACTCGGAATTTATATGTCGTGTGTCCTACGACGCCAGCCGGCCTCTTGCGTGATTGACAATTTAGGACAGTCAGCCATTAGTTAAGAAAAAAAGGTTTCTGCATGGGGAAAACTCTTCCTTGGTTATTAACTAAAAGTTGTATTTTACACCAAGGAAAACAGTCATGTGATGGTGGTAGAAACTATGTGTGTAAAATCAAAGTTTTCATTTTTTTCATCACAGTAACACGTGCTCGGTGTATTTGTCTATCGGTGTATATATCTCTCCCCCCAATTAGAAATACATTCCGCCATCCCTGACAAAGATGGCTCCCTAGGGAACGAGAAAGGTCACTCAAGTTTCTGAACATCCACATGTGCTGTGCAATGTTGCTAAAGAAAGAAAATAAATAATGGTAATAGTACTGAGTAGAGTCCAATTCGGTCTGTAAGAATACGAGTGATAAACAAAATCTGTTAATCACGAGTGATGATAGATTGATTGACTGATTGATCAATTGATTGCTCATTAGCTTCTATTTATTTGATTGAATGATCAGATTGCAATGTTGCTTTGTTGGCCCCTTAGTTTCCTTTCTATTAAAACAGGTGCTGGTGTGTCGTTGAGCGACATGGCTGAGGGGGACTCAGACCAACGCTTTTTCTAAAAACACCAATCAGAGTCGTCAAGCAACTTGAAAATCAAATGCACTGGAATGGAAATGGAAAACTGAGCAATGGACCTGACCACTAGCTTTAGATCTGAAGATCATTTAGATACTTTGACACTCTACGAGGCATGAAGTTATAATGAGACTTGTGGGGCAGTTTTAATGTTTTCGAAAATCATATGACATTTAGGAAACTACTTCTCTCGTACTGAGACGACCAGAAAAGCTGTTAATCTTTGATTTATAGACATTCTTGAGTAAAATTGCCTTACTTGTTTCCTGTAAAACGCATAGATAGTGCGTAGGAGTCATTAAAAGATGGTCCGGAAAATATATTGTCAAACTCGAGCTCATGCACTATACCAAAAGCCCAATTCCGATGTGATAAAATTCTATGTTGGCTCTGCGGCTTAGGGGAATAAAACATCGACGATGAGGGATGAAGAATTAATTTTGTTTGTTTTATTCCCCTAAGCCTCGGAGCCAAGTTAGAACTTTGATATATCGGAATTGGCCTATTGCGTTCCCAAGATTAGGTCACGTGGATTCCGTTCGACCGCTCATGTGGTGACACACTCTTGCGACCAGTCCCTGTACGCAACAATTCGCGAGTATGAAGTCCCATCGTGTCCACTGGTAATTTTTGTCAACGAATTCAAACTAGCTTGTCTCTCACTCAGAACGCTTCGTGTGAAGTGTTGGTCGGACAACAGTCCTTGAGATTAAATTAAAATAAACCAATCGTGATAAGCTCTCATAATTCCTTACCAATTCTGCTTCGAAATGGCGGCGCAAGATTCGGCTCGAGAAGACGATGATGATGTTAAAAGCAGTAAAATAGTAATCATCACAACTTTGGTGAGTAAACATTGCTTTCTTTAACGAAACTTTCAAAAGTCTGATTAAGAAAAGATAATGAGGAGTGAGTAGTGAGAAGTTGTTGCTGTTTTAGCTGTTACTCCTCATTATGTTTATACACGTACTGCTGCAGATCATATTTCTCAGTCTAGGTTCCAGACCTCTTATGTTTACGATATATATATGTCTGGATTTATGAAAACAGTGCTAAAGAGCTCGATTTCACCTTATTTTGACTGCTCTTTTAGGCCTAATAAGAGCTACGTAAAGGGGAAAAAATGGGAAGGAGGGCAAGAAAAGCAAGATAAACGGGTGGAGAAGGAGAAAAAAGACTGACTTTCCTTTTAATTTTTATATCGTCGACTTTGGAGATAGTTTCTGGCGAGAAAAAAACGTTTTCTTGGCGAGCGATTTCAATTCTTTAGCACCATTTTTGACTGCTCTTTTAGGCCAAATAAGAGCTACGTAAAGGGGAAAAAATGGAAAGGAGGGCAAGAAAAGCAAGATAAACGGGTGGAGAAGGAGAAAAAAGACTGACTTTCCTTTTAATTTTTATATCGTCGACTTTGGAGATAGTTTCTGGCGAGAAAAAAACGCCCGCTTGGCGCGCCATTTCAATTTCTCTAGCATCGTTTTCATAAATCCAGACATATATATAGTTTTCAAAAAATTGTAACCGTCACTTTTGAAAATGTATGTTGACTAGCATACAAAACGTTAAGTTCTATATAAAAATGCGTTGGAATACAATTTTTATCACCGCTGTTTGTGTTATTTTCTTAATCAAGCTACGATGGCCTAAGAACAAGAGTTTATGCGATACTGTTTTCAAAAGTCTTTTCCCAATTGCCAACCCCGAGGGCTTTTCTAATAGTCTTTTTCACCGTGCACTCGGACTTTGTGTATTGCCTCTTGTTTTTCTAGTTCCGTTTTTCCTTTTAATCCGTGCGCTTTCCGTCGCACGCAGTCGTTCATTCATTTGCATTTGTGGGTTACCCACATGGAAATTCCGCGATGGAGTCAGTTATGCGGGGACTGAGCACTAGTAAAAATACCGCTTATTTTTAGTATTAATGAAACTGGCTACAGATCTTTTGGAGCTATTGTTTTGGTATCTAGGGTGACACCTCCTCACAACGGCCAACTTGGGGACTGATCGAATGAGGAAAGTGGCGGTTCTGGGGGTAAGGGTGTAATAATGACACCGGTTTTGTTTCAGGGGTGCAAAAATTCTTTTTGAAAAAAAAATGTTTATTTAATAACTAATTTGCTTAATCCCGATCTAGCTTGGCAGAGGATGGCAAACAAATGTGTAACGATTTTTAGTATTAATTTACCGTAGTCTATTGTGAATCCGTGAATTTGATTGGCTATATTACCGTTTTCTATCTGCTGGTAGTAAACAGTTACGCATCAGTGCACATCGCGCATCACGTTTGAACTTGATGGAACATAATAAAACAGTTTTTTTGTACGCGTTACTTGACATTTTTTTCTTTTTATGCAATGAGACTACGGTAAATTTATACTAAAACAATTAGACTACTCGCTCTCGTTTTCTGCGAGCGATAGTCAACTCTGCTGCGCTTCGTTGACTATCTGTTCGTAGAAAACTCGGGCTCGTAGTCTAATTGTTAAATAATGCACGTGTACAGCTATAGTTTTTCCCATTATACCTTTTGTTTGGTGAACTTCTCGTTGCCGTCGACGTTGCCGTTCCCATTTGGCTGTTGGGACGTGCTTTAGTGGCCGTTATCGTTGTGGAGAGGTGGCTAGTGTGGAGAGGTTACACTAAGAGTGAATATATATATATGGACTGTCCGCCGGGGCAAAATAAGTGGTGGGCCGTTGTAGAGAGGTGTTAAATAAAGATACAAGGCTAGTAAAACGAGCTGTCCATTTTATTTACAAGTTCACAAAATTTATTTAGCATTCACTTCTGAGTGACACCGTGTAATTCGTCACGATGTTGCTCCTTCTCTTAATTGATAAGTAAGTTCCATAAAGGTGAAGAAAAAGGGCATCTGTATTATAGAAAAGAGCAAAAAATGATTGAATTGACGCAATTATAGTTTGAAAGTTATCCTCGATCGCTTTCAGCAATTCAAGGTGGTGTAGTTCCTGCTACAAGTAAGGCATTAACGATGCAGTGTCATATTCTATGTACTTCGACTATGTCAAAGATTACTGCTTTTCAAAGTACGCTTCTTTTCTTTGGCTGCAGGTCTGAGAGGCAAACTCCAAATTTTTCTCCGTCATGACACTGGCTTTGGCACAAACGTCGAGATTTTTGTGGTATATTTAGGGTGCTTCCACGAGATAAGTTCAACTCTGACGCAAAACAAAGAATGGTGCAATCTCGCTGGCACACTACTTCAGAATGTTCCGGTTTTCCAGTGGAGAACAAACAGCAAGATTCACTTGTTGTTGACGTTATAGTCCGAATCTGAAGGGAGTGCGACGCGGAGTTGCAGGGGCTTTACGTCCTGGTGTGGCGATCTGTGATCTGTGATATAAAGCAAAAGCAGAACTTTAGTGTAAGATACAAAGTTAAGGCTGTGCAGTTTCCTCGCACCAACCTCATTTTCTTTATGTACTAATATAAGATCAGATCATTAATTCCCATTTCTTGCTACTTGAATTTGTTAAAAAAGATAAGGGAATCGATTTCATCAAGAGGCTGATGGCCATCATATACTGACCGGACGGATGGAGTTTCCTTGGCCAGTTTTTCTTCTTCTCTCGCCTTCATCTGCGCACTAGCTGCCGCCATTTCTTCCTCCATCGCCGACAAATCTTCTCGAGCACGCCTTCTTTTCTCCTAGCAAACAAGGAAAGCGATCAGAATTGGCCATTTTTGTATTATCGGCATTAGACTGGAACTAGCTTGGAATGGAGGCTGATGCGGGGGAATATCATTAAAAAGAAATTGATGTCATTTCTGTTTGAATACTGTTTGGATACAAATATGATCCGGCTATTGACACAGAAGCCTGTAAAGCACAGGTCTGTCAACAGGTCCTCAAGGTTACCGCAAATTTCAACTGGGATGTTAACGGGCACGTTACATGTAAAATGAAATGGTTTATCACCAAAACATTGTATGCTATAGTATTCATATAGTGTAGTAAAAGTTTGTCTGAATCAACATCAAATTGTGAAATTGTCCGATTCCACATTATGTACTTGGTTTGTTATGTTATAGAACGTCTACAAGGACACTTAGGTCTACTTCGTAGGATTTTCTGACAGTGAGTCCAACATATACCAAGTCGTATGGCGATCGCACGTTTTCAGTCGCCGGCCCTAAACTGTGGAACCAGCTACCATTAAACAAAAGAAAATCCAGTACCGTGGGCTTGTTTTAAGAAGGGGCTAAAGACTCATTTATTTAAATTAGCTTATGACGTTTAGTTATGGTTTTTGATTGGGGATAGATGTTACATGTAACTTTTTAAAGCAATAGGTTTTTATTTTAAACAGTTAATTCACTTTTTAGCATTGAAATAATGTAAAGCACCTGGGGCAAGTAATGTTTAGGCGCTATAGAAGTAAATTGTATTAGCATAAAATTACCATAGTCTATTGTGAATCCGTAAATCTGATTGGCTAAATTACCTTTTTCTATCTGCTGATAGAAAACAGTTACGCATCAGAGCACATCGTGCATCACGTTTGAACTTGATGTAACATAATAAAACAGTTCTTCAGTTGCTACGCGTCATTTTTGACATTTTTTTCTTTTTATGCAATGAGACTACGGTAAATTTATACTAAAACAATTAGACTACTCGCCCTCGTTTTCTACTCTCTACTGCTGGTAGAAACCTCGGGCTCGTAGTCTAATTGTTAATTAGTGTACATTACCTTCAATTACGTCTGTCTGCTTAATTTACCAAAAGTCCTCGCGAGGAACTAAGGTGTCCTGAGATAAGGTAGGTAGCTTACCTCAGTTCACCTTAATACGTTTCTCGCGAGGACTTGAAGTTGTTTAAAACTTACCAGCCTAGTTTTTGTTGATTCTTTGACAGTGTAAAACATAGGTCCAAGCTCCGCTAACCAGTTACCGTCCACAGCAGTGACACACTGCATGTATTCCTGTGTCGATGAGATAAAAAATACTTTAAATACAAGAGGCAGGTTACTGACACACAAAAATCCATCTTTGAATCAAGCCTTTTGACAACAACGTACAACGGAGAGATCACGAGTCTAGCACATCTTGTATTAGATAGTTTTAACAGGTAGTATTAATATAAGCCCCAAATTTCCTTAGGCGTCTTTGCTTTAGCTTACTTCCAAAAAAAAGAAACACGGCACTTTCTTACTTTAGAAGTCATAACCAGTTCATGGTAGACAATATAGTCTGGTGTGTATCCCATACCAAACAGTGCACTAGTGGGATGAAGGTGACATGGCATTCCAGTTCTCATGTTTACGTATTCTCCGATACCCTGCAGGAAAATGGATTAAAATCGCCAGTGTGAAACCAAGTGTGAGCGTTACGTTGTTCACAATGGAGGACATTAACATGATGAAAACAAGATGTACTGGAGGAAAGATAGCTCTTGCCGATAATAAACAACCTCACGCTCATAATTCTATTTATTCAATTATGCCCCCCGTTAAAATGCCCCCTTTCTTCTAATAGACCATTTTACAGTTGCCGTCTTAGTGACCTGGCCTCTGAATGGCAGCGAGGCTGGAGTTGACCTAGTTTTGATACAGACCTCTCTGCTTTTATTGTGTTAATCAAGTTGTTCTTATGCTAACTAGTTGACATTTACACGAGAAAAGCAGAGAGGTTTGTATCAAAGCAAGCTTTTCTTCAGCCTCGTAACACAACTGTAAAATGGCCTATTGTATTACATCACAATATGTTTTGTGACTGTTGATCATAATTTGACAGAAGGTAAAGAAGGTTGCCAAAAACTCGGAAAGACGTGGATAAGTTAAAATCTACATCGGGTTCAGTGGCTCATTAGGCCGGAGCTTACCCCCCCTTGGATGTCGTGCGAGTCCATCGCAGGGTTAACGCCAGCATTAATTTTGGTTTTACTCATTTATACACCTGGGTGGGGAGAGGAACTATGAGGGTAAAGTGTATAGCACAAGTACATAACACAATAATCCCGTCCAGGGTTAAACACCTGGGCTGACGGTCTACCGCGCTAATTATTATCCTTCCTAGAGGAAAATCATATGGTGGCGAATCTAGAGAGACGTTTTGAACTCTTGCTGATCTAGTTAAGTTGTCTTTCTCACCTTCAATCTGGCAGCTTGATGAAAATAGGACGAGCAGATGCATTTTCTGATGACGTCCCAATCGTTTCCACAGGACTTCAGCGGCATTTTCTGCTGTATCATGATATCTTTTAGCTGTCCGCGGACTTCTCGAACCTGAAGAGGGTTCCATTAGTTTTGACGAGCTCGGAATACTAGTTGAATATATGTTAAAATCTTCTTCAAGGCTATCACAAAGATCTCTCTTTGTTTATTAATACTAACAACAACAACAACTAAGAATGAGAATAATTAGCTTTTCAACCGTGATTACGCAAGTCTCTTGTCCTTTCCGGCAATAACATAAATAGTAAAATAATAAATCACTTAGTGTAAGTAGCGAAGTGTTAAGCACTATTGTACTAATAGGGGACAAAGCAAACAAATATTGTAAATTGAACAGAAACCTGTTAGAAATCCCAGCTGGCGGTACACTGTACAAGACAAAAAGTTATAAACATGTGAACAAAAGTAAACTCACTTTTCGCATAGCTTTAACGTGAATAAAGTGCTCGCTACACCATTGGGCTGAGTAGCTGTAAAACAAAGAGTACAATAATATTATACTAAAACCAAATAAAGAAAACCAGTAAGGGTTGTCCACTATACCCGATCCGTAACCGTTTGTCAGTTCGGGACATGTCGGCGATCGGGCGTCGTCCTCCACACTTAAACAAATGTTTGCGGCGTCATTATTTTAGAACGAGGAATATTGTTACACTTCTTTCGCCTGTTTATTTGTGTTGTTTGCAGGTCGTCGCGACCCGTCACGAACCGTCGCCCCTTCTGGCGACCCGTTACGGATTCGGTGTATTGGACATGAATGTCGCCATTACTGGATTAGAACGAAATACTAAAATTACAACCTGAACCAGCCATGTAAATATACACAAAGACTCTTTCTAGAAAGCTCTTTCTAGAAAGCTTAAGACTCATCTGCAAGCCAACAAAGCCTGCAAGGAAACACAGCAAACCAGAACTTGTAATTAATGTAAGATTTATTAATTCAAGAAACACGTGGGTTACTCTAACCAACAGAAACCAACATGCCGTCTTCTCGCCCGATCACCGCTAGTACAGCCACGCCCTAGGAGCAAAGGTGACAGCCGGGAAACGCGCGGTATCGTAAAGCATCACATTATTATTTATTTAGTTCCTTTTTCTATTTCTCACAAATAAAATAAAAAACTGACTCACTTGTTACTCTTCCACTGCATATAAACATTAAGATAAGTCAAGTGATCGCTTTCTGGTACCGCGAATTTCTCTCTGGCCGCGTCACTCTCCTCTTCTCTGCCTTTTGGACGGAAAAAGATGGCGGGCACTGATAGCATGGACACTATGGTCTGTTGAGAAGGAAACAACATCTTGAGTAATAAAGATTGAAAATCCTGCGCCGCGTAATACTTAATGCAAATTTGAAAATTGTAAAACTGACGCTGTTATTTTAAGAGTCTTAACCGACGTTTCGGCAATGCTGCCTTCTACTGGGCACAGGACTAAATACGGTTAAAAAGTTAAAAGGAAGAAAAACAAGAGTTTTGCAATTTTCCAATTTACGTTAAACAACATCTTGAACTTAACAAAAACTCTAATGAGACCGTGTCAGCAAGAATCATGTTGAGGTGAAATGGTTGATCTTTAAAAGACTGCTAATCCAAATACAAAACAAAAAAACCAAAAACCAAAAAAAAAAAAGCAAAGTAGCACTTGCAAATAAAATTTACAAACTTGGTAACGAAGGCACGAGATTTGAGGCGGGGAAACAAGTGCCGTTGTTGCCAAATCTCAATCGAGACACTCCCAATTTCGGTATTATCCAGTTCAAGACTAGTGCAAGCTCTCCCGAGTTTTCCGGGTCACGCAAGCATGAGGCAACGACGCTATGTCACGTTCCTTAGCAACACTACGTAAATTCGTAAACGTTTTTACAATTTTGAACATTTCACTGGACACTATTACTGTTGGCTCAATCAAGTCTCCGAGACAAGACCCCGAAAAAATCCAGGTGTCCTCGTCTCCTGCAGTGTAAACAGTGTAACATGTTTCCTTACCAGTGATTCATCGCTACATTCCATATCCACAGCTATGATCACCATCTTGGACAGGGCGGGGTCCAAGGGGAACTCAACCATTTGACGTCCTAGGGGGGTGAGGCTTCCTGTGTTGTCCAGTGCACCCAAAATCCACAGCTGATACATGGAATTCAAAATGTTGTCCTACAAGTGAACGCAGTGATGAATTCATTTTTAACAGCTCGGCAGATATTGTTCACTGCGGCTTTTGTCCGAGATTCGTACCACATTGATGCATGAAACCAACCAAGGATAACAATACATTAGGCCATTTCCATTTGGTCCCTGTTTCAAGACGAGCCCTAGAGCATAACCTTTCATATGAAAATGAGTTCGATTTGCAAGAACACTAACCTGTTGGCGGAACATATTTTTATATAAATGGCTGTGTACGAAGACTCGTTTTGAAACAGAAGCTAAGGTAACTCAAAAATGCCCTATCAGAAACACTAAAAAGATTTCCTGCAAGGCTACTCCATGAGACCGTGAAATCTCAGACATTTCTTTCGCAATGAAATGAGCGCAGGAAGCGAGACACGTATTTGTAAGGACGGCGACTTACTTGCGGCGGCGGATCCATGAAGTGGAACTCCAGCAGATTTTGCACTCCAAGAGATTTGAGAAGAAGGACAACATTGGCCAAGTTTGTTCGTTGGATTTCTGGCACAGTGGACATTAGCAATTCGTTTTTGTAGGAACTCTCCGTAAAAAGCCGAAAACATTGACTGAAAATAAGATACAAACGACAAGTATGCTATTACAAAATTGATGAATCAATGTATTGGAAACGAAGAACTAACGTCACATAACTCATTGCAGACGAAATGCAAATGAAGAATATCGGGCAAATACATTAAATTTACAAGATAAAAAAATCAGTAACACTGTAATTACTGTACGAAAAAAAATTTGGACGTGAACTCAGAAAACGCTGTCTTTCTCTTGTACTCAACTTACCCAGGTCCCGTCCTGCCTGCTCGGCCAGATCTCTGATTCGCATTGGCCTGCATCAATATAAAAGAACTCATTACTCTAAGATCAAATTCACTTTCAAAAGCAACTATAATGATTGATATTTTGGATTTTCGTAGCGTGCACCAGCTAGTCTGTAACATAAAACTCCACAGTGACAAACGCGTTTAAACAAAGGAATAATAAAAGGGTAAAAGTGATTTGCGAAATACCTGGCTGATAGGATAAACTTGTAACGCGTCCATACCAATCTTAGGATTAAACACTTTCAGCTTGCAGTATCCAGAATCCACAACAAACATTATTCCGTCAACTGAAAAATTACAAAAACAAGAAGTTGTTTTAAAGCGCTATACACTTGGGTATCGAAGATAACTCGCCTTTGATTTTGAGCTACTTCGCTACATGATTGGCTACCAGGTCCTTCGAATCGTATAGAGGTTATACAGGTAAAGTATACAGAAGTGTAAACCTGTAAGTGAAGTTTCTGCGATATTCGTTGCCACTATGCACTTCCTGACTCCGTCTGGCGCCTTTTGAAATATCTTGGCCTGCAAGTCTGACGGCAGCTGCGAGTAAATTGGCAGCACTGCTAACGGAGGGGCTTCGTCTATCTCGTCCAATCGCTCTGTAGAAAAACAAACACACCTGATTTCACTCAAAGAAACAATACTAGAGCTACGCTTTACCTTTGTCGAGCATTGGTCACAGTGTGTCACAATTTAGAAACAGACAAACGCGATCCAATCAAACAGAGCGCGATGTCGTCATTTCGGCCAATCACGTAAAAATCCCAAACCAATCTTGATTGGCTTACGTGAATTTTTGCCGCGTTTTTCACCGGTAATACGTTTACCCTTCATGGTTTACAAGTTTTACAGTCTAATGCTACGCTGCACAAACCTAGCTACCTGACGACATTATTGTTATGACATTTCTTGTGGCACTGATTCTTATGCTGCACAAGGTACTACACTCAGCTCATGTCTGCGTGTGCGCACAGAAATCAGACTATTTAACGACATTCTGTAACTTAGGTGGATTTCTACTGTCGCATTATTTCACGCTTCCGTCTACGGAAAAAGGTTGACCCACATTCAAATTTTTCTACAGACGCAAGCCGTCCATACATGGATCAGTGTCGTGTTCCATGAAGTAATTGACCAATATATGTTATTTATTTTTGTGTATATATATAAACAATAGCCTCCATTTGGCGCGAAAATACTTGTCTGCGGACATTATCTGTTCCAAGAAGCGAACAGTTTTTCGAGAGCGTAGCTCGAGGAAAACTGTGAGCTTCGAAGAACAGATAATGTTCAAGGACAAAGATGCGAGCATATTTTCGCCCAAAATGAAGGCTATCGTGTTTATTACCCTTCAAACCTTTTTCGCAACGCGCGCAGTTTTGAAACACTGGTGGAAGGCGAGTGCTCTCAGCAATGCACTCTCCCTGTTCCTCCAGATGGTTACTAACCTGTAATAAGATCACATGTGACTTCAATATCTTCTTGACCTGGCATGAAGATCAAAATATCACCTACAACGCAACAAAATGTATGTGAATGCAAGGAAATCATTATGTAAGCAATATTTATTTCAGCGCAGAACATTTTGAAGTGCCAATCTTATTGGGTGCATTACACTTGTGTAAACGTACAGGTGCACAACTCACAACGCGTTCCAAGGGCAGATTTCGAAAAGAGAACCTCCTCGTTAAATGAAAACGCAGGCGTGAAATTCTTTCGCTAGCCTGCAGGCAGACTCGCGTTGGAGCACAAGCGCGTGCGTAGCAACCGCGAGCGCGAAATCGCGCGGCGAAGCCACGAGACGATGTTCCTTTCCTCTGGATCGCTTTGCTCTTCGCTGCTCGCGCGCGTGGCTCAAACGTGAGCCTTCTGGCAGGCTACAAGTTCCACAGAAAAGGGATGAATAGTGATAGAACAATTATTGATTTCCCATTATTCGATTCCCAGGTCTAAAGTATACGACATCGCACAAGAATAATCTCAAAAACTAAACAAAAACATTGGCATTACAGCCTTGCAACAGAGTAGGTAACTAAACAATACGTGTAAATACCTTTAGCAGGAGTGAGATGTATTTGCAAGGCCTGCTTTACAGCGCCATCAACATAATCTTCAACCACGTTCTTGCTGAAAAGAATATCTACGGGAAAGGTACGGCCTGGAATCTGAAATTAAAACCAAACGTTTTATTTCATTGCAGAACTACTTTTTCTTTCACAGGGCAAGAAAAGCATCAGTTTAGTTCACCAGAGTGCTTAAGAATAGGCTTAGCGAGTATTTACTCTCGTTCTTGATTAGATGATAGGAATCCAAAACATCACGAGTTTTTTTCCCCAAAGATTAAAATTTTGTCAACACCAGGAACTATTTCTCTGACTAGTAGGGTGGGTAGTTTATATTTATCATGACACGTAAAGATAAAGAAGAGACAAACTGAACAGAACGTTGACCTGGAATGTTGGAACATTGCCAAAGAAGTCGGCAAATTTTTTAGCATCCATAGTCGCGGACGTCACAATGAGTTTCATGTCTCGTCGACGAGAAATTACCTGAGTGTGTAAGACAAAAATACTGGTCAATTATTGTATTAAAATTTTGGAACAGGTGCAAGTGATTTCTTTACTTCAACAACTGAAACCTTGACACATTAAACTAGCATTCGGTGGGCAAAACAAATGGAACACGGTAACTGCACAGGTAGAGTAAAACTCTTATCTATTTTAAGCGTAACTTAAGGAAACTCATAAACATGCTTAGATCACATGATACCGAACAATATCATGTAGAATGACTTGACAAATGGCAAGATAGCATTAGTGAAAGAAGGCGACGATGAAAACAGTTAACGTGTATCTTATGGACAAATGTTCAAACGCAGAGCAGTGCCAGTTTCAAATTTCCTTCAACTTGATTTAAACTCCCTACAAATTCTTGCAAGAAAAACGGGAGTTCAACCATTTATAAACAAGTCGCTTTTTTAAACGACTTGTTAGCGTTCATACCTGTAACTTTAACATGGTAGATCGCAATGGTGGTATAAACATCCTCAGTGCATTATAACGTTAGTTCAGAGTTGTATGTAATTCCCTGTGAAAGTGCTAGTTTTGGTTTGACGTTTTGGAATAAAGCAGAGAACAAGACATGTCACCTCTCTCAGCAGACCAAACAGCACATCTGTGTTAAGTGATCTCTCGTGAGCCTCGTCCATTATAATAACACTGTAATGATCCAGATCTGATTCACGGAGGGACTCTCGCAATAGAATACCATCGGTCATGTACTTGATAATAGTATTCTGAAAATAACATGGATGCAAACTATCACTATAATATTACAATCAGGCAAAAGAAAAAAAATGTTCTCGTGATGATTTGACACGTCCATCCATCTTTGAATCCGCTCTATAAAGGTTAAATCTGTGCTCGAGACGAGAATCCCTGGTTTCCGTAGCATTAATCAACTAGGAGTGTTTCTACTCTCCCCTAGATGGATGCTAGCCCATGTCAGGGTTAACCCCAGAAGTAAATTCGCCGCAGGGCTATCAATAACATTTGAAGTAGGCAGCTGGTTTGAGTAGAGTAACCTACTGTATCAACCAGTTTTAAATGCATTTCTCTTATATTACTTTAATTTTTGGGTGAAAAGAGCCGACTTTTATGGACGAAGTAGGCGACGAGTTTCGTCGGCCGTCGGTGCTTAATGAAAGCCCTGCGCCGGTACCCATATTTACACCCGGGTGGAGTAGCATGTCTTGCCCAATACGACAGCAACTTGAACCCAGACCACTAGAACCAGAGTCCAGTGTACTAAAGAGAATCCATTTTCAACTAAGCTGTAAATTTCTCACCTCTGATGTGACATCTTCAAATCGAATGGCATACCCAACTTCTTCACCGAGTTTGCAGCCGAACTCTTCGCTGACACGCTTGGCAACGGACATGGCTGCCACTCGACGAGGCTGCGTGCACCCAATCATGCCATAGTTTGTGTATCCATCTTCGTGCATATACTGCAACAACAGAGAGGCAATTATCATTCAAATATATCAAATATGCAGCAGTAACAACAACAACAAGAACAACAACAACAAATTTCACATACACTGGCCTAGAAAAGCCAATTGTGATGAGCCAACTTTATTAATAAAAATTTAATACATATCAAAATCGCAATTTATGTCATTACTTTTGCGGAGCCCGATACAAGCATGAAATATGGCAGGAACATTCTACACATTTTATACCGCCGAGTTTCAATTGGCTAATCGATCACTAAAGGAATACTTAATTTAGAACATTTCTGTGACATTTCATGCTTGTATCAGTAAGTGAACAATTTTGCCCAAAAATGATGTTAGCCGCTACACTACGTTACTCCTGGTGAAGTCCACTTCACTAGAAGAGGACACTGTTTACTGAGTTCCAAACCCTGTAATACAAGACTGAATTATGTGAAAGCTACTGACTTCTCCGTGAAGAGAACAAAAACTGGAATCCCAAACTACTGCAAGTTGACAATCAACTGGAACCCAAAAGAGAGTGCACTCTTACCTGAGTAAGTTGTGTGGTTTTTCCAGAACCTGTTTCACCAATGACAATGACAACTTGATTGTCTCTCACAATGTTCAGTAGCTGAGAAGAAAGTGCAGAGGTTTCAGTTTCCTACACAATTATGACAATAATACAAGATGGTTGGGCACAAACGTACAGATGAAGCACTAGAATATTTTCCTCTTTTCAACTTTCAACAGAGCTCCAGTTTTTAAATGCAGGATAAGATCGCAAGAAATTCAAATACATTAAAATGCGCTCTCGCATCAATTGAAGTCTAACCTCCTCTCTGATGGCAAATATGGGTAAATACTGCTTCTGTTCTCTGAGTGATTTCTTAGCAGCAAACTCGCTGCTTGCTTCACTCTTGTCTTTCATGTGTTCCGCAAACTTTTGATTATCCTTGTAATCTTCTTCGCCTCCTTTGGTGTCCTTAAACAACAATCAAAATATACGTGAGCTGCCCATGTAATGAACCTGTTTATTTCAAATAAGGTTAACAGCAAATTCCTCCTCACAATAGCTAGTCTGCATATCTGGCGGTATTGTAACGCCACCAAACCTTTATTTTGTACGCGCCTACAATACCACAAGCACAGGCTACACAATAGCCCAATTTTGATATATCAAAATCCATCCTAAAACAATAGACCTCAGCACGAGGCTCTGGGGAATAAAGGCCACTAACTCTGTAGTTATTCCCCAGAGCCTTGTACTAAGGTCTATCATTTTAGGATTGATTTTCATATATCGAAATAGGTCTATGCCCAACTTAATGTCAAACAGAAAGGTGATGGGAATTCGTAACTAGAGGGTACCACATTGGGGCAAAGGAAAGCTCTCACCCTCACAGTTGTATCTAGATATGTCAAACTTTGATTTAAACATTGTTTGGCATGTTCCTGAACACTCTACATGTAGGTCCCATCAACATTGGGACGTTCCAAAAAATTTCCACTTCTGGGGGTGGAAGGATAGATTCCGACACACTAGTTTTTTGCTGTCGGAACCTTTGAAGTTTGCATCCGAGGAGTTCAATATATGACAATTGATATGGACAAAAAGTGCACTTGTGAATACGGTCACGTCATGACTTTGCAGCCTGTAGTTTCAAGTGTGCACAACTTAAAGATCTTTCGGCTCCTAAGAAAGAAGCTCAAAGCAAAAATAACAATAAAATAAATATAATACCTCCTCTTCCTCTTTTTTGACTCCCAGAATGTTCCCAAGTTTTGTTCCTGCCAGTTCCCAGTGTTTGTGTTGAGCTTTTTGCCGTTCTTTCTGTTCCCTGTGTACACGGACCACATGACAGCCTTTTCTTGAAATCATAGCCATGTCTGATGTAGAATCCTAACACAAATTAAAAATTACTTGTTAGGCTGTGGTAATCATCTATGGACGGGAACCAAATATGAGAAGATTTGCACAAAGGGCTTATTTACAGCACACTGTATTGTTTAATGAAGCCAAGCCTCCAGAAACGGATTTATTTTTATGTGTCTATACATTGGAGTCAATATACTGTTAGTGTACTATTCTGTGTATAACCTTAAAAAGACGGAAAAATAGTTTAAGTCATGGAAATGCACATATGCATGGAGTATACATGAGAGATATCTTGTATGCAAAAAAAATTCTTTTTTCTATCACTGATGGTGTTCATTGTATTTATCCCAACTTATGGGAAAAAAACCAAACAACCAACCAACAAACAGGAGACAAACCACAAGAATGTTGTTATGATTATAATAGTTATGTTACCTTGACTGGAATAACTGGTTCTGGTTGTTTTGTGAAGACAATCCGTCCATCCAGAAAAGGCGGGACTATGTTATGGACCAGGAGGTGTACTCTCGCTTCCTGGTCATCTTCAAAATCATCATCAACCTCCAACTTTTGCACTACACCACTTGTAAGCATCCTGTTGGTCTCCCATAAGTCATTATCCTGAAAAAGAAATAAAAAACCAAAATTGGTTTAAATTGGCATCACTTTGGTAATTGGGAATGGAAGAAATGAATGGCGCAAACTACATGCATTAATATTCATTTCCAACAGGATGTAGAATTCATGTAGCTTGCCAAAAGGCCACCAACACTGATGTAAGCTCTATTGAGGCAGCGAATAACTCCACTTTAATGATTTTGAACAAGCCCATACTTTGGTATGCAATACATGCATGGCCAAATTAATGTGCACCTACTGAGCATCATATGCGGCATTATTACACGTATATATAGTGGAAGCCTGTTTATTCAGTCATCAACAGGCCAAGAAAATTTGGCCTTATCAACAAGGTGGCCATATTAACCAAATTTCACAACTGGTCTAAATTGAGTGACATATCTTGACAGATATATCACAGTAATATTGAACTTGAAGGCTTCGATGGAAAAAGGGCGTTAGGTTTTTTGCTCAAAAGTGAACTTTGTCTAAAATGCTCCAAATTTCGCATGCAGTTTTGTTTACGTGTGTCAAACAATGTTCTGCATGTTTTTTCCCCTGAAGTTTGCATCGTTTTCGAGATATTACGTATGCAAAAAACCCTGTACGTGCACGTGACCGCAAAGACGGTAATTTCACTTAAAATCCAGCAAATTGTTGATCTTGCGTGACGTGTAACCTTAAAAAATGTTGATTTCAGGTTAAAACCATTACAATTTTGATTTCACTCTAACGTGCGACCGCAAAGACGTTAATTTCACGCAATGCACAAGCTAGACAATGTTGATATCAGGTCATTTACAGACAGTTAAAATTTTGATTTCTCATTATCACGCCACCACAAGGACTTAAACCCTTAGGGTTAAGAGTTTCCAGTTTTGTTAGAGTTAGGGTTAGAGATTACCGCCCGAAACTAGAGTTAGCGTTGAAGGTTAGGGTTACGGAACAAGGTAAGGGCTACAGTTAAAATTCAGGGTTGGGGTTACAGTTAACATTCAAACAAAACAAAAACAAACAAAACTTGGGTCAGGACACGTTTGGGTTAGCGCAGTGTTAGGGCAAGGAAAACAATCAACGGGTAACCTTAAGATATTGATTTCAGGTTTTTAAAACCGTTTAAACTCATTTCACATTATCGCGCGACCGCAAAGACGTCAATTTCACTCAAATTACAGCCAAATCTGTCAACTTTACATGATTTCACGTTAAAGCATGACAGCAAGGATGTTGATTTCACTTCAAAACGAGCAAACTGTTCATTTCACGCAGCGCGTAAACTCAAAAACAGCAATTTTAGGCCTAAATAGGTTAAAATGTTGATTTCACGTGAAAGCCTGACAGCAAGGACCTTGAGTTCACTTAAAAACGAGCAAGTTGTCCATTCCACGCGTAAGCTCAAAAGCGGCGATTTCAGGCCTAAATAGGTTAAAATGTTGATCTCACGTTAAAGGGTGACAGCAAGCACGTTGATTTCACTTAGAAACAAGCAAACTGTCCATTCCACGCAGCGCGTAAGCTCAAAAACGGAGATTTCGGGTCTAAATAGGTTTAAACGTTGATTTCATGTTAACCCTTGACGGCAAGCATGTTGATTTGACTTAGAAAACAACAAAATGTTAACTGCCTGCAACGTATAAGCTCAAAAATGAGGGGCTGACAGACTAACAGATTAACCCTTCCGTGCAACGCACAATTTTCCATACATCTGCATGGCCGCTGATCCCAGAAGTTTAAAACGCTTCAAATCATATGAATGTTGTGCCGCGTAGCACTATGAACACAAATAATGGAACAGAGAATTAACTCTGAAGTGTAAATTTAAGTGCTAATTTAACCCATGAATAACCCACTGGGCGTTAGCCCTAGTAAAGGGAATCAGGGAACCACACGAGGTAAAGAAAAAATCTTTTGACCTCGGTGGGAATCATGCCGATTTTAATAAAATCAACGCAACCTGGATCAAAGATCTAAGTTTCAATCGATTGCTTCTTCTTGGCCAATATTACGTTGGAATAAAAAAGGAAAAAACAAGCTCTGTAATTAGTTAAAGTATGAGTTAATAAGTATTGTCTTGTCTTGTCTTGTCTTACTGATCTTGTCTTGTCTTGCTAGCAACGCTTGGCAAATGGGCCACAACTCACGATAGGGTTTTATTCTTGGGCAAGAACTGCTCTTGGACTTTGCTGCCTGGATCGACCTAACTTGAAACGCTGATAACTTGCCGCTTATATCAGTTGGTTGGAAGTTAGAGAACACATTTTGCTTCCTTAAAACGTGTTGGTGACTTAGGGTTTATCAAGGCTTTATGATGCCTCTCAACCACCAGGCAGGCTACAAGGTACTTAAAAACAATGCTTAAAAAATTAGTCGAAAGAGCTGTAATGCATCACTTCTCTCTGCTTTGACGCTCGATCGAAACTCACGTGTTGTGTGTTCTCGTCACAATAGCCTGTATAAAAAAATATCCCCAGATTCCAGCTCTATACGCAATTTCTTTAAATAGATATCTTGATTTTTCAAAGAACTAAAGGAACAGAACGGAAAAAAAATTGAGCGACCTCGTATCGAACCGGTGTCTCGGCAAAACAAATTCGAATCTGGCACGTTCAGCGCTTTACCCGCTTGCGCTAACGAAGCAGTATTAAAGAATGCAGCTATTATAGTGACTTCATCGCTTAGCGAAACAAAAGGTTTCTTTTGTTTTCCATTCAACGAAAGGTCCCCAGAGAATATCCTTGGAAAAATGTGTTTTTTCGCATACGTAATATTTCAAAAAGGAAGCAAACTTCAGGAGAAAAACATGCAGAGCATCGTTTGACACACGTAAACAAAACTGCATGTGAAATTTGGAGCGTTTTTGACAAAGTTCACTTTTGAGTAAAAACCCTAACGCCCTTTTTCCAGCGAAGCCTTCACTTGATCTAAGAAACTGTTCTTTAGTAAGCATCTGGAATGCTGATATAACCTAACAAAAAAAATGATTTTTTAATCTGCACATAGTAGAGTGAATTATTAAGAAAAGAAAGATTAACATAACTTTTTTGAGTGGCTGTACAAATGGTTAAAAAGTTAAAAGACGTTCTCTGGTTAAAAAGTTTTAAAAACTAAGCTTTCGACTGCCAGTCTGCAATCTTTAAAAAGTGAGGTGTAAAAAGCAGAGATAAAATATACATGTACAAAAAGGTGAGAGAATAGCGAATGAATATATTAAATAAATACAATAATATAAAAGAAATACTTGTGCGACAAGAAAATGCTAATAACAAGGATAAGATTACAATAAAATTGAATATTGTCTTGGTAGCTGCTTAGAATTGTTGTCTGCCTGGCTGGTAATTGCAGTGTGCCAAGATTCCAGCGTTTTTCTTACGCGTGAATTGCCTCTGTCGATGACGCGTGCATTCTCAAAATCAATAGTGTGGCCTTCGAGCCACGCATGGCTGGCAATATTAGAACCACTTTTAAAAACTTTAGTGTTTCGTATGTGTTCCTTTTTTCTAGTGTGTAGGCATCTACCCGTTTCTCCGATGTAATTCCATGTGCAGTCCGCACAGGGGATTTTATAGACAACGTTCGTTTGCCGATCTGATGGAGGTCTTGATTTGGGGGACGCAAATTCCTGTTGCAAGGTCTTAACCGGTCTGGTGGTGGCTCGGATGCCGTTGTTCTGGAGAATTCTTGTAAGTGGTTCAGTGACACCTTTGATGTATGGTAAGACTGCGAAGCCATTTTGGGAGTCTGGTGGGTCTGTCCACTTAAAAAACATTCCCACCAACTCTTCAGGGGAAGGAATGACTTCAGAGGCGAATTTCTTCTTTAAGATGTTCGAAATAGTTGCTGATGGGTAGCCATTTGATTTTAGCGCGTTAGAAACGTGGGTCAGCTCTTTTTTTACTCCTTCAGCGGTGCTCGGTAGGTTGAGTGCCCGATTTAGAAGGGTAGAGGCGGTACTTATTTTGTGTTTTAACTCGTGATGAGAATTAAAATCCAGGTATCTATCAATGTGTGTGGGTTTTCGATAAACGCTGATAGTAACTGCACCATTCTTCCTTGTTATCAAGGTTCATTCTTCCGTGTTATCATCGATTTTTAAATGTACAAATGGTGTTATGAACAGCTTTAATTTCGTTGCGTGATCTACGAACGTGACTGAACACTTACGAAGAATGCACGACTTTGAATAATGTGTGATTATCGAAATATGCGTGATTAGTTTTTGTTTCTCTGTGGTCTTAATTAGTTTAGCGATTGTGGTTTCCTATAAATGAAAGCTCATGAATAGCTCGTTTTCCTTTATTTGACAGCTCATGAATAGTTTGTTTTAGGACTAGAATTTTAGTTTTCGATTTCAGTTGCGACCAGCGTCGGTATTGCGAACATTCAATAATTATTGCATTTTCACGTATTAGTTCTTCCAAGCCGCAGAGACCCACTCTTCAGAATCTTCTACTCAGTAATCAACTACGATAAAGATTAAAGAAATCTTTGATGGTTTGATACTTTTGTCGCCTACACCAAATGGGGTAAATCATAAAGGATTGTACAAGTTGGGATTTAAGACTGTGGCAATTGGCTGTATTAACTAAGTGGCCACATCAATGGGATTGTCTCATAAGAAAATGTATATTGGGCATCTCCTTAGGACAAAATAAGTGTCCGTAATTTATCAAGGTGACCATAGGGTGGGGTCCACTGTATACGTTTATGTAGCATTTGCTTTCTTAGAAAACCAAGGCATACAACATAACATGTACAGCACATATCTGAGTCGACTATCCGTCAAGTCTGCCTTGAACTGACATTTTATATATAAACAATAGCCTCCATTTGG
>CM042746.1:20593075-20612276 GCA_022496165.2 Catalaphyllia jardinei | reverse complement strand
ATTATAAACTGAATATCATATTCCACCTGAATTCTTTTTCTTTTTATTTACCAGGTACAAAGAAAATCAGTTTTTGAGCTTGGCCTCTGGACAAGCTGTAACTATGATGTACTGTACAAAACCAAAAGCCATTTCCACTATGGTCACCCACCCTGCAATCCCACCCAAAACAATATTACTAGGCAAGCATGATTAATTAATTTCAAATAAACTAAAATCAATAATTCCATTTCTTAGAGTACTCATACATGTAAAATATTCCCCATAAAGATCTTTCTTCTCCATTGGGCAACTGAAGGACAAAAACAAAATCCACTAACCCTGGGTTATCTTCCTTTGCACACTGTGTAATATAACAGTTTTCTGAGTTGGCAAGAGAGGGATGTACACTGGCAGGCCTGGCCTCATTGTTTAATAGTGTGCTCATCTCCAAATCAAGTGGTCCACATTCAAGCCCTGGCCAGGGACATTGCATTGTGTTCTTGGACAAGACACCTTACTCTCATAGTGCCTCTCTTCACCCAGGTGTATAAATTGGTACCGGCGAATTTAATGCTGGGGGCAACCCTGCAATGGACTAGCATTCCATTCAGGGGGGAGTAGAAATACTCTCTCATGCCATGAAAACCGGGATAAGCTCTGGCCTGATGGGCCATTTGGCTCATATACAGAATTTACCTTACCTAAGTTGTTTTAATTACCAGCAGTGCATGATGACTAAAATGTGGATGAAGCCATCCAGTTTTTTTTTAAATTATTAATTTAATACTTATTTAATATCTTACATACAGTACAATTATCGGTTGAGTGTAAGGCATGAATGTTTGGTCACCAGGTTTTACAACTTGATGTGCTGTTGTAAAGGGCAACTGGCTCCATTTCCAGTGGCAACTTGTCTGCCTTTGATGTCACCAAAACAGCAAAGTGCAAGAAATTACAGATGATGATATTGTTACCAATAGAAACAAGGAAAGTTGCCCAAGGCAACACTGTAATTTAAATAAAGTCCAAAATTTGTCACCAAAGCTCCATCACACCTTACTCTACTGGCAATTGTGTTAAAGTGCCCCTGTGATAAAAAAAAATCACTTCCTTTTTTTCTTGAGATTCTGAAAGTGTGTCTGCTTAACACTTGACTGGCAAAATTCTGACCTTTCATTTTTATCCAAAGGCTGTTCACTTTGAGTGTAAGTTTTGGATTTCCCGATCCACTATCACTCACGTTCAAACCTGACCGATTTGACCTCAGAGGGTTGGATCCGGGAAAAGTGATGTCAAAGGCTCACCAGCTTAAAATTTCAGTGTGTGAACGCAGCCTATTATGTATGCAAAGTGCGAGTTTAAAAGTGTCGAAGCCCAAAACTCCCGTGCTGCATATTAATTCTGCAGCATACACTTTGACGTCATTTTCTCCTCGATCCAGCTCTCTCAAGAACTTAAATTTAGTAATGGCGGATCATTAAATAGGAAAGTTCCAGTTAAAATAAACAGGTGCCTTTTTTTAAATCAAGGATTAAAACTTGGGTCACTTAGTGTTTAGTTAACATAGTTTTGAAATCCAAAGGAAAAAAAAAATTTATTCTTTGTCACAGGGGCACTTTAATACATGAATAAAGCTTCCCATATGGCACATGTGCACACATCATATAATTTATTTACCACCATGCACTGGACACAGCAGTTATTGAAAGTGATTAATGTATTATAATCATGATCTCACGTTTTCCTTTAGAGAATCTTGGTGTGGCTCCTGTGCTTCGGCGGTCATCTTCCCAGACATTGTATTTGTGTGTTGGAGTAAAATGAGGACTGCCATCAACTTGGCGATGCGATCTGATGAACAAAGTGCATGCTCAACAATAATTTTAAATTGTATAAATTGTAACTGTACATTAAATATTTGAGTAGAGATTGCTAAGTGCTAGATACATCATTAAGTACTCCCATTTTTGTCATCTTTAAGTCCCATTATGGTATAAATGTGCTCTGGAAGTTAAGAAAAGGCCAGGTTTTGATGCACACTTCCAGCAGTGCGCAGCATAACTGTATGATACATCAAAAGGATGAAAAAGAGTTGGTGCAAATATAATAATTCTAGCATCAGTATTTTGTGCGATTTGGCTTGGCATGGCTCCCAGCAGTGCGTGAGAATTATTATTGTTACTGACAGTAATTTATTATTGCCACCAACTTTAATAATGAATTTAAGGACGTTCGTGCCCAAAAGTTCCCATGTACAGATTTTTTTAAAACTATGACTGCAGGTAGAAAATGATAAAATTAGAAAAACGTAAAAAGATCAGGGATCACCGAACTCGCTTTGAAGATAAGGCATATCACATACCATAGCATTTCTAGGATTTCCAGTCACTCGAGGTGATTCTGGTCAGATTCATTACTATCGGCATATATTTAAGTTGAAGAATCATATCTAAGTTATGTGTGTTTAACACAGTATATATACACCTATTTGATAGATCTTTGCTACATATGTAATTAAATTGTGTAGAATTAGCCTTAAAAAAGGCCACTTCTAAGTCACGCACACTTTGTATCCATGTACCAAATTGACCCTATTTGAATAGTATATGAGAAATAATTAAAACTTCCCACATACATATTTTTTTTGCTTTTTAGTATAATGAAAAGAATCAGAAAAGGAAGTGATCTGCCGAAAAAAAGTGGGGGTCACCGATCATCCAATAAAAATATTCACAGGTCAAGTTACCGCAAAGGTCATCAGCTTTATATTTTGTTGAGTTTCGACTTGGTGCGTGTGCTTGAAATACATGACGTGGCATGCGCCATGTCATGTATAGCATGCGCACTAGAGATGCGCAGTAGCAATGGGCGCAAATGTCCTTAAAGTGCGTTCTGAATTTCATTAATTTGTGCTTGAATTTTGATGACATATACAGTATGTTTAATTTATATTAAATATTTACCTTCGTTCACTTCTCATGTCTTCACTAATTGATCTGCTAGGAGATGACATTTCCCATTTAGATCTGCTTGGCGTTGAATCTTCATCATCCCAACTACTCCGTGAAGGAGTTCTAATATCTGAGACAAAAATGTGATTTATACATAAGTGTTTGTACATGAATGTCACATAATTAAGTAAATCCTGTAAATTCAATGCTGACATTGGAGAAACGAGAGGAGGGCATGGGCTGACCCAGGTAACATTGAAGCGTACGTGTATATAGCAGTTGTCTTTGATGACCTTTGATGTGCATGCCAGCTTCTTGCCAGTAATTTTATATTCCATAGTACCACTGTTTTCGTTGAGACACGACTGGAAAACAAAACATCCGCAGAAACGTCTCCAAAATGTCTGCCAGTCTTGCGTGTTATGGACAGATCGGATCGAAATTTACCAATCACAGCCATTAGTGTGACCTTCAAACCTTCTTTACATCACGTTAGCGGGCTGTGATTGGTGGATTTCGATCCAATCTGTCAATAACACGGAAGACTGCTAGGGTTAGCGCTAGCGCTTAGTGTTAGGACTAGCTCTCAGGGTTAGGTTTATTGCTTAGGGTTAACGCTAGCGCTTAGTGTTAGGGTTAAGGCTAGCGCTTAGCACTAGGGTTAGTGCTAGCGTTTAGTATTAGGGCTAGCACTTCGGATTAGGTTAGAGTTAAGGTCAGGACACGCTAGGGTTAGCGCAGTGCTTGCCAATTTAACCAACATTTGGCTTCTGTTTGGCTTGTAAAAATGGCTTTTGAATCTGTTTTCTAAACACAGGTTGAATTCAACGCGTTTGCTGCCTGGCCTTTCTCGCCAGTGGTAATTGATGCTTTGCGCGCCAAAAGCCGACGTCACAATTCCAGATAAAAAACATACCAAGCCCAGATCTTTCCTAGGCCATGTGCACGGTGTTGGTGTACATTCGCTAATCATTGATGAATGTCCAACTTTTACTCAAATATTTTTGTTGTGGACTGAATATAAATGAAAATAATTGCACTCATAGTTGCTCTGTTATATCAGCTTGTGGTGTTGCTGTTTGAATCTCTTCTCTTTTGCCGGGTTAGCGAGGAACAAGGAGAAAAATTTATGCGACTCACTGAAATTCTCGTAGGCGGCGTTACATTTTCAATCCCAAACGGTGCAGAGTTTGCAGCATTTACAGTGTTTGCAGTGTTTTCAACGTGCCTAACGTGTATTTGGTTTTCCAGTATATATCGTGTCAAACGTTTCTATCACTAATCTATTGTTTGCTTTCCTTCTGTTGTTCGTTTCGTTTGGAATGCTTAGTTGCTATCCTCCATTTTGTCTAGACGTAAATTCTTAATCAAACCATCAAGCCAGAACTATTTTACAATATGACACCTACTGCACTCTATTTAATGTTCAGATAATTAATAATAGTATTAAAAGCTGATTGCACACAAGAAAGTGCTAAAACTGTGCCAAAATTATATGAAAGACCAATGTTATCGGTTGACATCTCAAGGGATATTCAGGGACTCATCATGTGAAAAACTGGCTTATAGTAAACAAAAAGATCATCTGCTTTCAAGTTTTAATCAATTTTGTAGGTACATTCCAGGTTGTCTCATGCAGAAATGAAAGATCTTAACATGTTCCTGGTCATGTTCCACTCTGTCTTCTACTGAAGTCAACATCATTAATTTTGCTCTATCACCTATAATAAATGTCATCACAAAAAAAAAACCTTCTGCTCCATTCACTGTGGAATTTTGTTAGCCATGGGAACCAAAAATTGTGATTGGCCAGGCTCTTAGCAAAAGTAAACAAAAAATAGTCAACACAGTCGTTTCATCTGGGATCTGTCTAGCTTTTATACGAAGGCTCAGAAGTTTCATTTGTAGTTTAAAATCAAATTTTCTTCCCAAACATGCTTAAATGCAACAGAAGTTGGCATGACATGAGTATAATGCTGGTAATGAAAGCCATGAAACTTTCAGCTGTTCCCAAGTTCAGTGAGTTCAAGCCTCCCATACAGGCTCGTCATGCAATAATTTTCAAAGAGCAGCGTGGTTCTGGTCCAGTTTAGAAAGAAACACTCTACCAGTCAGTCTTCCAAGTACCTTTTTCAAGTGTTGTAAAGTTACTTAAAACATTTTGTATGTTTTTACAATGCATTGTGCTGTCTGCACTTTGTACTGACCGACTGTTGCACATTATTTTTTTAATTAAAATGATCTGCACGGAAGTGACTCAAATTGTTCTTCTTAAAATATGTAAAAGCGTGCATTCGTTGGACGTATAATTAATGCACCAAAGTTGTGCCTAAACTGTGCCAAACTTTCAAGTATGTGTGCAAATTCTAGGGATATACTTCCTGGTGGGAAAATGTCAAAAATAGAACAAACACATGAACATTCCTGCATTCCGAACACAGCGACACCAAAGATAAATTCTACACGGTACTCAAAATAGAAATCAAACGAACGATAGAAACGAAACAAACTATAAAAACAAAACGCACGATAGAAGCATTGCAAACGACAGAAATGATCCAAATGATGGAAACGAAACAAACCTAACAAACAATGCAAACGTTTCCACGTGAGGGATGAAACGCTAATGTTTGAAGTTGAATTCCAAACCAAAACTTTGGTTCAAAAACAGGGATGTAACGCTAGAAAATCAGTTTTATCTCCGATGGTGTTGACTTTCTGTGAAAAATGCTTATTCGACTTGATTCTGCAACTCATGTGCACCTTGATTTTCAAGACTTTTGTCTCAGAATTTTAACAGCAACGGATATAATCTCAAAAAATTTCAAACACATTCACTCCTCTTTTTATCGTTAATTTCCTGTAAGTTGTTTTCATTTTGCTTTTAAGTGAAAGTAAGTAGATATTCAGGAATTGTTTCATTAGAAGATAACTGCACATATAATTTAGCGAAACAAAAGGCTTCTTTTGTTTTTCATTCAATGAAAGGTCCCCAGAGGATGCCCTTAGAAAAATGTTTTTTCGCATACATAATATCTCACAAAGGAAGCAAACTTCAGGGAAAAAACATGCAGAATATTGTTTGACACAAGTAAACAAAACTGTATGCGAAATTTGGAGCATTTCTGACAAAGTTCAGCTTTGAGTAACAAACCTAACGCCGTTTTCCACCGGAACCCTTTAATTAACAATAATTATTAGATTATGAGCTCAAGATTTCTATGAGGTGATAGTTGATGAGGGCCCATCGCCTCATAGAAATCAAGAGCGAATAATCTAATTGTTCGAGTAGAATTCTGACTGAAATTAACGCAAATAATGGTTTCCAATGATTTTTCCTTGCATTAGTCCAAGCTCACTATTGTCATATTAGCATCAATCGTGTCTCTTCTTGGTCACACAGCGTGTAAGATTTGGATAAGCCTTTGCACTAAGTAACAGTAGATACTAGTCCAAAGTACAAGAGAGAACAACGAACAGTAACCGATTGTTTGCTTATAATATTTCACTCTCTTTGGCAAAGTCCACTGTAACCTAGCAAGATGTATTTACTACTCTTCACAGAGGTTCCATTCATACTATCACATGCTCATCATGCTCATATGCTCCATTGTTTCCCGCACACTGTCTTTCCCCAGTCACTCCTATTGGGTTCGGTTCACCCACAACAGCGTTTTTCACCACAGTGTCTTTTACTGACTTTCATAACCTAACGTACCATGCCAAGGCCAAGGAGGACCATAAACCATCTCTGTGCCGCATTGGATGGCGCTAACACACCAGCAGAACAAACAGACTACAGCGCTATGTCCACCGAAGCTCTTTGCCTCACGCTGGGAGAACGTCACCTCCTGCAAACCGGCAATCGCCGTGAACTTATCTCGTGACTACAACAGAATGAGCAGCAAAGACCGCCCGCACTGCAATCAGAAAGTGGCCCGTCCAACTCCAACGTCACCACTGGCCTTCCAAACACAGAATTGGCCGCCTTAATCGCCTCCATAGTGGACGAGCGGATGAACCGCCAACTAAGCCAAGATGGCGGAGCCAGCCATGGCAAAAATGGCCAACTCACTCGGCCCAGTCCTGCAAGTAACCTTGAGAGCCTCAGGTCCAGTTCTCCTCCACCGCCACAAGATGGCGGCCAAAACACGACCCGTCAACTACCTCCTTCAAAGTCCTCTAACTGGGAATCTCCTTCCAAACACCGCTGTTGCTTCTAGTCTCTCTGCTTCTTCCGGTATTGGTTCCCTCTCCTCTCCTGCTGACTTCTCCGATCCAGGTCAAGTTGCGTCCCTCCACCCGAACTTCCAACAGCCTTCTCTTGCAAGCCATCTGACAAAAGCCACATCGTCGTCCATCACAAATGGTCCTGAGATGCCCTTACCCAATCCGACCTATGTTACAACTTTAACAAAGGCCGCCCCTGTGCCTGCATCCCATGCCCATACCAACACAGATGTAACCAGCCGGGATGCTCAGCAGCACACTCTGGGGAAGAGCACACTAAACTCGTCCGCCACAGAAAGGACAGACCTAAATCGTCTTAGAGCTCTAGCAATTCCTCCCGAGGACACTCCTAAGTACCTCTCCCAACTGACCCCTCCCACCCCCATTGACATCAACAATTCGCATCCTTCCTTCAGGGCCATCCAGATCCCACTATAGTTAATCATTTTCTTACAGGGTTTTCTCGGGGCTTTAAGATCGGCTATTCTGGTCCTAGGGCCCCGATGGAATATTCTAACCTTCCCGTGTGCAAATACCAACCCAACTATTATTGACAAAAACAAGCTAAAAGAGGTTACCCTTGGCCACACAGCCGGGTCTTTTTGCATCCCCCCACCTTCTCCAACTTGCAGGTATACCCCATTGGGGGTCATTCCCAAGAAACACTCTTCAGAATGGCGCACTATTTCCACCTCTCTTACCCTAAACACCTCCCCACCAGTATCAATGCCCACATTCCTCCCGAATCCTATTCTTTACAATACATAAAGGTTGACCACGCAATTGCCATACTTGAGGATCTCGGTCCAGGATGCTTCATGTCCAAACTCGACATAAAATCAGCATTTTTCACTGCTCCCGTCCACCCCTCTGATTGGGAACTCCTGGGTATGAAATGGGAAGGGCTTTATTTAGATATGGTCCTCCTCTTTGGTCTCAGCTCGCCCCCTTCCTTTTTGACAAATTCTCTTCTGCGGTTGAATGGATCATTCAATGTAAACTTAATATTCATATACTGGACGATTTCTTTTTTGCTACCTCTCCTCCCCAGTCAAAATGCATGACTGCCCTTTGCCAAATTTTACTCCTTTTTGCAGAGCTAAATATTCCCATAGCTCCTGGGAAAACCTTTCCTGCATGCACATGCCTTCAATTTATGGGCATCCTACTAGATTCCAATGAAATGGAAGCCCATCTCCCAGTGGACAAACTTATGCACCTTCAGGCAGCCCTAGGTCAATAGGCTGATAGGAAATCAGGTACCTTACAGGAGCTCCAGTCTCTAATTAGTGCCCTTCAATTTGGATGTAAGGTTATTGCCTCTGGCCGCCCCTTCTTGCAATGCATTATCCATCTCACAAAGGGTATTAAGTTCCCTCGTTGGCACATTCACCTTAATTCAGGTTTCCGTAAGGACATTTCGAAGTGGCAACATTTTCTCCAAAATTGGAACGGGGTGTCTCTCTTTTTAGATACCCAGGCCACTTCTCCGCCCGAGCTTCGGCTATACACTGACACTTCGGGTTCCCTGGGGTATGGGGGTTTCTTAGCAGGCGAATGGTTCCAGGGCCACTGGCTCCTCCACCACACCCTAAGCCAAAAATGGGGCATTAGTATTGAATGGCAGGAGCTATTTCCCATATACTTGGCCTGTTTCTTATGGGGTCCCCGCTGGTCCGGGAAAAGGATCAGCATGTGGTGTGACAAGTCAGTGGTGGCTAGCATCAACTCTAGGTCCCCCCGGGTAATGGACCTCATTCGAGCAATCACACTTCAAACACTCCAATACAACTTTTCATTCACAGCCACCCACATCCTGGGCTTAGATAATTCTATTGCTGACTCTCTTTCCCGTTTTCAGATGAACCGCTTCTGCACCCTGGCTCCCTCAGCCTCTCCCACAGCCTCTGCCATCCCTCCATCGGCGATGAACATATTGAGGGTCAGTACAGTGATACCTTCATGCTTCCCTTGCCCCTTCCACTCGTCGCACCTATCAAGCTGGCATCAGCACTTCCTCATCTTTACCCTCATGCATGGCTTAATGGGCTCCTCAAACCCCCTCCTACCAGCCTCAGAAATTACCCTGATGTATTTTGCACCTCATTTAGACAACACAGTATCCTATGAAACAGGCTAGGTGTACTTGATCGCAGTGCAGGACCTTCATTGGGAGCTTAACTTTCCTCTTAAGCTCACTAAGATGCATAGATTACAAAAGGTCCTGACGGGCATTAAGCGCCTCGCTCCTACCAAGCGGCGTGACCGTTTTCCCTTACCCTTAGAGTTCTCCATTCCATCCACTCCTACCTTAAGCCTGAATTTTCCCACAATCTGAACCATGTTATGCTTTGGGTGGCCTTCACCCTTGCCTTTTTTGGGTTTTTAAGATCCAGTGAATTCACTTGCAGCGGTCCATTCAACCCCTCTGTCCACCTCAGTTGCAATCAAACAGTCCAAAACTGACCCTTTCAGACAGGGCCACACACTTACCATTGCAAAGTCCTCTTCACCCATCTGTTCAGTGATGGCCATGAAAGACTATCTCCTTCAAGCTCAGCCGACCTTAAGCCAACCTCTGTTTGCCTTCGTCCGACCCAAACAATGGCTTACACGGAACAATCTTACCACAGAGCTTAGGACAGTTCTGCAACACTGTGGTCTGCGTGCCAACAATTTCTACTCCCACAGTTTCCGCATTGGAGCTGCCACTACAGCAGCCAAAGCTGGAGCTCAGACTGTTACGAACGCTATACAAGGACTCCTAAATGTACCATTTTAGAAGTACCTAGAGTCTTTGCTAATACTAGTCCAGAACTAACATTACTTAAGACAGCTTGTGCCACCTTTACCTTACAAGAGCCCGCCTTCTACTGTGGGGGGATTGTGTCCCCTGTCTCCCACCACTCCACAATCTGTGGAAGGGAATTGCAACTCCTGGCTGCACTTTACCCCACAGTAAGGCTTAGCCCTTGGAGACAGGTCCGGAAAGATATCCACTCCAGGGTGTGGACCCCCGGTCACACCTGATCTGTACTCCACCCAGGATGGGCCACCCCTCCTGGTTCCCCTTAGTCTCTAGTGACTGGGGGATATGGGCCTCACCCCCGGAGACTGATCAGGATCCCTGTCCAGGATGACTACCCCCACTATCACTCGATCATGTCTCCCCCCAGGAGAGCTTCTCTCCTGGTTTCCTTACCCCTAGAGTTAAGCGCTTCCCTGACACCAGAAGTTGCCCATTACCTTTTGTGTATTTTTTGTTTGACCCCTTGCTTAGAGCCTCAATGCAAAAACACTGGCAATCGGAAGAGATTATTAATTGAACTTTACCCCTAAACAAAGTTGCATGTATCAAACTATCCTTGGCAAATTTGCAGTTGTTTACGCACGTCCCCGCTTTTCAATATTTTCAAGTTTTTAAAGTCAAGAAAATGTAAAATAATGTGTTTCTTTTAGTCTTCTCAGGAATTTAATTGCCCTTTTACATCTCAAATTCCTTCCAAAACTTTGGAAAAACTTTAAAACATTCAGGGTACAAAGAAGTTCGGGTCCGATAGCCCGGGGCTAGTGGATTTTGCGGTCAGGCTAGTAGATTTTATCCTTCACTTGCCCGACGGGCAAGTAAAAGTTTTGGGGAATTTTTGTTCAAATTAATTGACTAAAGCACTGTAAAACGTCAAGAGTTTTTTTAACTTCCTAAATAATTCCTCTGTAACGAAAGCCGCTGTCTCCCACAGAGAAAAAAAGATATCGGGATCGCATTACATTTAATTATTTTTTGGCGTGAAATTGTCGCCGCTCAAGAAATATTTCAAAGGAATGTTAAGTTGTCTAGTCATGTTAAATTGAGGATCATTTGGAAAATTTGGTCATGAATTCAAGTAAGAAATTCATTCAGATGTTAAAAGCGTTTTTGTTCGTGCATGTGCATGTTCAACCCCAAGAGATCACCATGAGATAAATAATATTCGGCACCAAAATCAAACACCGATACCTTTGGCCTTCCCTGGGAATAATTTATGGAACGCCATCCTATTGTTTTGAAGTCTTTATCAAAATGAAACTACCAAAAAGTTTAACAAAAGCTTTGCTTATTTGAAATCTTTATCGCGTTAAAAATGCAGATGAAAATTCTTAGCTATGAATTTGCATACCGCATAATTTTGTTTACGAGTTTACTGACGTGTGACTTGGCACTACTGAGACTCGAAACGGCTACATGTCCATTTACTTAGCTTTTCCTCAGAAAAATATTTATCTACTCAATGAAACATCTTAGCTCAAGAAGTAATAAGATGATGCGAGCTTCTAAAACATAAAATAATGCTGTAATTTTGTAAGAGTTAACTTACAGTAAATCAAGCTTTCCTTCTGTAACAGATATTTTTCTTGTGGGAAATGGTTCTTTTGAGTGAATTGCACAATAAATTACCGGGTAAGGCTTTAAATACTTCGCTTAGGCTAACTCTGTTTAGTGAACACATTAGAGCTTCAGACCCTACTTAAATTAAATTGATTTTTTGCTAGATTTCCAATATTTTCCAAGTTGCATAATTAAATCTAATATAAACACTGAATTGTGATACCAGTGAATTAAAAGAGTCTTACCAACTGGTAGTTAATAAAAGTTTACTTAACATTTACTTAAAATGCTGGCCTACATGAATAAGTTAACTATTGAGGAATTAATTAAATTAATTAATTAATTCATGAATTAATTAAATCATCGTACTTCTGAAAATTTTTCGGGCTAGTGGAAATGACCTCCGGGCTAGTACATCTTGGCTCCAGCTTGCCCTTTGGGCAAGCTGGAAAATTGAACTTCTTTGTACCCTGACATTGCATTTCGTGGAGAACCAGCAGCCATGGCAAGTAGTGTAATTGTTTTAGTATAAATTTACCGTAGTCTTGTTGCATAAAAATGTCAAGTAACGTGTAGAAAAGAACTGTTCTATTATGTTACATCAGGTTCAAACGTGATGTGCAATGTGCACTGATGCATAACTGTTGACTATTTAAGCAACAGACCACTCTTTCTATGGGTTTACTGGTGCAATAAACCACGTGGGATGTTGGGAGAACACGAGTAAAGCTTGTAAATTACGAGCCGTCAGGTGAGTGATTTACAAGCTTTTCGAGTGTTCTCCCAACATCCCAAGTGGTTTATTGCGCCGGTAAACCCATAGAAAGAGTGGTCTATCGATTATATGAAATAACTATGGAGAAAGTCTCTCAATGAGAGGAAAGTTTATTGTACTTTCGTGACCAGGTTGCTTATTCTCATCAAATTCATGAGATGACGTGACAAACCAATCACAGAGACTGAAAGAATGAAAACACAGACTTCGCGCCGGACACGAAATCCGCAGCGACGAAGCGACGAAAACATTTCCATGCTGTTTTAAGAAAGTTTTACTGTAAGAAAGGAAAGAAAAAGGTTATCGGTGAATGGCAAAAAGCATATTAATTAACTCAAAGGTATTCTGACGGAAAAATGCAGGGATTCGTAGGTGGAATCAGTCATCACGAATGTAAAAGGCTGTACGAAAAGTGTGCAAGTACAAACTTCATGTGCTTGGCGAAGTGATTCAAGGCAGTGTTTAGCGATAAATTCCCAAGGTTTTGCGAGTGGAATAAAGGTTAGTAACAGAAACGTTGCTTCCGAAATTTATTTAGAATTTGTTTACTTATGCTGATGGCTATGAAGTCTGTGTTTCTCTCTGTATTTTGCTAAATGAAAACCATATTGCTTGAAAGCTAAGCTTATCGAAATAAAATTCATATATCGTGTTATGCATGAATGCATTGAGTTTAAACTCAAAAAATTCCCAATAGAAAGAAAACTTTTCCCTGCTTGTTTGACAACCCAAATTGAGTAGACAAGCCCAGCTGGCTTAGTCCTCCACAGACTGTGGAAAGCACACAAACAACGGCTTAAAACTTCTTTAATCTTAGTCTCAAGCATAACCAGAGTCGGCATAAAAGTTTTGCCGTGGTTTACCGGTACAATAGAACATAGGTTTAGCAATTCCATTGACCAATCAGAGCGTGCGTAGTATATCAGTTATTTTATAACAGCAGATAGAAAATGGTAATATAACCAATCAAATTCACAGATTCAAAATAGACTACGGTAAATTTATACTAATAATGCTTAGCTTAGTTACGTTTACAGGCCAGCGTTGTTGCAATGTTTGGAATATCAGCATACTGGTCAATTACCTTTCGACTTGTGCCTTGGTGTGTAACCCTCGTCTCTCACTGATCTACTACTTCTGTATGGCGTCTCTTCCCATTCACTTCGGCTTGATCGCGGCTCCTTAAAATAATTACCCTTGTCATCTTTATCATGGTCTCGAGACCTACGACTACTCCGCTCTCCTTTGTCATACCTCCTCTTGTCGCGGTCATCATATCTGTCTCTTTTATCTCTATACCCCTCTCTATCGCTCTTTTCTTCTTTGTCTTTTACCCTGGACTGAGCATAAACACCACCCCTTTTGGTTTCTCGATCTCGTTCAAGTCTTAGAAGTTGTTTTTCTCTTATTTCTTCATTAACACCTCCAGTATGCGAAGGAGTTTCCACTAATCCAGTCCTGTAATGACGTGATTTCGATTTATTCCCCGAACTAAGTCTCGCCTCTACTTGTAGTTCCAAATCTCTACTATCTGCTTCCCAATCTAGATCTGCTTCACGATTTGAGGAAAGTGCTTTCACTTTTTTCGTTTTCTCGCCATCTCCCTCAAGCTTTCGCTTCCTTTTCTCTTCAGCGAGTTTCTTTAGTCCTAACACGCTTTCCTTTGGGGATGAAGTCGTTTTGTTTTTGTTTCCTTTTAATATCAAACCTCCAACAACCGAGTGGACGTGAGTACCTTCAAGTCTATCTGAAGAAGAATCGTCGAATCCTATGTCTGCCATGACGATGGAAATGCGAGCAACTTTATCACACAATTATCAGGTTCTTCTTAAAGTATGAAAGTGCCGGATAATGTGATGATCCAGCGTCAACTGGGAAAGGGTTTGATACGATGCTACAACGTCAAATTTTGCCATCCATCCGCCATTTTGCTTCTCTGTCATTCCCAGATCTCTTGCCGATCTTGTCAAACCTTCTGACAAAAGAGCTGGAACAAAGTATAGACAAGGATTGTGTGACTGGACGTGACAAGCGGAAAAACTTCCTCTGTTCTATGAAATATGCAATATAACATGTAGCTTATTTCCTTTCACGAAATGGCGTCTGTGCAAGACGAAAGTCGCTTGAGCCATTACAGAAAACTTCTGATCGAATTATCACTAGATCTTTCTAGCAAAGATTTAGAGATGCTGACATTTGCTGCCATAGATTTCATCCCTCGCGGACGAATCGAAAACATTCGTTCAGGATTACAGTTATTTAACATTCTTGAACAAGACATCAAAATTGGACCGAGAAATATGTCCCTTCTACAGGATATGTTTCAAACGATTAATAGAGTAGATCTGGCACGAAGAATACAGTCTTATTTAAAAGGATTGGTCAAAGTTGAGAGTGATGGTAAGAATATTTGTCAGATTTGTAGTGTGGTCTTTTCTCTTTAGCTAGATCGCTTGAGGCCATGTTAAAACATCGAAAATAAAAATCGTAACCATTTAATAATTGTAGCCAAGGATCTGGAATATGATAGACGATTGATATTTAAACAACCTCGCCAAGATTTAGGTCTGAGCGGTATTTCATTCGCGCGCTATTTGGAAAAGTGTTTCATCCAAAATATATCTTTTCCAGAGTTGGAAATGTAAATTAAATTAACTTAATTCAAACGTCATCTCTAACAAAACGACGAAGCCTGTGAAACGTCAAGTTATTGGCGGCTCTTATATGCAATGAAACTAAAAACTTCCAAAGGAATGGTTATGTTCAGGGCCGTGGCTAGAAACAGCTGGACAACCAAGGCACTTCCCTCCATCGTTTCTTTTGCTTTTGTTGTTTATAGTCATCACTCAAACTGACTTAGGAAGAGAACTCAACCATGGAACGATTGCCTCAGTCATAAGTTAAGCTACGGCCTTGATGTTAAGTTTTGAAACTAATAACCTACGTTAGTACGTCATATGAAAACCGGGAAATATCGGCTATTTCATTGACATTAACGGCTTCCTAAAGCATAAGCAAGCGAATAAAAGCCGACGTTACGGCGTCATTGTGACACTATTCTCAATTAAGCAAAGTGAATATGGGGGGGAGGGAGTCCCATATGAAACAGACGGGGATGCTCGTCGTCTCGCTTAGGGGTGTAAATTTTGGATTCTGGTCTCGCTTAGGGTGTTCTGGGCAAAGCGCCAATATTTTATGCAATATTTTGCATGAAAGATTCCTTTTAGGGGTCAAAATTTGCTTAAGCCACACCCAGATGGTCTCCTTTAGGAGTTAAATTCAAAATTTCCGACGAGCATCCCCGTCTGTTTCATATGGGAGTCCTCCCCCCTGGGAATGAATAAATATGGGATGATTTGATTTTTATAGTCTCTGCAAATTAGCTTAATAACAAGGGATCACAAGTTCTTCAAGTGAATACCTCCGGGGTAATCCCAGATAAAGTTAAAGTTTTAGCAAGGCGATTTAATTTTTATAAAGATGGGTTTTTCTGAGGCAGTTAGTCGTTGTTTGGAGCATCATGCGAAATTTATAGTTTAAAAAGATAGGAAAACACTAAAGACATAATAATAAACCATAAGGGAGCAAGGATGGTCAAGGATGGCCAAGATTGACACAGATTACAAACAAGGAAACTGAAAAAATTAGGGTTAAAAGGGGTTTCCCTTTGGCAAGTAAAATCGTCTGGCGTTAGACAGAGTAAAATCCATAAGTACGTCCTTGGCACTGAAAAGGTTAAGGGAGATAGTTTTTTAACCCCTTCAGTGCCAAGGGGTTTCCCTTTGGCAAGTAAAATCGTCTGGCGTTAGACAGAGTAAAACCTATAAGTATGTCCTTGGCACTGAAAGGGTTAAATGGAGGGGGACTAAATGCCCAGTACATTTATATTTATGTCTGAATTTATGAAAACACTGTCAAAGAATTCGCACTGCCCTGCCCAGGCAATTTTTTCTCCAAAGTAGACGATATAAAAATTTAAAGGAATGTCAGTCTTGTTTTTTTCCTCCACTCACTTATCTTCCTGTTATTACTCTCCTTTTTCTATTTTTTTTTTCTCTTTTGCATGGCTTTGACGCTGTCTTTACTAGTTGTGAAATCAAAGTGCATGGTTGTTTGGCACAAATTATTGCCGTGCTTTTCATTAAAATCCCATCATTTAAATGATGTTCAATTCAATGATCAGTTGTAGCAATTTTATATCCTGGTTGCAAAACAAAGTTCGTAATGTAATTAGTCTTCATTAAATTGAATTTTCAGGTGAAAGAGATACCGCGACCACTGATGGTGGTGGTGATAATGTCCCAGGAAACACAGAGACAAGCCAAGGTATGCATGTAATTAAATCAATTTAATTACACTCTTTTCTTTTTAAAGGACCTTTTTTTAAAGAACCTTTTTTTAAAGAACGTTGAGGGTGTGAGATTGGACAAAATTTTTAGAACGTATTAATAACATTCTTCAGGGTGTGAGTTGATTAAGAACATATTTATTTTCAATTGCTAGTCTGCATATTTTATGGCAAGCGTAAAATAAAGGTGCCCAAAAATGTAAGTTAATCCAAATTCTTAAAGGCTTTATATACAATATCGGCCTTTGCTGAAGACTATCCTGGGAAATCCATCTACTATAGCCTACAAAGAAGTTAGATCTCTCAAAGACATGCTCGCAACAGCCAAATTATGAGAGACACATAATCACATCACATTTATCATGTAGGGTGTCTGTAGTGGCAGGTGTCTTCATTTTTCTTATATCATGTCAATTTAAGAACATCTTAAGCATGTTTTCAGCATCAATTTCCAAAAAAATATAAGGTTAAGTTCAGCCTCATGCAGCTCCAAACTTAGATGTTCTTATATAAAGGAGAGTGTAGTTAATCAATTTATTCATTACGCTTATTACCTGATTCATTGTGTGGGGAACAGGACATAAAGAAGACTTGTTTTGGCTTTTAACAATATAAAAAAGTAAAAAATTTGTCAGTCTGATAGAGAGTCTGACTGTTGTGTAGGTCAAGTCGTTCTTGTGTGACACAGCATTTAATACATGTACTGGATCGATGTTTAATAATAATAATAATAATAATAATAATAATAATAATAATAATAATAATAACTTTTCTATAGCGCTCTTCTCCTGTGCTCAAGGTGCTTTACAATCATGTAAAACAACAGTAAAAATAGATATTTACAAATTTACAACGATATCCTAATATACGTACAATTCAAAAACTAAAGCAACTATCAAACTGTGATTAAAAGGAGAAAATTAAAACTAAGGCATATATACAGATCTATAAAAACAATGATCTATTATTACTAAATTTAGTAAACAAGTATGTCTTAAGTGATTTTTTAAAACTCAAGATGGTGTTGGAATTCCGAATTTCGTAGGGTAGTAGATTCCATTCTCCTGGTGTATGAAGACACCAGTTATCATGGCTACTTCCACAATGTGAAAGTGCATGGGCATAGCCAGGATTTTTCAAAGGGGGGGGGGAGGGGTCACACTGAGTCATACAGAGGGTACTCACCAGATTGTCACCTGAATATTATAGGTTGTTTCCTTACAAAAAGGCTTACAAAGAGGGGGTCACGGGCACCCCAGGACCCCCTGGCTACACCCTTGAAGTGAGAGTAAAATAATAATTTAAGACTGGAATTCACAAACACATAAATGTTACTTTCTTTATACGTTTATGCATTCTGCAGCAGAACCTGTTAGGGTAGCTACAAGTGAAGCGTTGACATCTTCTGGCCAACTAGTATGTCAGCCATTGTCGCCCAGTGCTGCAGATTCTGATAGTTCTCCTGTAGTCTTCAGTTCATGCGATGGAGAACAGCGAACTCCTCAAGTTGGTCAGTGTCTAGCTGTAATATGCAATGATATTTCATCATCTGTTGGGAATATTCAAGGTATTTGAGATATATGTAAATTTGTTGTCTGAGTAGCAGGCGTTTCTCTGCAAAGTAATTAGAGTTTTCTGCATTTTAGACATGTGTAATTTTTTGCCTATAAAAGGTGATTTTAAAGCTTGCTCTGTAGATTAGGTAGTTTAGTTTCATTAAAAAAAAGATACAATACAATATTTGCAAGTGGGTTGAAACTGGAACTTTGAACAGCTTTGTGTCAGTGCCCTGTCCTGATTCAACTTGGCTGCGTTTAAGGTTCCCATACACCCTATGCAAAAATGGCTGCCTTAATAATTATTATTCTTTTGTTCGTATTTGAAATAGCCTCACTAGCCTTGTTTTTGAGACCAAAATTGTAAAGAATTTGTTATCCCGAATGAGGTTAGTGAGGCCTTTTTGAATATGAACAAAAGAAAAATTTAAAGGTAGCCATTTTTGCATAGGGTCTATACTATATATCTATGCGTTTAAGATGGCTCAATCTTATTTTTGAGTAACGATACTGTTCAACTTTGATGATGATGCTGATGATGATACTTATAATTTTATTTCAAAAGGTACATTAACAATTCAAAACAAATTACAAAAGGTTATATATAAAATCACAATATCTTCCAAATAGATATATCAGATAATACTTAAAGAAACCACAAAACAAACCCACCTCTTATACCAATCATGGCGTGACCTATTTTGATGGGCACTCCACAAAGACACGTAGATGGAATATTGGTTATAGGCCAGTCACAGCGTAGGCTGAGTCTATCCCTAAACTCCCTCTTGTTCAGGTTGAACCCCATCTCCTTTAGAGGGAGTGACGCAACCTTGTTCCCAGGGCCTTTTTCCTGGCTTGGGGTCCCCGAAGCCAGGAAAAAGGTCCTGGGAACGAGGTTGGGAGTGACGTTAGCCACACAGACGAACCTCTGTCAGTGGCAAGATCTAGTGCAGAGGGGGGTGAATAGGTCCGCGGATCGGCGGATTTAGT
>CM042746.1:20539246-20567194 GCA_022496165.2 Catalaphyllia jardinei | reverse complement strand
AATATCTCTAGTTTTTGAATATGTTTAAGGTTGATTAATGTTTGAGAACATATTAAAAGCTTAGCTGAAAATATATGAATACAACAGAAATAATCAGAAAAGTTACTATGACGCTTTTAATCAACTCGAATAAAGATTGATTTCGATTTTGTCGATTGAGTCAAAACGCCTTGTCTATTTTATTTTCGCAGTGTAAAGTTTCACTATGTGAAAGAAACACACATGATGTTAGAAGCCTTTTGGTGAACGTTGGTGAAAATTGTTGTAGCATCTCAGCCGACAAAAGACAACGAAACAAATCTTTTTCACGATTTGATGACAATCTGAAAACACCGACTCGGACTCGAAAGTGCACGCGATGCACTATGCAAATGAGCTACTCGTACGCGTCAGACTTGCCTTTCAAAAACTTTTTATAGCCAAACGAGCAGAAACAACAAGAAACTATCAAAAACAGGTTTTGGTTAAGATAAAGCATTGTTTGGCAAACTCACAAATTAAATCGATAGAAAACCGGAGTAAACAGTTTTCTTACAGAACTTTTCTCTACAGAACAAACACAAAGGTTTACGCGTATAACTAGCCGGCGAGCGGATTTTATTCATTCACAGCGCGAAATTAAAGACATTCTCGACCCTGAAAACACAGCTTTTCCATTAAATCAGAGCATAAAAGTACATAGAAGAGCCCTGATTCTTCTTCTCTGCCTTTTTCCCTGCCATCGCTGTGAAAAATCGGCAAGAGAATCTCACCATTTCATCACGCAACGTGACAACATCCACGCGAGAGCCCAAGACATGTGCGTGGATCAGCGCGGAAATATGACGTCAGGATAGCGCAATTTGTTCTAAAAATAGAAAAATTGTCCCATATCATGGGTCCGCGCGGATCCCAAGACTTACGGTCTCCGTCCCTGCTTATGGTTCCTGAATAAATCCTTTATTTTCCCCTTGCATACGGCTGACGCGCGGGAAATTTGAATTGACCAATCAGGATTCAGCAGGTGGGAGAAATTTTAGTGTCCTCACGTCAATGAAAATTGACAGGAAAAGCATTGAAATCAAGAGCCTTTTCTCTTGGGAGATTGCATTAAATACTCACTAAAGGGGATTTACAATTTCCAAAACCATATCACATTGCAAAAATTGAAGCCTCTAACTTGGCGCCAAAAATAGTAGTTCCTCTGGCGTCGCCATGTAGTAGTCTTATTTTGAACAAATTGTGCTGTTCGTCGTCAAATTAAACCCGGAATTCCCCAGTTAATTATTAAAAGAGGCCAAAGCAACTTTAGGACTTCATTTTAGCTAGTGGCGAAGAAAAAGGCTATTTTCGTGTCGTTTCGGTAGGACACCTAAGTTTTGACTGCCGCACGTACTGCGGGCTCAGCCACCGTACGCAAGGCCAAGCTTGTTCGGTCAAGATGGCTGAATGTTGGCCTCGTTCTTTTTTGGCGAGTTTATGCATATGGAGCTTGACCGATACTTACGGACCGAGAACATGAGGTTAGTATTAAATAATTAGATTATGAGCTCGACATTTCTATTTAAACAATGGAGTGTTTGTGTCGAGGAACTATCGGTCTGATAGTTGCCCCGCGGAAATTTGATGTTCTAAAAATAAAAATTATTTGCCCTAGAAGCGAAGCTTCAAGGGTAAATATGCATGTTTTAAGAACATCAAATTTCCAAGGGGCAACTATCAGACCGATAGTTAACTCTCTGTTCTCTTTATTGTTCACCACTAAATTTTTTTGCGCGCGCTAGTTAAAAAATCAATTAAATTATTTTCTATTTTTGAGAAGAAAGTCGTGAAAGAAGTGAAAGCCAGATGTAAAATTTGAAAAAAAACAAAAGACAAAATCCCCTTAACACAATTTCAATTGTTTATTTTCTACAAACCCGCCTGTTTACAGAAAAATGTTCACGGACGGGTACTATCCATCTGAATATTTTCCTCGGACGGGCACTATTTGGCTGATGGTGCCTCTCCACCGATGTACACTATCGTATCACGTTATCAAGTTAAACCATAAGAACCGGAGAAGATTTAGTGGTGAACTATAACGCGTGACCGTTGACGAGAGCACAGCCCAAGTCAACTGCCGCGCGCGATAGAAATCGAGAGCGAAAAATCTGTTGTGTTAGTATAAATCTACTAGTCGTTGAAAACTTAAGCTAAATCCTGTTCACAGACATTCGGAAAACGCCAGTAAGCGGCCGTCATTTTGTTAACAAGGGCACACTGCTAAGCTACTCACTATTCTGTGTTCGAATCAGCGAACAGTATTCGTGATAGAACGCTAGTAGATTTGAACTAAAGAAATATGCAATCCATCAAATATTTTTGCTCGCGTGCGATTGGTCTAAACGCGTCATGTGATTGAATGTGTCCCAACTGGGAAATATCCGAGTGATATAACTGCGTGTGTTGCGAAAAAGGTTTAAAGAATGAGAAACACAATATCCTCCATTTAGCTTCTCGGAACAGAATAATAATGTGCGCGGACACATTTCCGAGCAAGTTTTCTCGCCAAGTAGCAGTATTTTTATATAGCAGTACTTCATTAGCCTTAAACAAAGTTTTGTGGCTTTTAAATGGTTATTTGATTTACCTGCCTTGTATCGGAAAAAGAGACATATTGTAAATTGTTTTCAAATGCGCAGATTTCGGATAAGACTTTTTGGCATTGGTTCCTGGATTTAGCTCATACCCTGACGGGCTTGGCTCTAAATTTATAAATCCTAAAAAAGTCCTTTCACGGTTAACTCTGCTCATTTGCATTACAATAAAATCTAGCATGTATGCGAGGCAATTTCGGGCTATTTTGTAGTTTTAGCCCGAAATTGCCTCGCATCCAGGTCGGATTAAATTGTAATGCAAATAAGGAAAACTAAGCGCGAAAAGAGCCATTGTCACCGATTTGACGATAACCCTAATCTAGCCGTGGATTTGACAATAAGCCGTCAAGGAGTGAATATATTTATGTTAAAGAGCCGGTTAGTAAGCCTGAAAAATTATAAAATGGTCTTAAATTGTGACCGATTTAACTTTAATGTCACGGATGATCGTCACGGGTTTTATCAATTGCCATTGCATGGCCTTGTTGCATCTCTTTCTGAGATAAAATATCGTCAAATCCTGTTGTACATACAAAACGGAGCAAACCATTTCGATAAAATCTAAACCGTTTAGCGCCATACTGTCCTTTTCAGGGACTTTTAGCTCCCAAGGAGGCACATGGACGTGTTACGTCATTACACTCAGACAAACGGGGAATCCCCTACGAAGACTTCCGCTTTGCATGGAACAGAGCAATGGCATCCGAGTACGTGCAAGATTCCTTGACTCCTTACAGAAAGCTTCTCGTCGATTTATCGCTCGATCTTTCACAAAGAGATGTCGAGACGTTAAAACTCGTTAGCGTCGATGTCATTCCTCGTAGAATGACAGAAAACATCACCAGTGGGTTGCAGTTCTTCGATGTTTTGGAGCAAGATGGAAGAATTGGACCGCGAAAACTAAACCTTCTACAGGATATGCTTAAAACAGTTGGCAGGCCGGATCTTGCTCAGAAAACTCAGGCTTTTTTGAAAACATCCGTGAATGGTGACACCGACGGTAAGATAACTGAGAAGTTTGAATATTTCTTCTATCGCCAAGGAGCCCATTACCCTGTATCGCCTCATCACCAAGATTCTGTGAAACGCTGTTTCCGTAATTTGATTTGGTATGTTTTCGTAGGTTGGGTGAGCTTACTGAAACGGAATGAATCTGTACTGAAATGAACTTATCAAGTATCACGACAGTCAGATTCCCTTCGTGCCAGAACCTAAGGAGGTATAAAACAGCGGAAGTGCAGAATATGCAAATTTAGCGAAAATCTGTATTTTACGGAACAAGCTCTGCAAGACTGTAACGATATGCAACTAATCTCTTTCGATTCTTTAACGCTTTTCGTATATACAGCTCGATGCAGTGATGAATTTCAAACCTAAACAAGGAATAAAACAGCGAAAGTGCAGAATATGCAAATTCGGAAATCTGTATTTTGCGAAACGAGCTCCGAATTTGCATATTCATCACTGCATGAAGGTAACTTATATAACGTCACAGTTTTGGAAGGACTTACTGCATTTTGCAAAACGAAACGAAACGAAATGAATGAATTAATAATAAACTACTTATAGTTATCACTAAAGCTGCCCCCGCTTTCTTTTATCTCTGCTGATTGAAAACAATAATATTGAATGTTATTGTATGAACTAAAATTTTATATTTTTTTGTAAACTATATCACTCATACTGTTCAAGTAAGTTAGGCATCTTACCCGTATATGATCCAAAGGATCAACCAACACATTATGTTTAACTCATTCTATCACAGGATATTCTTTACTTAATACTCTTACAAAGAGCATTCTGGAAAAAAAAACATCAAACCACTCTGTTTGATACTGAAACAAAATATTTTTTCTTGATATATGAGCAAACGTATCTCAAAAGCAGAACTCGAGATTTTTCCCAGATGTAAACAGAACTATCGCGTTACAGTCGTCGTATATGCAAATTAAGAGTCAAGCTTTTTATTTTTGTCCTCAACGAAAACGCCGCAAAACATTTACATTTAGTTAACTAATTCTGTTTACGCTGTGTCTAAATGCCTGGTGTTGCTATGGGTTCACCTTTAGGCCCCGTTTTGGCAAACATTTTCATGTGCCACTTTGAAGAAAAATGGTTGATGAAAAGCAGGTTTTGTCCTTCACTTTGGTTCAGATATGTAGATGACACCTTCACCATGTTTGACAGCAAAGACGAGGCGAGTGAGTTTTTAAGCTTTTTAAATAGTCGACACGATAGCATCAAGTTTACTATTGAATTCGAAGAAGACAGTATGATTCCATTTTTAGACATCCTTCTCAAACGCTGCCCTGACAACACTTTCACTACATCTGTCTACCGGAAAAAGACATTCACAGGCCTTTTTCTTAGTGGGATTCATTCACACCTCGCAAGTACAAAATCAACCTCATCCGCACTCTTACCTATCGTTGCTTCCGAATTTGCTCCTCGCCATCTTTATTACAGGCCGCTATTAAAGATCTCAGAAAGCTCCTGTTGCAAAATGGTTACCCCCAAGGTGTTATCACGTTCAACATTAACGATGTATTGAACAAAAATAAAAACAAACCTCAAGCTACAGTTCCCAAAAAAGATATCTTAATCGTGTTACCCTACTTAGGTCTTCACAGTGACCAAGTCACGAAACGTCTGAAATCATGCGTATACAATTTCTACTCTTTCGTCAACCTCAAGATCATATTCCAAAACACACGCCGCATCAAATCCTTTTTTCCATACAAAGATCGCTTGAACCGATCTCAGAGGTCCAAGGTAATCTATAAAGCTGGTTGCTGGAACTGTGATGAATTCTACATCGGCAAAACAAAACGAAGACTCCATGACAGAAAAACAGAACATTTCAAGGCCCTCGCCAAAAGTGACCATTCATCAGCCATTGCTGATTATGTGAAAACCACTGGTCACGACGTTAAATGGGATCATTTTGACATTTTAGCGTCCGGAAAAACTGACTTTCACTGCAAAATTAAAGAGACTTTGTTCATTCAAGAGCTAAAGCCTTCCCTTAATGTCAATATTAGTAGTGAGAAGTTGTTGCTGTTTTAGCTGTTACTCCTCATTATGTTTATACACGTACTGCTGCAGATCATATTTCTCAGTCTAGGTTCCAGACCTCTTATGTTTACGATATATATATAGTTTTCAAAAATTGTAACCGTCACTTTTGAAAATGTATGTTGATTAGCATACGAAACGTTAAGTTCTATGTAAAAATGCGTTGGAATACAATGTTTATCACCGCTGTTTGTGTTATTTTCTTAATCAAGCTACGATGGCCTAAGAACAAGAGTTTATGCGGAGTTTTGTGTTTCGACTTGCGGCTAAATACAGGAATCGTTTCGACTTCTCAATGGACTCTTCTAGCACGTTGTTCGGAATACCGCTGGGACATCAGTAATCGATCGCCTGCTTCGAGTAGAGCTATGGAGATCCATCTTCGTACAAAATTAGAAATATATCTGCAGATCGAAATAAAGGAAAGACGATAGTGGACTTTTAAATGAACTTTGAAATAACGATTTTACGCAAAGAATCAGATAAGCGGTTTTATTCTCATGTAAATAAGCCGCAGCTTGGCGGAAAACTTATCTTGAAAATCGATCTTACGTGTTCTTTACTTGTTGGATCGATTCCTGTTATTAGCGACGAAAGGGTCAAAGGCTATATACAGGATTCCATCCGACTTCACATTGGACGAGGGAACAATGTGCTATTTTGCAGACAATATATCTGAGCTCAGTGTAATGTCATACATGCTTCCGATATTTTTTAACAGATACAAGGCCGACGGATGTGTGACGGTCCGTTCAGGGAAATGTGATCACTAAATAAAAGTACTTGTAAAGGATGTATGGAATACATTTTTGCCATGTATCATTTAACTACGTCCTTTAAAAGTAAACGAATAAATATAACATTTTCATACTTTTTAAAACGGTGGCGGAAAGAAAGCTTTGCAGTTTTAGTCACGCAATATTACACAAGAGTGCGGCTGGGTCTAAGCGTGGATACTAAGCTAAAGCAGGAAAAGCGCGCCAAATTTGTATGCGCTTATCTTCTTTCCAAAGTCATAATTCATGCACAAGTCACTGTAAATAAAGACAAGTTCATTTCATCCATTGTTCTCTCGTCCAATGCAAAGTCGGATCGATTCCTGCTTATAGCCTTTAACCTATTCGTCGCTAATAACAGGAATCGATCCGACAAAAAGTAAATATGATCATAAGACTTAAAACTAATTATAGGTGAGCATCGATTTTCAAGTTTTGCGCCAAGCTGCGGCTTATTGAAGTCTTGCAAAGGAATAAAACTGCTTATCTGATTCTTTACGTGAAACTGTTACTTCGAGGTCAATTCAAGAGCCTATTATCGTCTGTCCTTAATTTTGATCTGCAGATATATTTGTAATTTTGCACGAAAATGGATCTCTGATCTACTCTACTACTTTTCTGGAAGCAGACGATCGATTACTCATGTCCCAGCGGTATTCCGAACGACGTGCTAAGAGAGTCCATTGTTCACTCGCCCAATGAGAAGTCGGATCGATTCCTGTATTTAGCCGCAAGTTGTGTTTCGTGTTCGACTCGTGTGGATCTAGAGTGAACCCTGGAGACAAATTTTGCTTCAAATGTGGTTCCAAAGCTGCAGAGATTTCACACCCGAGTGCAAGAGTGAGTAAACCCAAAGATGAAAGTGCTTCGCCCTCTTCATGTACGAAGTCATTATCGCAATACTCGACCTCCAAAGCGAAAGAGCCGGGGGGGGGGGGGTACTCCCAGAAAAATTGGGTGGGGGTGTGCGGCCCGCTTCCCAAAACCCTTACCCTATTTATGACCTGACCCTTAAATCAAAACCCTGTTTCAGAGCTGCGTTATAATTAGTTCCTTAGTTCCGACCAGACCGTAAACATAAATGTGAAGGGCTTTTGCTGATTTTCTTTTCGATAATGATGGAAAAGTGACTTCTTCTTAGAAACATGCACGTATCAAGGCTAGAGTGCAAAAACCATACCCCATTTATGACCAAAATGGCAAAATTGGCTAAAATCGATACCCTATTTATGACCAAAACAGCTGGAAACCATACCCTTTGGGGCCGCACATACCTATATAGCCCATATAAGGGAGTACCCCCCCCCCCCGGGGCGGAAGAACGCAGAGGACATAATCTTATGTTACAGCCTGAAACTTGACAAGCCTGTTTTAAAAGGAACATCAACGATCCAGGACCCAGGATCCAGTTCAGTTTTCAAAGTCCTTACGTTCATATAGATCTCATGGTACTCGCCCAGAGAGTGGACAATGGTATCGTAACTAAATCCCCTCAGTTCAAAGTAATGTTCCATTACCAGCCTCTCGTCTGCGGAACTGCAGAAACTTTCCTGTCGGTGTCTCTCTATTGTTCCACACTGCCGACAGAGTACTTCATTGCTCTCAAACTCTGCCACATTTATAGCAGAACTGACATCGTACTTCGTTTAATAAACGATTACAAACTCTTTATACTTAAATCATTCTAAAACGATTATAAAATACTGAATATATTGTAACTGATCTCAATAAACACAAACAAGGCATCAGGGACGAGCATCTCGTTTATTGATACAGCGAGCGTTTTGCATCATCACCATAAAGAAATTACAGCAGTGAATAAACAATAAAGCAAAGTTGAAAGAGATGCCTTCGAGTGGCTCTTGCATAACTTATAAAATCTTGATAGCCTACAAGTCCCTAGGGATTCATCATACCTGCAAGCACGCCTAAAGTTAAGTACTTCTACAGTTAACACGAATCATACATAATGAACATACTCCAGTGTCATTAGCGAAACGTTACAAAATACGGAAAAAATATATCAACCCACTCCGCCATTTTGGATAAGGCAAAATGGCGGAAACAAACTCTGACACTGGCTGACTGCTTGCGCAAGTAGCAAGTGACAAAATATTTTTTCCAATTGGCAAAATATTTTTCTGGATTTAGCGAGAATTCTTGGATTCATAAACTTGTTTCAGATTTACAAAATAACATTTGTGGATTCAATAATTTTATTTAGATTTGTAATAGTTTTTCAGATTTGATAAACTCTTCAACGATGATTTCCAAAAAACATTACGATTTAAAATATTTTTTCGGATTTTAAAAACATTTTTTCGGATTTCGTAAATATTTTGGGATTGTCCCTTATCGGCTTCCGTATTTATCCGATTGCCGGTCACGGTCTCAAATAGACTAAATTCCCAGCAGTCAGAAATATTCACCATATTCTGACTGAAAACCTTGACACGCTGCTAGAAGATGGCAAAACGCGAACTCGTGTTTGAAATGCTGCTAGATGATAGCGAAATGCGAACTCATGGTTGCAAGACCTTAAAACACTGCTAGAAAGAACTCGAAATTCTGCTGGAAGACGACGAAACGCAACGACTTGCTCGCAAGACCATGAAGCGCTGCTCGAAGACCTGGTGGTTGCAAAAAGACATCTTGGGCACTTGCTGAAGTATTACCCGAGACCACCGTGCGCGCCTAGTTTGATCACATCGAGATTTTGTCGCATACTAAAAATTTACTTACATACATCTTTACATTTTTGAAATTCCTTATATGTATACACGCGGAGGCTTCTAGGGTACCTCCTCGGGTTTTGGCCTCTGGGCCAAAACCCTGCGGGGGCAATAAAACTACAATAGCGTAGCGAATTCCCCAAAGCTTCATTACTTGTGTCTTGCTATCTTATATCCTAGCCTCTACCTTTTCCGATCCAGCCTGTGCTGTCCTGTGGAGATAAGAAAGGCTCTGCCGATACTCATGTTTTATTCCCACATAAGTAAGCTTTTTGGTTTGTGCACCTATCATGAAGTCGCGTCAAATCTGCCACTAACAGGGCTGTGTCTCCCTCAATTACGCCATATTGTTGTTTGCGTATTTTTTTGTCACCTTTTACCTTGCTGCGTTACATTCTACTCTTTATAGGATGTATCTGGTGTTAAGTTTGAATAACAGAATAATGATGTTAACATGTATGTTAGCACACTATAGATTTTTGTATGTCGTGATTTCATTTAAAAATTAACATTTTGGAACCACACTCGTCGCCCGATGATTCTCTTAGTTGAACATAAAGTCACCCCGGCTTAGTTCTTCTTTTGTCTTCAGTTTTGAAAGCTTTTTGAGACAAGCTTGAGCCTGCTATTTTTTTCACAGAGGTTACATTTCCCGATGGGGACTTGAATGGTGCAGGAAATGGAAGTCTTCCAAACCTTGCAGCGGAAAAAAGGAAGCTCCCTTTTAATGGCACAGAAGGTAGAGGGCATAAAATAAAGGCTAGTGCATTATTTCGGAAAACTTCCAAATTGCAGTTACCAGTGTGGTCTGGTAAATTAAAAGAGCTTATTAAGAACATGATGGGAAGTGTTTATCGTTGAAATCCAATAAGTCCTTCAGGAAAAAGTACTTGACAACGTTTAAAGTGACTCGGGTAAAATGGGGTCTTTAGTAATTTCTAGTTTTGAAAAGCAGAATTGTTAACTGAGATAGTAAGTACCCTGGGTGCCGGAGGTTTATTTTTTCCTTCTTTCCTTTTCCTTTTCCTTTCCTCAAACTGCCAAGTTTTCATTTATTAGGATTCTATTCTCCCGATTATACTCTCCCATTTTAATATTTGGATAACGGGCCTAACCCAGTACCAGACGGCATTGGGGATGACCCTTAATTGAATGATGTAGCTGAATCACAACAAGGTGGGACACTAGTAATTATAGACAAATCGGCAGTCAGCAGTTTTTTTTTTTGCGTCCCTTTTCCTATATATTACTTAGGACCGGCTGTAAAACGTTCAAATCACCAAACTACATGGGAATAAAGTAGAGAATTGAATTTCTCCGTACTTTTGAGTGAAATTTAAGGCACTAACACATAAACACATGAACGACTAATCAGTGATAAGATATATCAACAAACTCTATTTGTATATATGCATGGTTGTATTTCTGCTTTATTAATTGTGGTATCAGTACTACTGCATTCCACAATAAACACAAACAGCATTCTTTTGCGAGATCCCACTCCTTTTTGGATCATGCTCAGTCAGAGCAATCGGGATCTAGTGTTACCACGGTTTGAGCTCTGCGCCAAATTTCCTTCTTTTCTCTGCAGTGTAGTAAAATGTATTTGCCTAAGAGGGAAATGATAGTCATGGCGTATTTTAACGGGGGTTTTGGAAAGCTTCAAAAGCTTAAAGAAATAATGCTAGCATAAATTTACCCAGGACAATTCCTCTAGAGGTACAGGAAATAAAACAACGGCCTTGAATTTTGTTTATCTGTATGCTGGAAAAAAAAAATTGACCAGTTGCAATGACTTTGATATAATGTCCTGCATTTGCGTCCTTTGAAAGCATTTTTTTATTAATTAATTTTGAATACATTAGATAAATTTCCACTTTAAATCGACAGGCCGGGAACAGATAGAAGCAACCCAGCTTGCTCGTCAGTCGCCGTTGGGCAGTCGGGATCATGCTGGTGGTCCTACAGTGGCTAGGCGGAGTGCTTATCAAGGAGCAGCTGCTCTACAAGTAACTAGTCTTACGGCTGTAGATCGTTTTACATCATCTGATGGGAACATAGGTGGGTCAAAATTCAGGGATCAGCTGATTGACAAATATAAAAGACCCTTCTCCAAAATGGCAGCCTTAATTTCAATTAGCTAAAATTAAAAACGTATACCAGCACTAGAAAGAACACCTTTACTTTAGTAACCCTGCAAAGCTTCAGCATTTCAGGTTTAATATCAGCTGAGAAAATGTAAGATGAAAATTGAAAACTTTAAAGACGCTTGTATGACTGGGGGTATGCATTATTCCCACTCATACAAACGTCTGTAAAATTGTTAACTTTCAACTTACATTTTCGCAGCCGATATTACACCTAAAATGCTGAAACTTTGCAGGGTTACTAAAGTAAAGGTGTTCTTTCTAGTGCTGGTACGCGCTTTTTAATTTTAGCTTAATTTAACCTATTTGAATTTTCGGCCGCCATTTTGGAGAAGGGTCTATTACTAAAAAAATTAAACGTCTAGGTCTCGACAAAGTTGCAGCCGTGAATATCTCAATAGGTTTGTTAGCAGAGGATGAGGACATCACCAGCAAAATTCCGTTAACAGAACGTAATTTTAAAGTTTCTTTATTATTAAGGCCACATTCTTAGTCTTGGGACCGAAACCACCTCTCGTGCAATCCAGGGCATGCAGAGCTTTGCGGTGGTCTGGAGGAAAGAGGCTTGCCAAATATGACCTCATTTCATCTGAACTTGAAATGTCTCCTTCACTGATAACTTGTAATACAGTATTTAAACTCGTCTTTATGTGGTTAGGCTCCTCGTCAAGTGTTAGGGGCCCTAGTGCATCAGGGTCGTCAGGAACACAGGCGGGACAGCAACATACAAGCGCTCAGAGTAGCTCACCTGTTCGGATCAAACATGTTGGACCAGAGCCCACTCGATATGTACATTTTCTGGCTTGCCAAGGTTACGTTGTGGAAATATTAGGTGGCAAACATTTCAAGACTCCTGAAGGCGAGTTTGTGGAAAGGAAAAGTGGGACGCAATATAAGATACACGTGAAAAACACACATGCCTACGGTAAGAACATACATATCACTTGCATTCCATACATAGCACAGTATACAAACCGTCTTTATAACGGAAGAGACTATTACTAGAATAAGTGCATGATTACATACTATAGAATAATCCGCTATTGCTATTTAACAACTAGATTATGAGCTCGAGATTTCTTTGAGGTGATAGTTGACGATGATCGAGGCCGAAGGCCGAATCAACTCAGTATCAACTGCAAGTGAAGAATGACCATCGCAGTAAACTTTCCAATTTAAGCAACTGGAAAGAAGATGCCTGAAAAAAATCAGGGCTTCAACATGATTCGAACCCATGACCTCCGCGATACCGGTGCGATGCTCTACCAACTGAGCTATGAAGCCACACACTGGGAGAAAGGTCAATTTATGGAGTTCATATCTCCCGTGAGGAGTGAAATCAGGCCATTATAGGGAGTACCCCCCCCCTGGGGAGTAATGGCTGACAATGTACAATAGCTCAGCTTATCAGATTAAAGCATTTGCATCAGTATACTAGTAGAATTCTACTCAAAGTAAATAATCGCGACGCGTATTAGAATAGATGCCCATGGTCAAGACAGAATCTAGCCTACGTGTAGCCGTACCCTCCCCCCGAGGAAAAACGGGAGGGTGGGAACGTCCCAAAGAGCTGGCACGAATCGTGTTATGTGACGTCAAAGGTAATTTATGTAAGTATGTATTAAAATAAATTATATTTTCCGCGAAAGAACGTCTGTACTCGGGCTGTCCTCACGCAAAGAAACTATTGTTTCGAGCTTATTTGCAAGTCAAGGTACCTTTTTAAGAGTATACTTTGTTTTAAAGAGATTGAAAAGGATTGCGAGCGATTTTTGGTCCAAAGCAAGAAGACAATCGTTGATGTGGTAAACATCGCTCTCGCAAATTTGAAGTTTCATGCCGTGCACGCTACATCAGAGTACATTTGTAATATGTGTCATGGTCTCCTCAAGAAGAAAAATAATTTGCAGCAGAACCTGAATTACAGAAATCTATGGAAACCAGAAAGTTGGCCTTGTTTTTTGGCTGAAAAGTTCGGGTAAAATGGGGTTGACAGCCTACAGAACTCCTACGGTTCGTGACATTTGTTCATTTGCCGTTGCCTTTTCGGTCTCTCGACCGTTTTGTCGCTTCACTCTTGTTTATGAAGGGCGCTTCATGTTGTGTTATAAGGAGAAATTGGAGCACAGGCAGACCACTCTATGTGATCGTGGTTTAATATATATTCATATGAAACGAAGAGAATCTATGAGAGTTATGAATAAAGCTCTGAAAATTGCACATCTAAATCACATCTCGGTCTGAATGTCCCAATAAAGTTAAATGAAACCTTAATCGACTCATGTATGGTGTTTTTTCGCCTTCTTGAGATTATTTCCGTTGGCTTCAGGCTGAGTTGGGGTGCATTCGATTCTACTTGTCCATTGGACCGATTGGTACGATTGGTACCAGTGGAATAACATATATTCCATTGGTATTCCATTGGTGAAATGCGTCTCATTACGGGGATTTAGAATATTTCCGTTTGCTTAAGGCTGAGTGGGGGTGCATTCTACTTGTCCATTGGACCGATTGGTACGATTGGTACCAATGGAGTAGCATTTATTCAGTTGATATTCCATCGGTGAGATGCATCTCATTATGGGGACTTAAATTATTTCCGTTGGCTTCAGACTGAGTGGGGGTGCATTCTACTTGTCCATTGGAAGATGGTACGATTGGTACCAATGGAATAACATATATTCAATTGGTATTCCATTGGTGAAATGCATCTCATACATTGTATTTAGCGTGGGTTTGAGCTCGCAAGCTTAAGAACAAAGAATATTTCTTGTATTTAGGGTTTGTTTGGACTCGCGAGCTTCAAGAACAAGAAATATACATTGTCTTCAGCGTCTGCTTGGGCTCGAAAGCTTTAAGAACAAAGAATATACATTGTATTTAGCGTTTAATTGGGCCCGCAAGCTTTAAGAACGAAGACTATATATTCTATTTAGCGTGTGTTTGGGCTCGCACGCTGTAAGAACGAAGAATATACATGGTATTTAGCATTTTTTTTGGGCTCACACGCTTTAAGAACGAAGAATATACATTGTATTTAGCGTGTTTTTGGGCTCGCACTCTTTAAGAACGAAGAATATGCGTCGTATTTAGCGTGTGTTTAAGCTTGCACGCTTTAAGAACCAAAATTATATATTTTTTATTTAGCGTTTGTTTGGGCTTGCACGCTTTAAGAACAAAAAATATACACTGTATTTATAGCGTTTGCTTTGGGCTCGCACTCGAAGAATATACATTGTATTTAGCGTTTGTTCGGGCTCGCACTCTTAAGAACGAAAAATATACATTGTATTTAGTGTGTGTTTGGGCTTGCAAGCTTTAAGAAAGAAGATTATACATTGTATTTAGCGTGTGTGTTTGGGCTCTCAGTCGCTCTAAGAACGAAGAATATACACTGTATTTAGCGTGTGTTTGGGCTCGCAAGCATTAAGAACGAAGAATACACACTGTATTTAGCGTTTGTTTGGGCTCGCACGCTTCAAGAACGAAGAATATACATTGTATTTAGCGTGTGTTTGAGCTCGCAGTCGCTTCAAGAACGAAGAATGTACATTGTATTTAGCGCGTGTGTTTGGGCTCGCAAGCTTTAAGAACGAAGATTATACATTTTATTTTTTTCTCAAGCATCTGAGCGGGCCGGATGCTTAAATCCTCGAATTTGATTGGCTAATCTTACACACGTGACCGGTCCAGCTTTTTACGATACGGCCCACGGGCCGGATTTTTTCTCGCTGCCGGTCCCGCTGCTTAAATTTTGCTCCTAAAAATTTAGCGGTAGTCGTCAATCTTTTGCCTTTTTTACACATCCATCGACGATTAGTCACTGTTCTCTCTAAAATGGCAAGGAGCGTCACTGTAAGTAAATTCAGTTGAGTGTTTTGAAGTTGTGAGAGTTTGCTTGGTTGCTTGTAGCTTGACGCTGTAATGGCGCTTAATCCTGTGTTTCCCTAGCCGTAGAATTTGAGTCAACTTCTGTCAAATTTACGTTTCTGATCTTTGCTGTATTTAGGAGATTTTCTGTAGAATACACTTAACGAATTTCCTCGCTTTCTGCTATTCAATTTACGGTAGAAAAAGTCTGATTTCAAGTGATTTTAAAAGTGACGACTGACAGCAGACATTGTATTTGTAGCGTAAAACTTCACACCGGAAAAGCTGTTTTGGAAAACTTAACTGGTTAAACAAATGCAACTAACATAAAGTAGTTCGTAAACTATATGTTCTTTAATACATCTTTCTTTGCCTACTATCTGAATTATTCGCTCGTTGCCACTATTTTTTACAAATCGTTACTAGACGGCGCGCAGGCCGATTCAGTGACAAGAGTTGCGTAAACAAACCCATTAGTACTCTGTAAAACCAATTTACTGGACGAAAAAAATAAACATGTTATTTACTCAAGACCTCGGGTACAGTTTTTTCCCATACGGACCTCCCGCCCGGTAAATAACATATATGTATTTAGCGTTTGTTTTGGCTCGCGAGCTTTAAGAACGAAGAATACATGTATACACATTACATTAAATATAGCGTTTGTTTGGGTTCCCACGCTTTAAGAACGAAGAATATACATTGTATTTAGCGTGTGTTTGAGCTCACAGTTGCTTCAAGAACGAAGAATATACATTGTAGTTAGCGTGTATTTGGGCTCGCAAGCTTTAAGAACGAAGAATATACATTGTATTTAGAGTGTGTTTGGGCACGCACGCTTCAAGAACGACGATTATACATTGTATTTAGCGTTTGTTTTGGCTCGCGAGCTTTAAGAACGAAGAATACATGTATACAAATACATTGAATATAGCGTTTGTTTGGGCTGACACGCTTTAAGAATGAAGAATATACATTGTATTTAGCGTGTGTTTGAGCTCGCAGTTGCTTCAAGAACGAAGAATATACATTGTAGTTAGCGTGTGTTTGGGCTCGCAAGCATTAAGAACGAAGAATATACATTGTATTTAGCGCGTGTTTGGGCTCGCACTCTTTAAGAACGAAGAATATACATTACATTTAGCGCTTTTGGGCTCGCACACTTAATGCAGTTTACAAATGGCATACCGATAAACTGTCTACTTTTCCATATGCAGTCTACAAATGGAGCACCGATCGGCTGCCTCCTTTTCCATTGGTACTAATGGTACCAATCGCAAATAGTTTACGCGTGGCCCTCAGGTGTTAATATATGCAGTTTACAAATAAAGCACCGATCGGCTGCCTCCTTTTCCATTGGTACCATTGGTACCAATGGTTCCATTGGTGAGGGTGTCTTGACGATTGGTATCTGTTTGTGTATATTGGACATGTGTGGGCTCATTTCTATTACAAGATATGTTTTTGAGGGATAAAATATGACATTTATAGTGAACGTGCTGCTCGCATATTTTTTTTAATAATTTTATTTTAACTCCCAATCATAAATTGAACTGCGTACAATAATAACATTATTTACGCTACTGATACTACTTACAATACTAACATCACTAACAGTACTTACAATACTAACATCACTAACAGTACTTACAATACTAACATCACTAACAGTACTTACAATACTGACATCACTAACAGTACTTACAATACTAACATTACCAACAGTACTTACAATACTTACAGTACTTACAGTATTACTGCTACTTACACTACTACTGCTACTCAAAAGGAAAAAGAAGAAAAAAAAGTGTCTAAAAGCTCACAGATGCTCGAATGCTTGGTGACTCCGTGGATAGTTTACTCTTTAACAATAGTTTCAACGCTGTTGTGCTGTAAGATTCACTTTCTTTGGCTGCAGTATAGATGTAGTAACGGGCTACTATCAGGCACAGGTTGACAGGGCGAACAGATCGCTTGTCGGGGTGATGTGCATATATTTTAGCATTGTTCGTCAGAGCTACCTTCGGCAAGTTTCAAGAATTGGACCAAGAGGCAAAAAGGTTCCAGAAAGAATGGACGTGTCGACATTCTACGAACAGATGCTCTAAGGTCTGGCTTACACCACACAATTGACATTCATCGTTTTCGATAATTTTAGCTTTAAAAAGTTTATCACGAGTATAAAGAATATGGTGGTTAATTTTAAATTGGAACATCGAGAGTTCTATGTTTTTGGTCACTTTAAACGGGAGAATGTATAACGCCTCGATGCTGATCAGTAAAACCGGCCTTAGTTAGACGAGCTTTAGATGAAGGTTTTTGGAACGTTTTGGAGACGTTGCTCCCCTATTTCTGTATTGCGTCTCCAAAGAAAAACGTGTCAGAGTAAATATGATACCTGTGATAAGAATCTTCCAACACGGACTGTAATTGCAAACAGTTCTAATCACAGCCGAGCACGGCCTCGCAATACAGAAATATGCTCTGTATTGCGAGGCCGTGCTCGGCTGTGATTAAGACTGTTTGCAAGTGCAGTACGTGTTGGTAGATTCTTATCACTGGTATCATATTTACTCTGACACGTTTTTTCTGCGGAGACGCCATAGCTTTACTTCGAAAAAGCTATAGGCTTGTTTAAAGAAATTATTTGTTTCTTGCTGCTCTCTGATTGAGCGTCTGGAGCTCGATGTGTAGGTTTATCCCTCCTTTGATCGTTCTGGTACCACAGGATTCAAATATGAAGCTCTTCACACGCAAGTCTGTTGACTGTGCTGCGTGTTGTATATGCTTGGACTTATTTTTCTACTCCAAACGCCTCATAAACCTCTTTTATCGCTGTGTTATTACGCTTCCCGAGTTCGTGTAGCTTCCGACCAGTTCCGTCCGCCACTACTGATCACTGATCATTCAATACTATAGTCATGAAAACAAGGTAAATCTATCTTAGCCAATAAGTATTCTCGAAAGTATTGCTTGTCGCCTTTATCCAATAAGAAGCCATTATTTATTTCCATGTAAAAGCGTGACGTCACATAACACGATTCGTGCCAGCTTTTCGTAGACGTTCCCGCCCCCCCCCCCCCCGTTTTTCCTCGGGGGGAGCAGGGTACGGCTACACGTAGGCTAGACAGAATTAGATATGCTTATCAGATCTAGTAACAAATAAACCGGCCAAATGTCCCTCTCTTCAAAACAATTAATAAAACAGTCGCAGTAATAGAAAACTGTGTGAGATCTGCAGCTGAGAAGATTGTCGTCAAAAGCTCTCGAAAAATAGATCTGCGTCGCAGGAAAAAGAAAACACAATTGGGCACGCAGCTACCCAAAAGAGCGAATATCCGGCCAGTTAAACTTTACAAGTGATCAATCCTCATTCAATCCTCATTCAAAATTTATGTCTCCATTCCTTTTCTACAGGTTGCAATTTGGATGTATCTATTGATGGTTATGACGTTGGAGGGTGGGTAGTTGATGGAGGGCAAGAGTTCACAATAGAGAGGCCTGCGTACGAGGCGAAGAAATTCACCTTCTATCGCGTGAAAACGGCACCTGAAGAAGCAGGAATTGAACCAGGCCGGGCCGAAAATGGTGTTGTGAAGTGCGTCTTCACACCTGAAGCATTCCTAAATGTTCCTGTGATCATTCCTGAATCGCGTGAGCCACTGAATATAAATATGCCTCCATCCGCGTCAGTTGGTGACCTAAAACGTGAAATACAACACCAGTTAAATGTGGCTGAAGATCCCCATCAAGTTCTTTGTGCCGAGGAGGACAAGGTTTTATTAAACTCTGATTCAGTGAGGTAAGTGCAAACACTCACCCCGCTACCTATAGAATCATTTTCTTTATTTTTTCGTGGAAGTAAATGCAGTTATTTAATGACCTTTGAAGTATTCAATCAAAATCTAATACTTTTTTCCACCCCAACTAACTGTCCTCGCATCTCTACGGATTGAGCACGCCATTATCAAAAGGATTGCGTGAAAAAGAGACTTGGGCAAAACTCGAACTGAAATCCATCAGTTTTCTACTTAACGGTATTAATCATGCCTTGCTTTGTTTTTTATTGTTAACAGGGGTCTATCTACAAGAAATCTCAGACTTCTTGATACTGAACTTGAGATTATAATCGAGACATCATCAGAGACAAATTTCTCCCTGAAGGTGCATCCAGGAAGAGCAAAGGTGCGCGATGTAATGGAACAGATAGAAAGGAAATTAAAAGTTCCTTTGAGAGACCAAAAGCTGTACCATGGTAGAGCCCGTATCTCAGACGCGCCAAGAAGAGGCCTTCCTTATGGACTCATCTGTAGTCCACAGCCGACGTTAATACTCATTATCCCAGAGTATATTCATATCACAGTAGCGAATAAAAATGGCGTCTTGCATACCATAAAGATAGATAAGGAAAAAAGTCTGAAAGCGCTCATGGAAGAAATACCTTCGTGTAGTTCCCTCGAGGAAAACCAAGAAGCCATTCTGTTCTTCAATGGAAGGCAAATTTGTCCTGCCAAAGATGAAGGAACCTTAACAAGCCTTGGTCTTGTCTCTGGGTCAAAGTTGGAGTTGAAAGTGAATATAATCTTCATTACAGTTCAAGTTTGCTTTCCGAAGAATCGATCGCCAACTGTCAGTGTGAGATGTAGTCCCCATGAGACATTCAAGGATTTGATAAAAAAGTTGGAAACGGGGGGCAAGAGAACAGAGTTAAAGGAAGTTGTATTTGGGATGCAAGAGCGAGTCTTTGATCCAGATCAAGACAAAGCTCCACTGCAAGGTACAACTGATACTCCCCTGGAGACTATTAAACCATTAGAATAAAAATTAAACAGAAGTATACTCAAAGCACTGTCAAAATATCGTTTGTAAATCAAGAGAATAGACAAGAAAAAGTAATTGAGTTAAAGAGAGAGAATAAGATAGGAGATTTAACAGCACTTTCTGTTTTCTTCTGTGTATTAGAGTATGGAATCACACATGGTTCCGTATTAGAAATGAGGAGGGATAAAGGAAAATCCAGCGCTGCTAGTGGCGAATCTGGCGATGCTGACTTTTCGATGGGCGAAGAGGAGGGGTAAGTGTGACTTATATGCTATCTTAGTGATATAAGTTGTTTTGCTCAGATCGCCCCTCATAGACCCTTTCAAACCACTTTTAAACTATAACCTCAAAACGTTTTTCTAAATCTTCGTTACACCAGATGCTCAGTGTAAAGTAAATTTACCGAGAACGTCAAGTAATACACTAATTACTAACTTAGTTTTGGAATTTGTGGTTAAATAGTAGCGAAGTAGGTTTCTTATTTTTATAAAATTAATCTAAACTCTTTCCAATTTCGATTTCTGTTTCCCTACTGGAGGGAAATAAATATACGTCATGTAGGAAGTCGTGTGCACATGGTGGTTAGTGCGCTCGACCCTGGATCAAGCGGTCTAGGTTGGAGCCCTGGCCGGGGACATTGTGTTGTGTTCATGGCCAAGACACTTTACGCTCATTGTGCCTCTCTCCACCCAGGTGTATAAATGGGTACCGGCGAATATAGTGCTGGAGGGTAACCTTGCGATGGACTCGCATCCCATCCAAGGGGGAATGGAAATAGTAAACAATTATTGTATGAGGTTTTTGTGATATTCAGAATAATCAAGGTCGAGGTAAGGGTTATCAGCCGAAGCCAAAGGCTTCTGCTGATTTCAAAAATTTACTATACGCTTTTGGCCACTCAGAAAAGAGTTAGAGAGTTCAATGTATAATAATCCCGGCTAGTAATTTTGCTTCATGATACAGATAACGAGCTGTGGTTAAGCTCCGGCCTGATGGGCCACTTGGCTCGTCATTGCAGACATAACGATAAATAAACTCAACAACAGAAAGGAGCTTTTACAATAGAAACATCACTAAAGTAAAAACCAATCAACATGCAGCGTAGATTATGGACCGGAATACGTCAATGGTGACAGGTGGTTCTAATTTATATATAATAATTCCGATTGGGTCCTTAAAAGACAACAAATTTTCATGATCTTCTATTTGTATATTGTAATGTATTTTAATATATTGTAATGTAAACGCATTGATTTTACTAAGTGCGCTCCAAAAAGTTATTTCTATTATTATTTTTATTATTATTTTATTGTAAATACTTGTAAGTTTGACGTTATGAATAGAAACGAATTGACTCTTTTCTCTTTCGATGATTTGTTTATACAGAATACATGCATCATTAAACGACTTGGAAGCCGCGCCCGAAACCAAGGTAACTAGCGCTTTCATATCCTATGAGTAGTGTAATTCTGTATATCAAGCAAATGTAGATCAGGAGTACATAAATCAGCATTGCTTGAGAGAGACAAACCGGCTGAGATCTCGATCTAAGAGAGAATGGAGAACTTACCCATGTGAGACAGAAGCATACATCGTGCGCGGAGAAAAACAGACAGTACTATCTTTAGACAATAAAGTTTTGGATGACTTTAAAATCATTGATGCTTCCAGCAGATTAAAACAAGTTATATAGCGCTATAAAAGTAGGGTTGTGGCTGAAGTTAACGTGGCAGATTTCCAAATTATACTATCATTCTATTTTACTGATAGCTAAACAAATAATGAACGAAGATTGAACAGAAAATGTCGCCTGTAAGTAAACGTGTTTTCCAGGCAGCGTAAGCTAATGATTACAAATGACTACTTTTTACTCCAAACAGTATACCTTCCGAATACCGCTAATATCATACGGTGTCAGTTCACAGACCTAGCTTTGATATCGTAGAGGGCGCAACAAACTCAAAACCAGATACAATCGTGTTCTGCGCTTTCTTTGCTCGCTCGCCTTTTACCGACTGTCAGTTCGATAGTAAAAAAGGTATCTAGAGAAGATGAAGGATTCTCTGAATACAGACTTTGAGATGAGCAAGCTGGTTTTCACAAGAAGAGATCCTGCTGTGACCAGACAGCTACAATGAGAATTATCGTGGAGCGGACCATGGAATGGAACACTTAGCTATATCTTGTTTTTGTATACTTTGAAAAGACCTGATATAATCATAATGATCCGGGTATTTTACGATAGCTTCCAAGAAAGGGAAGGATGATGATATGAGAGATCCTTTAATTTCAGCATGAGTACTGGAGTCCGCAAGGGGTGCCTGTTCAGCCCTTTTTTCTTCCTCGTGGCGCTAGACTGCATGGGTATCTTGTAAAGCCATTGGTGATCCAAGGAACGTGAAGTCGGTTCTGATTTCTGTGCGTTTTTCCCTCAGGATTCGATAACATAGAAGCGGAACAATTTTTTCTGGACGGCAGATTTTTTTGAGAATTTTCACGATGGTCGGTTTGCTAGGGCTTTTCCTCCCCGAAGGTTCCTAAATTTAATTTCTGGTTCACACATGAGAACTTTATATTTTAAATGAAGCAAGACATTAAAACATCGTAATTGGAGGAAGGTTTTCTTTATATTTTTAACACTGAAAAGGTTATTTCATTTGACTTTTCTTGAAAGTATGATGACGTAAATGACACCTAGTTTTAGTAACAACACTAAAAGTTTGAAAAGCAGTCTTCAAAACGGCACAGGCATTTTTGTCACAGAAAAAACAATGTTTACAGTGAAAACCCTATCTCAATCGAATGAAATGGCGCAGAGTTACAGGTAATTAAAGAAATTCAAATTTCCCGCTACAAGACCATATATGGTCAAAATTAAGGGAGTACATTGAATGCATTTGCAACGGAGAAAAGACAAATCTGCATAACATCAAAATTGTAGGTTCTTTTGATTTAGCATATGTGGTTTTATGACGCGTATTTCGTCTCGAATTACCAACCTCGTTCCCAGGGCCTTTTCCCTGGCTTGGTGGCGGGGCGGGAAAAGGCCCTGGCATCGATTGGTCACGTGTCCACATAAATATTCATGAAAACACTAATGTACGAATTCCTGTAATTAATTCTGCACTTTGATTGGTTGATAGAATTTTTTTTGAACGAAATATTTTGGGAAAGGTTCGCGTATAAATCTCCAAGTGGGACTCACCATTGTGGCTGAGAAGAGCAGGAAATTCAGTAATTTACTGGTGTTTATAGAACAATCAACTCTCAAAAAAGTTCATCCGCGAAATTCAGTTTGCCGGCTTTGCGACGTTGCATTCGAGAGCCGCCACTTGCTTCGAGTTTTCGGTGGAGCTGGAAAAGCTGGCAGTGACAAAAATCTTGCCTCGAAGATTCGAAATGTGTTTGGAATTTTCATTTAATACTGCAAGTGATTCCCTTTCGACGCTGATATGCAGAAAGAGCTCCGACATGCTACCGTAAAAATCTCTTCAAGGCAGCTTAACTTCGTAGAGTCTCCAGCTCAAGTTAATATTGTTGTAAAGTGGGGTTGACTAGCCTACACGACTTCTACGGTTCGTGACATTTGACCTTTTGCCGTTTTCTGTTCGGTCACTCGACCTTTTTGTCGCTTCACTCGTGTTTATGAAGGGCACTGTTCTATAAAGGAGTAATTTTACTGAGTAGAGTTGTGCCCTTAATGTAAGGTATAGTCGCTGTAGTAACAAGTGAGGAATTCTTGTTCGTTGCGTCAGCTTCAGTAGGTCGGTAAATATTTCGTCTAATAAAGTCAGCATTGTAGTTGTTCAAGGTATTTGTTTTCGTCACGTAAGCTGTTCGGTGTATCACAAACTAGTTGCGCTCGGCTCGTCAAAGTCTTAATAGTCGTGGCTTTGTGTGAAGTCGGGTTGTAAGATGATTCGTCATGTAATCTGTCGGTATGCGTCGGTTTTCTGTACACTGTCGTTCGTAGTTCGTTGTTGTCGCGGCTGACCAAACAGTCTAGAAAAGGAAGTTTTCCATTTTCTTCGATTTCTTTGGTAAACTGGATGTCAGCGTTCTGTTCGTTAAGATGGTCGTGAAAAGCGTCAATTTCGTCTTTGTGAACGGCGGTAAAGGTGTCGTCAACGTAGCGTAACCAGAGCGGTATTGTTTGCCGGCAAGTTGCAAGGGCGCGTTCCTCCACTTGTTGCATCACAATTTCTACGACAACAACAGAATTAACTGTTTGTAGTGTTTACCGTTGTAATGAAAGTAAGTCGATGTAAGGCAGAGGTTCAGTAAGTCCATGATGTCTTTGGTCGGTAACGGTTACTACAGTGACTATACCTTACATTATATTAAGGGAACTTCTGAAACCAACTCACGGATCTTACAGCCCTACAACATCCGTGTAGCCCACAAACCTACAACTACGTTACGGCACTTACTGACCAACGTTAAAGACCAAGACGAACCCAACAACAGACAGGGAGCAGTTTACAAGATCAAATGCTCCGACTGCCAGGCTTCCTACATTGGTGAGACTGGCAGAAACCTTAACACGAGACTGACTGAACACAAACGAGCTACGAGAAATGGTGATGCCAACAATCACATTGCTGTGCATCATCAACTGACAAACCGCAACATTGACTGGGACTCTGCTCAATGCTTGACCTACAGTACAAACTATTTTCAACGCCTGATCCTTGAAAGCTGGTGCACTAACTTAGAACAAACGCCTCTTAACAGATGTCTACAACTACCTGCACCTTACAAACGACTTATCCGCGACGAAAACGAAACCGACTTACTTTTGGCTAACAATATACGGACCTGAAACCAACCAATTTGACTAATAAAAGACGGATCGAAACCGACCAATGACTGATGACAAACTTTACTCGAGTCTTTCAGCCAATAATATCATGGCTTAACTGACCAATCGTTTTAAACCGACCAGACTTATAACATTATCGACTAACCAACACTATTCACTTGATAATTTGGTTTTATCAACTGAGTTGATAATGTGAATTGGCTACCGTAAAGAGATTCGGAAGCTGACGTTTCGAGCGCTAGCCCTTCGTCGGAGCGAATCGAGGAATTGTGGGTTGTGTGTGGTTTATATACAGAAATATGAAGCTACGCTATTGGTTGGTGCCTGGCAACGTGAAAAACAAGAGAATAAATAAGGTTGAATGAAAAGCGTTCGTTGATACCATGAGGATTAAGAGTGCCGATATGAAAAATAAATTTTTGTTCTAGAGTTTTGCGACTTTCTGTGTTTCCTTGATGAAGGAAGAGGCCGCAGACTGTCATATGTTGCGTAGAATGATTCGGCTGATTAAAGTGTCTAGCGACCGGTTTAGATGCGTTTTGTCGTCTTTCTCTATGTCGCGAAGATGTTCTCGAAATCGGTCGCCTAGTCGTCTACCTGTTTCGCCGATATATAACTTTTTGCAAAGGGTGCAAGTTATACAGTAGATGACACTGGCTGAGGTACTACTAACCAACAAATTCACTTCCACTAACCAACAAATTGTCAAGAGTACTATTAATGATCTTATAGTCAAACAAGAATTGCCGGCTACTGCTACTAATCTCATCATCACAACTCCTAGAACTTCATGTATTTACTTTTTACCTAAAATTCACAAACCTAACAACCCAGGCCGACCTATTGTCTCTGCATGTAGTTGCCCTACCGAACTCATTTCTAGCTATTTGGATAAAATTATGGCACCTATCGTGAGATCTTTACCGTCATATGTTAAAGATAGTCCAAACGCACTCCAAATTTTTCGCGATTTCAATTTCCTGGGCGAAGACAAGCTTATTTTCATTATGGATACTACATCTCTTTACACCGTCATCCCTAATGGCGAAGGTCTTTTAGCCCTCAAACATTTTCTGATTTACGTACTGTTAAGGAACCAAGCTCGGAAACACTGCTCCACTTGGCTGAACTAGTTTTAACACTAAACTGTTTTTCATTCGCCGACAGTTATTATAAACAAATCAATGGTGTGGCCATGGGTACCAAAATGGGACCCAGCTACGCCAATCTTTTCGTAGGCTACATTGAACACCAATTTTTCAATCAATACAACGGCCCCAAACCTGACCTCTACCGTCGCTACATTGACGACTGTGTCGGCGCCACTTCCTCCACCAGAGAGAAACTCAATCAATTTATAACTGCTGTTAATTCGTTTCATCCGGCTCTTAAATATACCTGGGAAATTTCCGATACTTCTTTAGCATTTCTAGATATTAAAGTTTTTGTCGTAGGCAACGGTTTATGCACCAGTATGCACTACAAACCCACAGATTCTCATAGTTATTTGTTGTATTCATCTTCACATCCATCACATGTCAAGAATTCCATTCCTTATTCTCAGTTTCTTAGACTTCGTCGCCTTTGTAGTGAAGACTCTGATTTTTCCTTAAAATCAGAGGAAATGTGCGAGTTTTTTTGACAAACGTGGCTATCCTGCCTCTGTTGTTGAAACAGGCCATCATCGCGCCCAACAAATTGATCGGCAGTCAGCACTACAAACGTCTCAGAAGGAGAATAACAATAGAATTTAATTCACTCTCACATCTCACCCTCACAACCACGCAGTTAAATCCATCATTCTAAAAAACTTTACAGTCAAACTAAGTGAAGCGTACCCCTTAAGATTGCATTAATGGACTGATTATTTGAAATTTGAACCCGCTATTCGTTTCAAGAATACAATTATGAATTGATTATTCGAATATTGAACTCGCTCGCTCGATCGAACAACACAGCTAACGGGTTCCGTTTCCCAAAAATCAATTTACTATTACATTCTAGAAAAGACTAGTAGGTTTGAAACTTACTAGTCGCAACACTGAATTGATTTTCGAAAACGGAACCCGTTAGCCGTATTCTTCGATCGAGCGAGCGAGTTCAGTTTCGAATAATCAATTCATTATTGCATTCTTGAAACGACTAGCGGGTTCAAATTTCAAATAATCAGTCCATTAATGCAATCTTAAGGGGTACGCTTCACTTAGTTTGACTGTAAATTACTTCAAAATGATTCCGATACTGGCAGAATCTTTTCGCAACCGCCATTAATTTCATTCAAACGCGACAAAAACATAGGTAACTTTTTAGTCAGAAGTACTTTTCAAACAAGTGAACAACCCGGCACTTTTAAATGTGCACGCGCACGATGCAAAACATGTCTTTTCATTTGCAACGTTGAGAAATTGTCGGGACCCAAGCGATCCATTAAGATCACTGATCATTTTACCTGTACCTCAGCCAATGTCATCTACTGTATAACTTGCACCCTTTGCAAAAAGTTATATATCGGCGAAACACGTAGACGACTAGGCGACCGATTTCGAGAACATCTTCGTGACATAGAGAAAGACGACAAAAACGCATCTAAACCGGTCGCTAGACACTTTAATCAGCCGAATCATTCTACGCAAAATTTATTTTTCAAATCGGCACTCTTAATCCTCATGGTATCAACGAACGCTTTTCATTCAACTAATTTATTCTCTTGTTTTTCACGTTGCCAGGCACCAACCAATAGCGTAGCTTCAAATTTCTGTATATAAACCACACACAACCCACAATTCCTCGATTCGCTCCGACGAAGGGCTAGCGCTCGAAACGTCAGCTTCCGAATCTCTTTACATTCGTGACTGTTTTTATCACATCACCAAACATTTCGAAGCTCGTCAAAACTTTTGCGCTGCATGTCTTCTCTTCCCCTCTCTTCTTGGTGTTTGAAAATGTGGTCAGACACTGTCTCTCATGTTTGATAAATAACTTCAGACTGACCATGCTACATTGACATTAAAAAGAAACAAAAGTAATTGTTATTTAGCATTCACACTCTCATGGAAGGTGACGGTACAGTAACGTGATTTTTTTTTT
>CM042746.1:20461518-20505598 GCA_022496165.2 Catalaphyllia jardinei | reverse complement strand
CACACACACACACACACGAGGTCACACAAACAAGGTCAAGAAAGCTACGAAAATCAGAGTAAAAACGGAAGGCTAGAGGAGTTATTAGTATTTTTCAAGAAGAATTAACTTAAGATTTTTCTTAAACATTTGCAGAAGCATATAATGTTTAAAAGCATATAATGTTTAATTTTTTGTTAATTTAGAATAGGATTTATTGTGATATTTTTATAAATAAGACTGCAAATAGGTTTTTAATTTATTCATATTTTATTACCAGTGGGATCTTTTTAATTATTTTAATATTATGAATTGTAAAGCGCTTTGGTCAATTAGTGGAGTTAGCTCTATATAAATTATGTTAAATTAAATTAAATTAAATTAAGAAGAAGCTTTAAGTCATCACTTATATCATTCGACACTTAAGCACCCTGAAATCGTATGTTAAAAGTTCCATGATTTGTTCTGACCTGCCAAATACTTGCCTTCAATCCTAAACGTAAGTGATTCTTTTCGTTTTTTCAGGTCACTTTCGTAAAAGTTAAACTCAAATTGACTGCTAAATATGATTTCTACTTTATAAACTGTTTTCTCTAGTGCAATGTTTAGATAAAGCTACTAGACGAAAGTATTTCATGTATGGTCTAGCTAAGCGGTCCATATTGCAAATTGTGGACCACGCAGGGAATCAATCAAAATTCTCATTTTCATCTTAGACCAGGTTGTCATATAATAAAAATGCGCTTAACAAGGTGGTTTTCCCAGTAACTATTCTTCATATACTATCATTCTTCTATTCTACCAAACCGAATTATATTCAATTCTGTGTTTTGAATACAGAAGAACAAAATGGGTTTCTGGGAAAATCTTGACACTTCCCGCCAAGTAAACATTTTTGATACGATTCTCTTTGGGGGTGTTTTGAGCAAGAAAAAGAGCAGAAAAGGGTCCGCGAATGGCTATGTGAAATCAAGACTGTGTTTATGCAATCCGGCGTATAATTATGGGGAAACTAAAATTTACAGTTCGAAAGAAACTCTTGAAAAGTGGATCTCTAAGCAATCTAAAGCTCGCTAACTCATCTGGGCTCAACACTTACTTTTGACATAGCTTGCCACTGTGGCAAGTATACTTTAACAATCAACTTTCCACAGCAAAAATATTACTCCACAGTAAAAACTTTCCTATCCTTTTCTGTTCATATTTTTAACTTGCACATTCTTTACTTGTCATAATCACTAAGAAACTCTGAGGGCGACTCTCTTCGAAATTCACTGACGTCCACTCATCTTCCTTTTCTGTTCATATTTATCTCATGACTTTGTTGAACTAGAACGAGTTATAATAATTCAGATAGGGACTAGCACAAGTCGAAAGAAGATGTAATCAAAGATGGCGACTAACGCCTTTCACACATATCAAAACAGTTACACGTTTGTTGTAATTTGTCATGAATTGGGCGTATTGGTTAACATTGGCAGTTCTTTGCTCCTTGGCACAACTTCATCGCTAGTGCACCAAAAAACCAAAACAGAAAAGGCTTATGTTGTTGATCGAAAGCACACTCGGCAATGAATGCAAAAGAATGCATTCAAAATGGCGAATAACATTTTCATTCCCAGTTCTGCTCAACTCCCTTGTTGCACCATCCATTTTGTGCCCAGCAGTCCTATGCCAGGCACGACGGATACGGATACGGATTTTTGTGGATACATTCTTGGCGTTCGGAAAAGGAGGTTTTTTTTGGAAACAACCTCTTGTATATTACTACATGTATAAACTTTTCTACCAGCTCTTTTGAACTCCAAAAACTACTTTCCAGACTGTAAAAAACAACTTGTCTGATCGGGCAAGTATTTTTTGTCAATTGACTTTTTACTTTCCACCAAATCTACTTTTACTCTCCAGCGGTGAACGGAGTGTTGAGCCCTACGTCGTCAACGTTTTGTGGGACGACGTAGAACTTGGTCATTTCACGTTGTTGTTTTGCAGAGGACGCAAAGAAATGAACAAAGATAACGCACGTGCACAGTCATTGTTAAACCTTTTGTATAGCGACGTTCTCGTTGCCGTCGTCGTCGTGGTTTGCTTAAGCTTTCTAACATCGTGAAATGACCACGTTCTGCGTCGTCTAAGGAACGTGTACGACGACAGCTAATTTTTCGTATTTCTATTTGGAATTAATTGAACGCCGTCATTGCATATTTAGCTTCAGCAATGGCGCACTGAACAGATCTGGACAATTGCAATTCATTTTTCACTAGGCGTCGTCTTCGGCGTCGTCGTCGATGTCGTTGCCTAAGCACGCTAATTAAGGTAAGAGAGTGAATCTCCATATAGGTCCTCTAACTAAGGTAATCCCTATCCCTTCTGAGGATGTTACTCGCGCGTTGCGTGGATGTTTTCGTGGAGGATCTGTTTGTGTCTTTTCGTTTCGTTTCGTTTCAAAGCAAAACCTCCAACACTGTGGGGATGTCACCTTTGATATTTTGATTACAAGCAAAGGAGCTTCGGCTCTCGGTATGTTTTAATCTATTTTGAAACTCTAATTGGAGTTTAAATAAGAGACGGATGGCCCCTGCACAAATAATAACTGAATGAACGGCAGAGAAATATTGAGAGAGACAAATGCAAAGCAAACGAATGCTCAAACACAAGCTGGGCCACCGAACAAACAGATGGTCGAAATATAAGTGCATACAGACGATCGCCGCCCGAGTAGCAGAAAGCAGTTTGAGCAGCAACGGCAACAATGTCAAAGGCAACGTCCATTAAGAAATGACTTGATAGTTAACTCACAAACCTCGCGAAAATTGAGATTCATTCAGTTTGTCTATAACTGTACGAAATATGCCAAACAGAATGTGTAAGGCTCGATGGCAGTGTACAGGGCTGCTGACTTGTCGCAGTAGAAGCTAGAAGCTCAGCCGTTCCTGCTTCCAGATATGTTGCAGGCAATGAGGCAGGACACCTCCAGATTCGACATCTCTGATCTGCTGGACTTTCTTCAGTCACTCAGAAATGGTCTTAAACTCCTACTGAGTGAGATTTACACCTTTCTAAGCTTATGCTTGTCATGCCAGCTACCAACGCCTTCAGCGAGAGCTTCTTCTCCGCCTTAAAGCGGGTCAAGACTTATCTGCGTTCAACCATGAGCAAGGCCTTACTCAACCACCTCATGCTTCTGCACGACCATAAAGGTTGGCAGATGGGACTTACATGGTGGAGGTCGCCAATTTGTTTGTTCAGGACAACTAGTGGCGCAAGCACTTTTCGGAACTGTTTTCATAAAACGACATCGCGATGAAGTCTGCGTTTGCCTGTAAGGAATTTGAGACAGTTAAATAACGAACTAATACTTGACTCTGAATCTCTGACAGGTAATGCTTAAGAGTTAGTCGGTTTTGTTATTATAATTTATGTGGTAAGTTGTATACTTTTTTCAATGTGCATGGCTTTGCTGAGACAGTATAGGAAGTAATTCGCGATACGTGTAAATTACGATTGCTGAGTCAAGAAGTAATAAAGGAATGGACAATTGTACACAGACTATTCTTAAAAGATATTTCCTTTTTTTTTTTCCAGTTGCTGGGTTGCCGTAGGCGAACCCAGTAGGGAGCTTAAGCATGCGCGTTTTTGAGACGCGGACGCCAACAGGAAGTGAGCTATTTTCTCTTTTAACTTGCTCCCACACAACCACATTCACATTGTTAAGTATCTTTTCTCCATTAAAGATGAGTATAAAAATCTGGAAGACAAGACGGTCCTAGCACGCGAAGTGTTCTCTTCCGGTTGCCGTCCGCGTCTCAAAAACGCGCGTGCTTAAGTTCCCTAGCCATTAAATGCGAACGGGACTGTCTCCCGCGTCAAAAAATGACTAAATTGCGCAATAGCTACCCAGAAGACATAGTCGGTGTGTGCTTTGTTTTCCTCGCGTGTTTCAAACAACAGAAGAATCTCAGTATTCTTGTTCGATCAGAAGACTGTTTGGGCTACCAGTTTTTAGAGTGGAAACTTCAGGTGAATACAACGAACGTGAAATCGGAGAGATACAGTGATTATTTACATCCAATGCCTGACATATTTAAGCAACGAGACACTCCACTGGGAAGAAACTGAAAGCAGGTAACATGATAGTAACACTCAGTTGAAGCGAGTTCTTAAATGTTTTCCTTGACACTTTTCCGGTTTGTCTAGTGTTTTGTATTTTATTGGTTGTACTGTAGAAATACTCATGGCTGCTCCATGCTACTGAAATAAACTAGATATAACCACAGTCCTGAAATGTTGCTTGACTGTCTTGTATGCATGCTCTTTTATGTAAAATCGTTATATTCCACATTACCTAAAGAGGCGTCATTTTGCCTAAAAAACAAGTACATCAATTAGAAAAGTAACTATACTTGAGTTTAACATAACATTGAAAAAACCTTCAGCTTTTCCTTGATTCTTTCATATTTTTTCATCTTCTATTTTGCAGAAATTTCACTGAATATAGCATTATGTTTTCACCCAGCCAGACTCCTAAATTTTAAGCACAGGCAACAGCACGATGTCATTATATATCGCCAATGTTCAAGCAAATATTGCGATCCAACTTCTTTAGCCGATACCATCTTCCAATTAATAAAACTTCGGTTTTGTCATCACTAAGTAAGAGTTTATCAGTAATCATTCAGCTTCAAATATCTGCAATTCAACTTTCCATAGCCCCCGATAAAGCATCTTGATTGACTTGGCCAGCTGGCTAATGAAGTCGCACATATGTACATGCTGTTAAATGTCTTTTTTACAAACAAGTTTTCTGCAAACTGATAACGGTAACCACATTTTTTCAGTTACCGTTGTATCTTCAACTAGCAGTTTACATATGCAGATTACAATTTTAGCCTTACAATCGAAACTTCCAAAATAGAAAACGATCATATCCGATTCTTCTTGGAACATTTCTTCACTTTGCTGAGGATGATGAAGTGATATTTTCCCTTTCCAATATAATTTAAACTTCCAAACCAGCTTTGTTGTTATAAACCCGATAACATTGTCGTATTAAATTGCTGATTTTACGGGTAGATCGTAATAAATAATGGCAGTTTCTGTTCGTGCGAGCCTCGTAAGTCTCGAAATTGGAGCTTGAAGACTACATTATCTTGCTTGGCCGCATTGACTGATGTGTGCGTTTTATGTTGAACAGTTCCAAAGGAAAGCAATAATTACTTACCATACAAAAGTAATTATGTGTTTAACCAATATGGCTGCCTCGTTGCATGGTTCTCTCGTTGTAGCATCTATTACAACAGTTGATTTAGGGTCCCTCAGGTGTAAACATTTCTGCTCAGTCTCGATCCATGATATTGTGATTTTCAGATTTTGCGAAATTCTACATCCTCCAAGTATATAGCAGAGATCTCACTTTGCCAATTTAATATCAATACATTTTGGGCTGCTAGAATTTGATCTGCTTGATCTTTCAGAATGAAAAACACACTCACCTTCGGATTTCCAGTGTCACATTTGCTTAGCAAGTGTGGCATTTCTTCGTCTTTTCACCAAGCTCTAGGTTTCCTCTTCGGAGCTCTTTCTTGAAGTGGCCCTAACCCAAAATTTGTAAACCCTCGTGGAAACCTTGTGTTTAGGTAATGAATTTACCATCCAAAGCAGTCCTTGAATTTTTTTTCCTGCTTTTTGTTTTCCTGCTCCTCCGCTAGCTTCGTATCTAGCTATCTATTCCTAATATACAAGCAGCTCGTCCACAAAGAGTTCTTCTCCGTCGAAATATTCATTTGGAAAGTGCTCTCAAAGCCCCAGGCAGTGATTCCACGAAGTTTTATTTCGGAGTCTTTGAATCGAAACTTAACTCTGACTCCAGTGATGAAGAAGAAATGATCCTTAAACAAATCTCAGACGTGTTAGTTCCAAAATATATTGGAGCAATTAATTTTGCTGTCCATTTTCTCCGCAAATACAGAGAGCTGACCGAGGCGCCATTTTGCTGTCCATTTTCTCCGCAAATACAGAGAGCTGACCGAGGCGCCATTTTGCTTTCCATTTTCTCCGCAAATACAGAGAGCTGACTGAGGCGCCATTTTGCTTTCCATTTTCTCCGCAAGTACAGAGAGCTGACTGAGGCTCCATTGCCCAATTTCATATCGTGAGGGACTGGGGTGAATCCGGACATCTGCGGACAACATGTGAACAACATGGCGACCGTGATGACCACAGTAACCATCGATTCTGTAAAGAAGAAAAGTTGGCACTGGAATTGCAGCTCTCGTTTTTGTAAAAATTCCTGGAGGTCGGAGGGAATTACCTATTACACCCTTACCTGGATCGAAAAGGCACCAAAGAACGTTAGGGACGCATATCTAGATGTTATTGGGAAGTCGAAGGTCAAATGGAAGAGAGAAGTGATCTGCTGTGCTCACTGGAGCAGCGTCTGTCACTTGATGATCTTCCTGATGTAAAGCACACTTTTAAGGATGACACACTGCCTACCAGCTGGCATTGGAATCGTGCTACAGCACTGTGTACGAATTCATGGAATTCATTATTATAAACTCTGTGAAATTACAAAGGATAAAGAGCTAAAGTGCGCGTATGAAAAGGTTGTTAAAAACAAAAACGTGAACTGGAGGAGAAGTGTTATTTGCTCAGAGCACTGGTCTAAAGGAAAACGACTTTCGATTCAAGATATACCTGACAGGTCTACCTCAAGCTCTTACATTCAAAAGAACACTTCTTTTATAACACCCTCTCGAAAAATCGAGTCGGCTAAACGTTGCCTCAGATATGAAGGAGACTCAGGAGATTGCAAAGTGCCAAGAAGGGAGCTCAAAAGGTCAGTATATAGTGATCCAAAGGATGAAATTATTAAGTCAATTTCCAATGAGAATTCAACACTGAAAGGTCAGTTGTTAGAAGCACAGAAAAAGCTACAAGAGAAGGAGAAAGAATTATCTAGGCTAACCGAAGAAGTTGTCATTCTGAAAAGTGAACAAACGGAGTATCAAAGACAACTGCAGTTGTTTCAAGGGGAGTATGAAAGAACAAGGTTTACATATGAGCATGTGATCAAGAGAGGACAATGCTTCTATATGACTGGCCTCACTGAAGGTGAATTTGATTGTTTGTTTGAGTGCTTGGAACCATTCCTCAGTGCAATGGTCTATCCAGATTGCAAATCGTCTGAAAGGAGTAAGTGTAGAAAGATGGACAAGACAACAGAACTTATGTGTTTCCTGACAATTCTGCGCCACGCAGTTCATCTTGGTGTAATCGGCTGGATGACGAATATATTAGTGTTTCTACCCAGTCTACCCAGTCTATTTGTTGCTTGGTCTGTATTTCTAGTAGCTGTTTTTGAAAGTATTGACCTCGCTCCTTCACCAGGAGAATTAGAAGCAAACCTACCAAAAGACTTCAATGATGCTGGATTTGGAGACACATCATGCATGGGTGATTGTACAGAGACCCAGATTGCTGCTTCAGAAAACTTTGACATAAACAATATTACATTTAGTCAATACAAAAACACACACCTGGCAAGACCTCAGTCTGGATCACCCCTTATGGATCACTTCCTAAGTGCAGTGAGACATATCCTGGCACTATTTCAGATTCCGATGTAACTGAACAGTCTGGAGTTTCTGACATGTTAGAGAAAGGCACCGTGTAGTTCTAACTGACAAGGGTTTTGGCATAACTGATTTATGCCTGGCTAAAGGTCTTCATCATAACCGACCTCCTCTTAAATACAATTCTCAATATGATGAAACTGAAATTAGCAAAAACTTTGACATTGTCACGCTCAGGATCTATAACGAAAACTATATTGGACGAATGCGAGACTTGGCAATAACTAATGCATGTTGGCCCTCTACCAGAATTGATCTTTTAGACTATGTTCATAAAGTTCTAGCCCACATTGTGAACATTTCCAAGAAACCCATTGGTCCAAAGGAATCTGACGAGGTATTCAAGGCCTCAGATTCTGTTGGTAGTTCTGCAACTTAGTAATTTTTATATAGTTTCTCAAATATGTTAGCAAGTAGATGGATCAGGTTTATATTAAACGAAATGTTTTGCTCAAAGGAAAAATATTTCTTTCATTTCAATGCTCGTTTTCATGTTGTACAACAATAACAGAAATGAACTCTGAAGGCTGACTTCTCACAATTTAAGCATTAGTTGTAGCCTGTGAAGGTTACTGGGTAAACTGTAGAAAAATGTCAATTTTCAAACATGCCTTCAATATTTACTTAGTATTTAATAGTGCTAAGGAAACCAAAGTAAGCACCAGCATGATAAGTCATCTGGCTTGCACACAGACTTCAATCTTAAATGTTCATCAATAAATGAAGCTTTATGAGCCTACAGGAAAGCCACTTGTTTTATATCCTTCGCCAAAACATTTACCCATGATCTGAGATAGCGTAATCTTTCAAACGTTGCTGTGTTTCCAACAAGCTCTTCTCCTAACTTACATAAGTGGGGATGCTCATCATAATGCCATTCAACGAAAACTTTATTGTACAGAATGTGATCGGTGATGTCCTTTATGAGATTAATTAGCAGGTCATTTCTCGCAATGTAGAAAAAATTGGAGACATCCTTCTCTGGTAGATATGACTGCAAAAATGTTATTTGACCACCTGTGCAACTCATCTGGAAGTTTGTTTGGACTACATGGGACCTAGTTACTTTTTCCAGTGGTGCTGTAGAGTTCTCAGGTCTGGTTTTCACTGCAACTGAAAATGACTGTGCAATTCCATCAGGGCTAGCACCATAATTGGCATCTACTGGATGCTTGACGAATCCACAGTTTGAAACTGGGATGCCTGATTTAGAACAAATGATAAGAGACTAATTTCAATACAAGGCTTGTTCTTAAGTTTTTGGTTGGTTTAACTCATTAGTTTCATTTTAACCAGCATAGTTTAATCTCACTTAAAACTAACTGGATAACAGATTTTTGGCTAGATGATTTACCTGATGCTTTGGTGAAGCTGTCCAAAGCTGCTCTTTCATAAGCTTTGCCCCTCTCAAAGTTTTTGAATTTCTTAGGTTTATGCAAGCTCTCATCCAACTTGTTATGTATACAAAACCATGAACTGTCGAACTCTTTATGTCCACACAGTCCCACTAATGCTGGTATCTTACTGGCAGTGATAATGCCTACACGACTGACAAGCCATTCTTTTGAACCCTGTGTGACATCAACGTAATTATTTCCACAAAGTTTAACAGAATCACAGTTTGGTATCTTGACTGTTATTAACTTTTCAGTTGAGTGGGAGATTAAATTTAGTAAGTCTTTTGTCTTTTCTTCTGAAAATACACTTTCATTACTGTGGGATCCAGAAAATGCGTTTGGCTCATTGACAGTTCCATTTCCATTGGCTGGAACCAATACTGAATGCCAGACATCTTCAGTCTTGTCGGCAAATCGTGGAGCAAGGATGGGGTCATCATAGGTCACAGACTGTTTTGTGTAGTTATGCTCATGGTGTATTAGCCTACACAAGTAAGCATTTTGGTAAGAAAGATGATAAAACAACCCAGATTGTCTTCAAGAAATAGTTTGAAATATCAACACTAGTTCCATGTAGTCCCTCTTCTACTTTGGAGCTTATTTCAGAGACATCTCTTGACAACTAGTCGCTTTTGTCCGGATTGGAGTACTCCCCATGCAGCATCCGAACTTTCCTTTTTGTGCGCTTATGCATTACATTTTTTCTAGCTGAGCGTGCATTTCTGAAGTATTTTAGACGAATGTGAAATGCCGTCTTTACCTTTGCACTGTCCCACTTTCCTTTGTTTGGGTGGTGCCAAGTCTGGAGTTTCTGAGTACACGACAAGGCCAGAAGCAACTGGTTGTAAAGTGTTAAATGCTTTAACTGGAGGAGAACTAGTATTGCATGGCAGCAAAGGCCACAGTTACCTACTGCACATTCACGGTGTGCCTTTTTAGGAATGTTACCATTAAATTTTACCGTAACCATTCGGGTGACGTCGGTCGTGAAACTCTTCAGTGCGCCTGCTTTTATAAACACCTCATACTCTCCTCTTTTCAAAGCCTTTATGGATTTAATTCTTCTTGACTGAAACTTCCGCAGAGCCTTCCTGTATTGTTCCTTTTTGCCCTGCCTCTTAGCTGACTGATAGACATTTATGTTTTCTTGTTTGATTTTTGGGAATAAAGCCGTATCAAACTTCCATCCCGTTGTTGGAGGAGGCACATTTTCTCTTGAGAGAGATGTCTTGAATTTAAACTGTTTACTGATCTGATTCCATCTCTTATCGAACACACTGTCGTCCTTCAGGGGTGCCAATCTTTGGACGAGTTCTCCTTTTGTACCCGATGTCTTAAGTTGAAGTTTGCTGCAATATCTAGTCAGTTCTTCACATTCTACAGACTCTAGTTTTCCATGAGATAGCTGTTCCTTGATGAATTCAAAGGATAATTCTTGTTTTACGGCTGGTAACTTGGAAAAGCTTTGGGGAAACTTCTGATCCTTTGGAACAGACAGACTCGATGTAGCCGCCATTTTTATTCCCTTGTCCGCGGATGTCCGGAATCGCCCCAGTCCCTCACGATATGAAATCTAGCAATTGTGTTTGGTTCCTGGGTAGACGTCGTCAGCAACCGCAGCCCCAGACTCCCTAAAACTCGGTCGTGCAACACTTCAAGTACGACTTTGAGAGGGCATAGAAAATCGAGGATTCAAACAAATTCCAAACTTTTTGCGCCCAAATGCTTCAAATAACAAGTAGATTTGATTCAGCGAAAAAAAACTTTTTTTGGGGGGGGGGGGTAGGTGCACTCTAAAACCTACGGCCGATTCAAACCGATCTTCCGATCTCTTGGGGTATGGTCAGTAACAAAGTAATTGAGGTATCACCTAGTTGTATTCTCAAAGTTTAAACGTTTCTTCCCATCTTATCTGCTGCTCATACAACAAAAGACGGTGATTACGATCGATAATGCTATCGTTGCGCTCAATGCACTGCTTCGGAAATTTGTAGGATTCCTTTGGATCGACCGGGAATTATCACGTTTTTTTTGCTTTTTTTCCGTAAAGTGCGCCAGCGAGGGTGCCGCCATCCGGGCTGGAAGTAAAATAGAACGCGTAGAGCTTTGTAATTTTCATTTCTGCTGCGTATTCATATTTTTTTTTGTCAGCCAGTAAAAAAAATCCAATTTTTTGGTGCGTCCAGAGCTACTCGTCAGCGCCATTTTAACATTAGTAACTCTGGGAAATGGGCCGACATATGCTTAGCTAAAAGAAACGAGGATCCGTAAGTTACAGTGCGGGCCGAGAATATGAGATTACTAAGACATTTTATTATATGGCTAGCTCTGTGAGCGGGGACGATAAACCGAATCCTGCGCTGTGATTGGTTACCCGAGCAGGCAAGATGGAGCTATCTTGCCCCCTCGGGACTTTCTACTGTATCCCTCTAGAAAGATTTCCCCGAAAGCCATATAATAAATCCTTTATTGACTAAGCTCGTTCAGTCAAGATGGCTCGATATTGGCCTCGTTCTTTTTTTGCGAGTTTATGGACCTCGACTCCATGTCGGTCCATAAACAGGCTAAAAAAGAACTAGGCCAATATCCAGCCATCTTGACCTCACACTTGGTTAATAACCCATATATATCTTAACTGTGTGTCTGACGGGCCGGTTTGGGAACGATTTCCATTCGGCTTCAAATTTCTGACGCATGTTGATTGTAAAAACACAATTTAATTAATTAATTAAAGTAAAAGAATGTTGTAAACTTACTTGCTATAAAAGATGAAAACACTTTGCGATAAATCACAAAACATTTTGATAACAACCTTACAGTAGAATACGGACCACTAAATTGACCAATCACAGACCGCGTAGTCACTGAGAGATATACTAATGATGTATTCTTTGCTTGATATTCAGATCAGACCGTGGAAGAAACACCCAATCGTGTCGTTGAACCCGATCCAGCCTGGAGATCAGGAGGGACAACATTACAAGGCTACAGTACACAACAGTTCATGATCGCTGAGCCAATCAAAGTGGATACTTCAAGGAAGGTTGAACTGGTGCTCAGGCTTGTGGCAAGGTGATATAAAAAATCAGTTACGTATTTGCGCGGGCAGTAACTCTGTTACATGTATCTCGGGTAAATTTAATGTTCAGCATTAGAATCAAATTCCTTTGAAACAGCCTTCTCTACGGAAACTGGTTATTGTAAGAATACCTGAAGAATAGGTTGCGGTATCAATCTTTCTATTGTCTTGTGCTTTCTGTTGTTCTCAGAGAAGATGAAGAAGACCTCGTATTCCCCAAAGATGAGTGCAAACCGCTGTCGACTCTGTGCCCTCCACCCGTCCCAGAGTAGAGAGGAACGGAGGCAGAGTAAATACCAATCTGTTTTTGCGAGATGGCCAACATTCTTGTGCGCAGGGGATATCAAAGATTTTCATTTTTTACGCCACTGCCGCTGCCCGAGCGGTGATGTGTACAGGCCTGCAATGATCCCTGGACTGGACATAATTTCCAAATTGGACCGCAAATGATGCAAATTAATTACGGCTCCTGTTTGTAGTTTAATTTTCTCACGGTTCCCTAGATATTTCTGGCTTTCGCGGTTTGTTTTAGTTTCACAATAAAAATACAATAATTAATTTGAGAACGCAAGAAAAACGTTAAGTATCAATGATTTGAATGCAAATTTCACAAATTATATCTAACGACACGAAATGCTGTGTTTGAAATTTGTAGTTTAGTTAGGCGCTTTAATGAATGACTTCATTGGGTCCGGGCATGAAATGTATGCTATGTTCACTATATCCACAAAGTCAGAGACACCTGAGAATTTTTAAGTGAATTGACCACATTTTCTCGTAGCTTTCGGCACAAAGGATATTACAGATTTGACAGTAAAAAGAAAATTGCATGGGCCAAAGCGGCAGTTCTACTCATGCGGCATTCAAGATGGAAAAATCGCTTACAAATCTATCTAGAGAACACTGCGGTAACTCGAACGAAGACGTCTTGTGCAAATTCGTTGAAGGATGTGTCTATCAAGGAAACAGATAAAAGAAAGTGTACAGGGAAAAGTTCCAAGCGGCCAGTTAGATAGTTAAGGCATCTTCGAAAATTCATGATAATTTTTTTGGTAAGTTTCCCAAACGAAACATTTATACAGTCGACATATGTCAATTTGGCATTTTAGGCAATGTTAAGCGCTTTTTTATTGCTGCTTTTATGCCCGAGGTACTTATTTTTTCTTCACCTAGGATAATTAAAAAATATATATCCAAGAGTTCACGCCATTTCTAACTTTTTGCGGTGAATCAGTTCCGGTCCCGGAATCGTTTGCGGTCCAATATGGGGATCATTTGTGGGTCGCGATCATTTGAGGGCCTCAACAGATGCTAGTTTAGCAGGCCGCGATATTTGGAGGCCAGCTTCAGAAAAAAAAAATTGAAGCTTGTGGTGAAAAATAGCCTAAAATAGATTCGTAGTTACCGTTGAGTGCATGAAAAGGCAAGACGGAACTGACCAGGAATTTTCTCAGCAGTTAGTGTCACTCACACTGGAGCTACTTCTAACTGAACTTCGCAACTTGGTTTGAACTGAAATCTCAAATTTTTGTACTCGTTTGTTATTTTGAAATATTTAAATTTAGCATCAGTAATGTTAGAGTAGCATTTTGCTAGTTATGGTGTCGTACCTAAGGATTAGTCCCAGTACATTTACCCGTGTCAGGATGTAATAGTTTGACAGCGTTAATTAAGGACGTTCGCGCTCAAAACTTCCCACGCACAGATTATTTTAAAACTTTGACTACAGGTAGAAAATGATAAGATTGGATTAAAAACGTAAAAAAAGTTGGGGGTCACCGAACTCGTTTTGAAGATAAGGCGTGGCACACACCATAGCATTTCTAGGACTTCGAGTCATTCGAGGCGATTTTGGCCGGATTCATTACTATCGGTATATATTTAAGTTGAAGAATAATATCTAAGTTATGCGTGTTTAACACAGGACATATAGGCCTTTTTGATCGTTGCTACATATGTCATTAAATCAGGTAAACGAAGTGATCTCCCGAGAGGATCACCGAGCATCCAACAAAAATATTAGCACACCAAGTTAATTAACAATTAGACCCGTAGCCCAAAAGGGCTACGGGTCAATAGCCCATGAGGCGAAGCCGAATGGGCTATTGACCCGTGGCCCTTGAGGGCGAAGGGTCTAATTGTTTTAGTATCACGCAACTAGTCGGGCAGAAATGGAGATAATAAAGTTAGCAAATGCAAGTTGAAGGAATCTTTATTTCGGGAAAAAAGGGAAAGAAAACCCGGCGAATTTCGCTACTCGATGACTGTTACTACCAGTCCCCTAGTAGCGTAGCCAATTAAAATGCAGGATTTGCATTAGTCCACTAGTTGGGTGATACTAAAGCTCTTTATTTTGTTGAGTTTCAACTCGATGCACGCGCTTGTAATACATGACGTGGCACGCCCTTGCCTAATGAATAGCGTGCGCACTAGAGATGCGCAGTAGCAATAGGCGCGAACGTCCTTAAGTGAATAAACAGCCTTTAATAATGTCGTTCTCTATTGTTTGAGATTGCTCAACAGTTTTGTGTGGTGAGATCGGGTTTTCGATTTACCTCTAGGAATACTTGTCTCACCTTTTCGGTTTCTTCAAGACGTCTCATGACGTATATAATTTTGGTTTTCTCAGTTGTTTTTCTGAGGACGTCGTTAAACGTTGAATTAAATAAATTCAGCTTAGGCAAAGAGCTGGGCCGACGAGGCTGTTCCAGAGTATTGGACCAGGGGCGTAATATGTACTTTTTGAGTGCCTGCCTGTGAAAGTAAGACAAATTTTTAATTTCGTGACAAGGCTGAACATTCGATTTCGGTCAATTATTTATAGTAGATAGGCCAGGGAATGACGGAAGCTACTGGATAGGTGTTTGGTAAAATATATTTTTGTTTTGAAGAAAACACAACCTATGGTATTTCACTAAGACAGTTTGACTAGCTAAAGTCGGAAGAGGCTGGAAGTAGAGTGAAAACACAATGGATTATCTGGCCTTTATGACCGGAAATTCCCGCTAAGTTATACTACGTCGCGAGATGGTATAGCTCGTAATGATAAATGCCGCACCCAATCACGTCGCCCGTAGTAACAGATGCTTGCCAAATCTTAAACTGGCAAATATTTTCCCGACGCTCACCTCTTGGTTCACAGTGCTTTCGACCTGGAAGACGAATTCCTTCAGCCTTATTAGATCCCTCAGTTCCTTGCCAGGACCTTACTTATTTCACGGTGGCGGCATGCAGAACCCACAGTACTGCCCGGGTGATATGGCTTTGCACATGCTTAAGGTACTGGCCAGACCGTCGGTTGGTGTTCGAGTCTATCACTTGCTTTTTGGTGTTCTAGTAATTGTTATCCTGTTGCAGGCTCTCGGTCAGTAGGGACGATCAGATTGCAACGAGGGACGAGCCCCTCTTTCTCTACCAGACCCCGCTCGTCCTGCGCTGCTTTCCGATCGCCCCCACTGACCGAGAGCCTGGAGCAGGCTAAGTAACTGTCGGTCTGTAAACAAACACCTAGAAAAAATGTTCAGTTAGAAAAGCCGTGAAATAAGTTTCGCGCGTGATAAAAATCAACATATAAACTGCAGTGATAAACATGACATTCTATCACATGACCGGAGGCACGAAGAGACCATGAGATAGCACAGCGCATTAGTCAAGTCATTACACACGTGCTTCACATCAAGCAAGTTATTTTATATGACGATAAAGAAGAAAACGAATTGAAAAAGTAGAATCTAACGTAGTTAGATCACTTAAACCTCGAAGAACCAACGTAGTTGGTCTTACGTCACAAATAACGTAGTTCTAACAAGGTTAGATCTCGAAAAGTGACAGAACTTGAAGTAGCATCTCGCGACGTCGCCAGCGATTCAGACGAGACGCCAACCATGAACGCTTTGGCCAGCACGGTCCAGTCTGCAGTCCTAGAAATTAATGAAACCAATGGACAGACGAATAGATCAGCTGAGCGAGGCCGTTACCCTCGAAGAAGGGGAACCTCGACTACGAAGAGGCGCGAACTGGAGCATGGAGATGCTAACAGAGAATCAATTGTTTCTCTCGATACAAAGGTCAACGAATTGACCAATTGAAAACCCGCCCTGGCGGGAAACAAAAATTCAACGAGCACCAGTGCTCTTCATGATATACCTCAGGATCTCGATCTAAGTGAGAAAACTGGGAGCGCTGTGGAAGAGTAACTGGCTAACATTGTGAATAGCCTCCTCAAAGACAAAATTCCGGACGAAAAGACCCAAGCAAGGGTCGATCAATATCCTAAGCCTGCGAACACCGAGGGGCTTAGAACGCCACGAGTAAATCCACTCATTTGGAGCCAGCTCCCAGCACTAGTCCGCATACAGGTTTCGAACATCAAAAGTCACAAAATTCACGCGTGGTAGCCGTGGTCGCTATTACTAAAGCAACGGATATTGTGCTGAAACAAAACCAACCAGACAACAAAGAGCTCTTGACCACTCTCACCGACGGCATTGTGTTGGCAATGAATTGCCTGCATGATATGAATAGCACTAGACGCCAGTCGATGAAGAGAGATTTGCACAGGGACTATGCCGCTTTATGCAATGTCATAACAGTCCCATCATCGTCTGAATTCTTATTGGTTCCCCCTAGTTCTACAGTTACTTTACAGCCAACCCTGGATCTGTCAACCATCTCCCAAACTACTTCAGCAGACATCACACAACAGACTGCACCCACTACAGCAGAAACTCCACTTAATGGTGTGTCCGCTATCCGGAACTCTTTCACACAACAAACGGTTCTAAAGAAGTCATCGAAGTCCTCATGGCCTCATGGAGGCCAGGTACCAAGAAACAATACTCATCGTACCTCAATAAATATAATGGCTGGAGTTTTCTAGTTAGAGGACAGTTGATCAAAGATAAGTTCACCAAAGATAAGTGAGGCTGTGGAGTTCCTGATGACACTACATAGCCAGGGGTTGAGTTACTCCAAAATTAATTCAACACGATCAGCACTATCACCTATTATAAAACTTGATAACTGTGATAACTTTGGAACTCACTGGTCACACGTTTTATGAAAGGTATTTACGAGTTAATCAAACCAAAGCCAAAGTACAATCAAATATGGGATGTCTCACAAGTCCTGAATTATCTTAAAACTTTGTATCCGTTAGAGAAACTATCTCTGACGGAACTCACACAGTCATGTTACTTCTATTAGTAACTGGCCAACGAGGGCAATCCATCAACCTACTATCATTGAATGGAATACAATTGACATCCCAGACTGCCTATCTGTCCTGACTAGAGGAACACACTAAGACAAGCAGACTCAACAAAACAACAGCCACAGTAACGATTACTGAATTTACTCCTGACAGTAGCATATCACGGTCCTCTCACAACACTGAAAGCTTATATGAAGAAGACAGAAATATTACGGAATGGAGAAAACAAACTTTTCATAAGCTTCATAAAACCTAACAAGGCTGTGTCAAGAGACACGACTTCCAGGTGGACAAAGCAGGCTTTAACAAACTCCGGTATAGACACAAAATGTTTTACCTCACAGAGTACAAGAACTGTCTCAGCAACAAAGGCAACACAACTGGTAGGAAATCAGCAAAAACATTCCAGAAATATTCTCATAAACCAGTCCTAGGCCGAAGAGGCGCACCACTAGCAGAGGCAGTTTTGTCTTAGATTCACTCCTTGGTTTTTTCTCTTATATAATGTTATTGTTCTTATGTCAAGATGTAATGACATTATACACTCTGCAGCATGAGTGAATTCATTGATTGGCATATTACTATAGCTTATTGATTTATTGGTGTGATATCCATTATAAGTATTATCTAACAAACTTTATTGATTTTACATCAATAGTGCGCAATTGTCTTATATGACATACCTAGATGGCTGTGTCAGAGCTTTGAAGTCTCATGGGCTCTCCATGCCTCCGGTCATGTGATAGAATTGGAAAATTAAACGAGACTTACCTGTAAGTTGAAGTTTGATTGAGATTCTTTCACATGACCAAGAAAGCAAGAGATCACATGCCCACCCCATTAGGTATGAGATCCCATCTCTGTTATTCTTATGTGAAATATAGGAATCTGGATTGTATCTGACACAACCACTGGCTTTAAAAGAATGACTTGACGCATGCGCTGTACTATCTCATGTGGTCTCCTGCCTTCTTGGTCATGTGATAGAATCTCAATCAAACTTCAACTTACAGTTAAGTCTCGTTTAATTTTCGAAATAAAACACCTGTTGGAAAGCAAAAGGTCAATATTGGCAAAAGGTCGGTCTAATACTCACTGCAAGATATGCATGATAAAGGAGACTCCACTAATTCGGGAACTCAAACCTACCCTAAACGACAATGTCAGCAGCGAAAAGTTTTATCTGTCAGTATTAGTTTGTATCTTTTATAACATGCAAATTTATCTCAGCTTTTGGCATTGTTATTGTTAATTAGTTACTTATGTTAAATTTAACTAGTTGTTCATTGTATTCTAAACAGTCACTTCTGAAGATGTATGTCGAAACATACGAAACGTCAAGTTAAATAATTTTGCTTTCCAACATGCGTTTTATTGTCATGTTGGTCTCTTCAGTTTGTGGGATATTTCTTATTGAGCTACGATGGCCAAAGGAAAATAATTTTTAATAATCAACATACTGGGCCCGGCGTCACGATATAGAATATGCAAGTAAGAAGCATGTTCACGGGAAATTTCATATTTTGTCCTTCGAAAGCAAATACATAGAGACTTAAAAACATATCTTGCAACATTAATGAGCCTAAACAATGCATAAACACATCAGTTTCTGATATGGAATTGGTCGCTGAATTTTCAGCTACACATGGGGGCTGGTCATCCCATTTTATATCAGAAATTAGCAATTACATCTGAAAAATAATTGTTTTAGATAATGTAAATCAAAGTTTTGATACTACTGGAACAGTCGGAACAGTTGGCCACAGAGATAAATATTGTATGTGCATGTTGAGCCCAAATTATTATTATACACTAATAATAAGTTTTGAAACTTTTTCGAGCCATGGCTGCTGGTGTACATAACACATAGGCACGCAAGGTGTGCAAGAGTTATTATTTTTTTTGTGAACTCAAAGGTTTCAGGAATAGAATTAAATCGATGACGTGTAAAATGTTTTACTAAACAAATTACAGTAACCTGACATGTCTCCAAATTACTATAGATATCACCTTATTTTCTAAAAGGCAATTTGATTCGTTCTTTCATACAACCCACTCTGTGATTGGTGTGACATGCGCACATGCTAACTTCCCATCACTCAACGATCTCAAAGCCCTTTCAACCCCAAGAGTAATTTTTGCTCAAAAATACTCAAGCCGTTAACAGAACTTTTCGCATTTTATACAAGTCGTAAGTTTACCCTTTTTACAAAACAACACTACTTCACCGAAAATAGAAAGAAAGAGAAAAAACTTTCTGATGCGTGGAAAGTCTGATTTTGCACTTTAACTTGACGCCACGCAGTTTTCAAAAAATATCGAACTGAAATGAATGTCATCAAATAAAGCTATAAACTGCTACTGCGGAGACGTAAAAACAGTTTAGAAATGAAAGCTTCTTTTTTGTTTAATATCCTGGAAACAATAGCCGACAATTTGTAAGCTTCAATTGAATTTATTCCTATATCAAAAATAGAGGTGTCAAGTTACCATTTATAACTAAAATTAGTATAAATTTACCGGTCTATTGTGAATCCGTGAATTTAATTGGCTAAATTACCGTTTTCTATCTGCTGATAGTCAACAGTTACGCATCAGCGCACATCGCGCATCACGTTTGAACCTGATGTAACGTAATAAAACAGTTGTTTTCTACGCGTCACTTGACATTTTTTCTTTTTATGCAATTAGACTACGGTAATTTTTTACTAAAACAGGGCTCGTAGTCTAATTGTTAAACAGCAAACATCTCGTGCGAACGATTTTCTCCGACACGAAAAACAAGTGTCAAGTTACCATTTGTAACTAAAAATAGCAAACATCTCGTGGAAACAGGTGCTGACGATTTGTTAGCTCTAACTGAGTATACTCCTTTGTGAAAAACAAAAGTGTCAAGTTACCATTTGTAACTAAAAATAGCAAACATCTCGTGGGAACAGGTGCTGACGATTCGTTAGCTCTCATTGAATTTACTCCCTTGTGAAAAACAAAAGTGTCAAATTACCGTTTGTAACTAAAAAGTAAAAATATCTCTAGAGCTATATTTGCATGCAACAGGAACAAAACAATCGTTACCTATACCTGTTGTAAACGTTCGAACTCTTCCAAATCAAAATAGTCTCTTCTCCCCTAAAACATTTCCTAAGAACTAGAAGCAATGATGCGTGACGTTTAATTGTATTTACTCCTTGTGAAAAACAAAAATATCAAGTTACCTTTGTAACTAAAAATAACATTTCGTTTATTTGCAACAACTAGCTCACGCACTGTTTCAAACCACAAGGCTCATCTCGTCCATAATTAAAACCCTCAACCTAACCCACAGAAAATGCCAAAGTAAACCCAATGTATGAGTACTTTATCTTCTTTTGCAGAAGAATAAATATGGCCGTTCTGAACTGTATAGGGATCAAATCTTCTCATATACCATTTACCTTTAAAACAAGAAATTTGATTGGCTGTTTATAGTAGATCCGATCTGATTGGTGTGACATACATACATCTCTCACTCACTCACTGACTCACTGATCCACTGCCCTGTCCACAACATACTCGACGCGCCGACTAAGAGGTATTTTTTTTACAAAAAATAACTCAAAAAGAGACGGCAATTTCAAGTATTGTAAAATCTGTACGAAAGCTAAAATGTCTAACAGATTGAGCAAGGAGTCCCATTGCCGAAATTTTCAAAATACTACGCTCTTTTGACATACTGGTCTACTAGAACCGTGACAAGATGGCGGCCAACTATTTATCCAAGGTTTTCATGGGTCTGGAACTGTTGAGCCTGGGACTCGTACATGTAGTTTGCTGGCTGTGTGATTTACCACAGTCTTTTTCTAAATGGATCACTGTTCCACGCGAAGCGAGGGGTCGAGTGTGCAAGGTTTACGGCCAAGTGTTTTGTAGAGTTTATAGTCTTGACTTAAAGGTCTAAAAGTTGGGAGAGTAAAGAAAAACAGTACTCTCATGCAGAGACCTCGTGGGCAGCATCCACTTCCTCCCTTGTGATGAACGCCTTCGGGTTAGAAGCATCAGGGAGAACTTTTGAGTTCGCACCAGTACTTAAAAGACCGCTGAAGGATTTAGATTTTTATTGAACATTTATTGTTTTAATTGTTTACTTTGTTCAAAGTGAAGTAAAACAATTAAAGTTCAGTAAAAATCTAAATCCTTCAGCGGTCTTTTGGTTGTTGTAACTGGTCCACTCTTCCTTTCAGCTGGCCCTTTCCCTCATCTGGGGAACATGAATTAAACTAAAACATTGTTTTAAACTGTTGTTGACTCGAGTAACCCAACTTGAGTTAATGAATGGAATGAAAAAATTGATGTGACTTCTTTTTCTCTATTACACTGTACACGTAGCACCTCATTATTTATGGCAATTTTAAGATTCATCTGCATGATCTAATTTACACTAGCACCATTTCTTAGCAAAATTACAGTAGATAAATAGCTTTGGCATTTCCCACTTAAAGATCTAGATGGGCAGCCCAACTTGTGTCAATGAAAGATCATGAAAGTACTTAAAACAAAAAAGTTAAGTGATGTGAATTCCGTGTCTCTATTTGCACCTTGTCAGCATCTACGAGGTGTCTTTAAAAATCAACGGTATGATCTAATATCACTGACACAAGGACTATTTTTTCCATTCAAAGATGGATAAATAGTTTTAGCGTTTCCCACTCAAAGATGGGCAGTCCAACTTGTGTCAATAAATGATCATGAAGGTAAACAAAAAAGTTAAGTGATGTGAATTCAGTGTCAAAATTTGCACCTTGTCAACATCTATGGTGTCTCTAAATAGTCAACAGTATGATCTAATATCACTGACACAAGAACTATTTTTCCACTCAATGACGGATAAATAGTTTTAGTGTTTCCCACTCAAAGATGGGCAGCCCAACTTGTGTCAGTGAATAATCATGAAAGTACTTAAACAAAAAAGTTAATTGATGTGGATTCTGCATCTTTATTTGCACCTTGTCATCATTTATGGTGTCTTTTAAGAATCAACGTTATGATCTTACATCACAGACACAGTCATTGACACAAGCACTGTTTTTCCACTCAATGATGGTTCAATGGCTTTGGCATTTCCCACTCAAAGATGAACAGCCCAACTTGTGTCAATTAATGCCGACATAAGTATTGAAATGAAGTCTGTTATGTGACTTCTACAGCATGTATGTCTCTATTAGCACCTTGTCATTGTCCTCAAAATAAACAGTATACACCGCAGCAATAAAAATGCTGCCAGAAAATATACATTGCAAGACAATTTGGTAAGGTGACATTTGGCCCACAACACTACCACCATTTACATTAACAACTGTTACCTGTAACAACTTATGCTTGAGGGGCCCTTAACGATACAAATGACCTTGCAAGGATGCCTTTTGTTGCAGTAACTTTGATTCTTTACAATAATAAGCATACATGTAAATATGTGAATAAGTAATCTAACCTGACATCAGGGAAATCCTCCTTTTCTTCACTAATTTGTTGTATGTCTTTCTAACTGCATCCTTGATAAAGGCAAATGAGAATCTCAAGTTGCACGCGAACGTTACTTTCTTACCACTACAAGTAAACACCCATTAGAAAGCTCTTTAAAGTCCTTTTGTCACAGTAATGTGCATAATCAACATTGACATTGGAAGGTTCACTGTAAGGTTTTTAAGCATTATACAACTCAGTATTATTTGCCACTCATGATAATTTGCAATTTTCACATGTGGATTTATATAATCTGTCTTTGGGATTTTGTTGTCTTGTCTTTGACAAGTAATCAAATGACAAGTAATCAAATACTGAGTATAAATCTCACAATTTCCTCAAGATTTATGAAAAGGCGCTTCTTTGTGAGATATCATATCGCCAAAGACATGAAGAAGAGTACAACAACATTACAACAACGCCATTAAAATGTGCCCAGGTGATATTACCTTGCATGAAGCGGTATATTCCACTCAAGATGGGTGTGCAATGTAAGTTACATAAAAATTCGCCATTTGAATGCTTGCTAAAGTGAAAGCCCTTCAAAATAATACTGTAAAAATGCGACTCTTGCTAATAAGAAAACTAGTCAGAAGCTGTTACCTGCCGTGAAGAAAAAAAATTGACAAGGTCTGGAGACTACATCGACTCTAAATCTCAATCAACTAACCGATGTCGTGTTCTGGGTATTGCATGTAGCGCTAATGTAGCGGCTAAACAATCTCAGAATCGACATGCTTTAATTGTTCGTTGCTCGACTTCATGTTCATGTTTTTCCCGTGCAATATTTGTTAGCGAAAATAATCTAAGCGTTTATAAATGTTGGATTGTTCAGCCAATCATCAAGACTTATCAAGAAACACACGCACGTGAGAAGACGAGTGTCAGTTAAAAATACAAACGCGCGGTACTAACAGGTACTCACTTTAGCGCTATATAAGCTGAAGATAAGTATATTCTGTACTTACTGAACAACAAGGATCGACAGATGGACGCTTCCTCCTGTTTTCTTCGGCGTTAAAGATGGCGTCCAACCGTCGGTGAAGTTTCTTGTTTTCAGTCCTTCCTCATTTGAACTAACTCCTTCATTATAGAATCCATGGGATTTGGGCTCTCATGCTAGGCCGTTTCATCATTCTCTGAGTGCTCCATTTGTCTAGTTAATATTTCTTCAGTCATCTCAAACTTGCTTCAACTTAAACCGAAATCAACCGTCGCTTTCAAATGGCGCGCATTTCACTGATAATCTCGTTTCCAAAACGAGGCAAGCATGGGCAGTAAGCCGCGTCGTTCGTGGTTGTGCCAAAGATACAATATGACACCTATCATCATAACTCTGTTGGCGAGTGTAATCGTCTAGTTATCGTACGTCTTTGTGGAAATATTGGAGGGTCGAGATCGAGTGATTATTCTCTTTTCAATATTGGAATTACATAGTTCTTGTTAGGTGAGTGCTATTCTTGGTTTTGGCTTTATATTAGAAATTTTAAAGGAACCCTCCACTAATTTTACAAATATCGCTTAAAATGTTCCAAATGTGCTTAGACCCGATATAAAAAAAATGCCTTACTAAGCGAACTGATTTTCTTTTCGATTTTCAAAGAACAGTCTTTCAGCCACTTCGAAATTCCTGCGGCCGCCATCTTGAAAAGCGCGCAGTGCACTGTGGGCTGATGACGTATCGTGGTTGCTCGCTGCAATCTGCTGACCTGATCCCTGCTGTGTTTATTGTAAACATGTTGCAGATTTCGCGGTATCAGTTTGAGCCGGAGTATTCTTCTAGCGAAGAACAACCACAAAGTGGTGCCACAGAAGAAGAAGAAGGAGAAGAAGAAGATTCAGTTTCAAGTGAAGGAAACGAGAATCGCCGGTCAAACACGTCTTGGTGCTCATGTGAACGATGTGTTGCAATGCCGAGTGAAAAAGAAATTATGCGTTTGCTGTAAAGAGCTGACATTTTTGTTCAAAATTGTTGAAGGTACACTGTAATGTATATGTAAAGAGGTCATTGATGCTGTTTTATTTTTTTTGAAAAGCCGTGTTCCTTAAGCTATTTTTGTATAAACAAATAAGGTGGTAATAAATCTGTGGTAATGGAATTAAACTCTTGTTAATTTCTTTGTTTTGAGATTGCTCGTTCATAAAGGCCATTTGAGTCTTTAGAAATTTAATGCACAGAGAACGTTTTCTGTACTGTTAGAAATAACCATTTGTGATCCCATTATAGTATAAAGTCGTCAGAAAGATCAAACTAACTTAAGTGTTGTCCCGGACATTCCGTCCTAGACCTGCCTTGCATTACTTCACACGATAGTTTTGAGGCGGTGTGCCTCAACAGAGATGTACTATGGGCCGCTTTGGTCAGCTTGCACGATCGTGAAAGTGCCGGCCCTCCTGATAGGCAACGAGTATCTAACAGGTGTGTTATCTTGTGTAAAAATCTAGTTTATCAAACGACTTAATCGGTTGTTGCTTTTTAGTGAGAAGACAGATTGCTCATGCAGCAAATTCAACAACATAAACAAAAAATAATATTTTTATTTAGGATGATAAATGATGTTCAAGAAAATGCTTCAGACAACTGTTATCAACAGGACACTACTGCAATATATTTATAAGTGATATTCATTACAAAAGAAAAACTAAAAATTAAATCTGGTCAGTACATTGCTGTACCTTCACTCAAGGTAAGCTTAAAATTAAACTTTTATTTATTGGCAAACATAGCTTACAATATTTTTTCACCTCATTTTGAAAAATTTTCCTATTCAGGTCATTGCGGTATGCTGCATACAGGCAGTTTACCTTGTGGGCCCATGGCTACCTTGGTAAAAACATTCGCCGTGTAATACCATCTTGTGCTGTAAAAAATATCAGAACCACATTTCCTGCACCAGATGGCATCTACACAGGATACATAGCAGGAGATGATGATGACAGCTCATTTGACAGTGAGCTTGATGAAGCCTGAAGAGACTTTTCAAATATATAAAATATTTTCACTGTAAAACAAAATTTTAATCAGATAACATGTATCTTCAAGGAACTTCTCATGTTTTAAAGTGAAAGGAAAATGCAGCAGGCATCCCATTCTTGAATAATGTTACATTTTCTCCAAGCTTACATTGACCATTTAATTTCTAGTGAAACTGCTGTTCACTTATATTTCCTTTAACAAAGAGAAACGATTTTGTAAATTTTAAGCAAGAGTCTATGATAGTTTACAGGCCTTCTGACAGGGTGCGCGGGTGCGGAACCGCACAATCCGCTCAAACCCGCACGATAACGCACAATCCGAGAAAATTCGCAAAATCCCGCACAATAGGGGAATGTTTACTTGAAATTTTACTTAAAACGAGTATTTCTATTGAGTATCAAGATCTCTAGACTATTTTTAGACTATTTTCAGACTAGTTACCTTCAAAAACAACTCGTCGATTGCGTTATCCAAACAACAAGGCGTTCTTACCGTAGCCTGCGCTGTCCTAGACACTAGTCTACTTCTAACTATTTTTCATTGGCGTTAAGCTGTCTACTCTATGTAGACATATATGACGTACTTAGAGGTTTGCTAGGACTTATGGGGCGATCTCTTCGAGTGTTTTCGTTTAGCTCTTTCGATTGCTTTGACAAACAAAGAATTGGGTTAAAATAGGTTCTAAACTTCAAGCAATACGATAAAAATCATTCAAAGTAAAATCTAGAAGTAAGTTAGCCATTACAGGAAGAATTTCACATTGATATTACAAGAAAAGGTATGATTTATAAGGAGAACTCGATGTTTTCTTTAACAGGGAGTGGGATACAAGATATTTTCTTCGACGCAAGATTGCGCAATCCCGCACAATTACCCGCACGATTAACTTTTTGTCCCGCACAATTCGCCTCCAAAAATGCAGACAATTGTCATTTCTTCCCGCACCCTGTCAGAAGGCCAGAGTTTACAAGGAACATTGACATATTATGTTGCTCTGTCTTATGATTGGTTCATTGGATCATCTTTGTCATTTGTGATTAGCCAGGTAAGAACTTAGAGTTTTGGTTTTCCCACACTGAAATGAAAATTACTCAATAAATATATTTATAAGTGACCCTGTATTAATAAATTTGCACACGGAATCTAGTTGTAGGTTAAACTATAGCTAGCAGAGGAGCTAATTCTTCTTAAATCTAGATAACCGGACTCTTGCTTCATCCGCAGAGAGATAATATCAGCCCATAGCCCATAGTCCCCGTTCGAATAAAATGCCCGGGTGGATAGTAGTCGTTAGTGAACATTTTTCTGTAAATAAGCGGGCTAATAGAAAAAAAACAAACAATTAAAATTGTATTAACTGGCTTCTTATTTGTTTTCTTTGTCAAATTTAACATTTGACTTAAACGGCTTCTTTCTAAAAATAGTTAGGAATAATTCAATATGATTTTTGAACTGGCGGGCGGAAAAAGTTTAGTGGTGAACATTCAAGACAAGAGGACCACCCTAATTGAGTTAGTGTTTGCTGGTGATATCCTGTGTAAATATTGAATATGATTATGATTATGATTGTGTTAATGTCTCTGAACTATCGGTCTGATAGTTGCCTCTTGGAAATGTGGTGTTCCTAAAACTAGCATATTTATCATTTAACCTTCCCTTCTCGGGTAAATATTTGTTTTAAGAACATCAGTAGTATAGTAGTTGGGGCAACCAGCACAGTTATAATATTGTTTTCTATTTTTGATTTTGTGCTCGTTGCCCCAACTGCTTATTTTTGATTTTTCTATACCACTGAATCTTTAATTTTTTATTGTTCATTTTTTTCGATTGGATTTTGAAGACTGATTGTGCGTCGGTATCCCCAACGGGGGTACCAGAGCATTTAATTATTTTTTTTGTGCTCGTTTCCCCAACCACTTATTTTTGATTTTTCTATACCACTGAATCTTTAATTTTTTATTGTTCATTTTTTTCGATTGGATTTTAAAGACTGAAATTTTTCTAAACACTGGAAAAACAAAATAATAAAAACTAAAGAAATAAATATTGAAATCTAATTTTTATCCAAACCAAAACCCGGGACATCAGTCTGGAACAAAAACCTTGAGATCAACTTTTTTTCAATTGGATTGTTTTAACAAATTTTTTTATGACCATAAGCATAACTTGTCTTCCCATCTTCATGAACATATCTCTTATCATCAAAACAGCTGAGTGATACTTTGTTTATCTCATAACTTCCTAACTGATGATTCTCACTTCTTATTGTTTTCATTTTGTGATACATCTGATCATTATTGAATAAAGTATTTTTGTAATTATCATGTGTTATATTATTTTTGATTACATTCTTTTTTATTCCTTTAGCAGTCTTTCCACCTTTGTTATTATCTTTAATATAGCTGTACATTTTTTATCTTAATCCAATGAATTCAACAATTGGGATTCCAGCTGCTTCATCTTTGAACTTACCAATTACTTTTTTATTTGATTTGTCGAAATAAGGTGACTCTTGAGGATAGTCACTATTATCAAATTTATATTTCTTATCCCAGAAATCTTTATAAACATCTTCTGCTTCAATCTCATATGTCAAACTATCAGTGTCGGTAAATAGTAATCTAGCTTTTTCTCTATACATATTTTTAATGTAATTGTAATGGAAGTCATACATCAAAGTCTTACTTAAATCTAAGATACACATCCCCACATATGCTGGTCTGTTCAGAGTGAGGGTTTCTTTTATTTTATGTACAGCCACCAGATTTTCATTGAAGATCTTACTACTGACATAGGTTGGTTTACTGGTTAATTTTGATAATTTCTTTTCATCAGTGACTAATCTTACATCAACACGCTTTCTAATATTTTCCATAGTTTTTCCAAATACACTATTATTTATTAATTTGAAAAAATCTTTTTCAAAGTCATTTTTGGAATTTTTTCTTTTTTCTGTATTATAATCAATGTATTGCTTCAACCATGGAGATTGATCGAACTCAAGTACTCTATAAACCTTTGTTACTTTTAAACCAAGATCCATATATAACTTCAAATTTCTGTAATGAAGAACATACTTTTCTTTTTTGCTTAATGTTGGAATTAATTTATTAACTAAACCGATTGATATATTATATTTATTAGCAATCTTCTTAGAATATTTTGATAACATATCTTCAGTTACTCTAATTTTCTCTGCTGCTAATGGGTAATCATTATGAAGATCATGTAACTTTTCTGGATAATCAAGATCTACTTCCATAATCAAACCTTTCTTATTGTCTTCTTGATATTTATCAAGATCTAATTTATCAATTTGTTTTTGTGTCATCCATTTGAATCCACCAGTTGGGAGATACTGACTCATTGCCCAACCATATAGATTATTAGCATCAAGATACATGATATACTTTGAGGGCGCCTTCTCATCATATTCTTTCATGTATTTATTATTTGCTTTTCCATATCGATTGGCAATGTAACTTATTCCACCTCGTAAACCTTTTTCAATAAACTGAAACATATCAATGTCAGTCATCAATTCTAGTTTAATATTAGTCATCTTTAACATAGCATCCCATGACAATCCAGGTGATGTAAAATAATGACATGGATCAAGCTTATAATATTCAAGACAAGTCTTCCTAAAGTTTTCGAATACATCAGCAAGTAGAAGAATATCTGACTGTAAGTATAAGTTATGGTAATCACCCATATTTTTACAATTAAATATTTTCCAAACTTTTTGAGCATGTTTGTAGTCTTCATCTGTAGTGTTCATTGTTCAATATGCTGTAGAATTCTTCTTTTTTTGGTAGCTGTTCTTTAAACTTATCAAAGCTGTCCATGAAGTCATAAGGATAAACACCTTTTTTGGACATTAGATCAAGCTTAGTACCTTTAAACCTCATTGAGGTATACTTCAATGATTCTTTTGGTAGATTACTGACAAGCTTTTCAAGACTAGAGCTCATGAATTGAAAACTATCAATAAAAGTCAAGTGATTACGTAACATGAATGCCATATACTTTTCCATATTATTTGGAATTGCATTTATATTCATTTGACATTTCTTACCATTTTTATTTATATATTCATAATTCTTAACTATTTCTCCAATCTCTTGCATAATAAAATGAGAATCATAACCTCTCAGATTATAAAATATAACTGGTATTTTTATTTCTTCTGGATTTACTCTAAGTTGTAAATTACATTCTTGATGAGCTGAGCCTCTATACTTACCAGTAATACGACAATGATCTCTGACTCGAATATCTTTATCAGTATATTTTTTATTACAAATATAACATTCATTAGCTTTTTGAAATTCATCTTCATTTTCTTTATTCATTTTCAATGGTTTATTGAATTATTTTTTAATTATTTTCTTACAATATTTAACTTCATCTAACAGGTATTCCATGAATGTATACAAAGCCTTTTCACCGCGGTATACTTTTAATGGTTGACTATATTTGTCATCATAACAACAGACAACCTTATAACCAAATCCACAGTCTGTATGCTTCTGGTATGCTTCAGTATATGATTTATCATTATTAGGTTTACACCCAGATATCTTTTCTGTTATTGCCTCAAAGTCTGCATATATAACAAATGGCACTGGTTGTTGTTTTTGAAAGTTATTAAATTTTAATATATTGTTTGATTTGTCAGGCATTTTTACTGCTTGTGTTCCATTCACTTGAATGCAATTGTTTTTGTGATCATTCAATACTCTTTCAGAGCTAAAACACTGTAGGCAATGCATGCAGAAGTGCTTCCTTTCTTTGTGTTTTGTTTGTTTATTCATAAACCTATTGAAGTCTTCAATTAAAACATAATGTTTATTATCATTTTCAGTTATCAATAATAAATTCATATGTCTGTCATATTTTTCTTTTGACACATAAATGGGATATGGTTGTTTGTTTTCATATCCAAATACATTAACATTAATCTCATTTTGCTTTTCAATTTTATTATACTGCTTTGTAGTTACTGGAAATTCAATTCCAGAGTAGTCTAAATTTTTGACATATTCTTTATCCGATTTTTTGATTCTCTGTGGGTTCTTATCTTGAGGATTTAAATATCTGATGTGACACCATCGGAAACATTCATTATCCTCATTTTTCATATTAATCAATCCCTTCGCACTATTTCTAAGTTCTGAGGGTAGTTCGATATATGATGAGCCTTTCATTGGCTTATACTGTACGATATTAAGATAATGATTGTCAACAGATTCAATGGTCCAACCAGAACCTTCAGAAATCCATTGAGCTACCATATTCAAGATTTGTTGTTTTGATAATTGTAATGCTTCATGTATTTCTGTGTTATTCATGATAGTTTGAGGTTTGCTATTGAAGTATGCAGTTTTAAATACTGTTTCATTTTTTGATAATTTTTTGAATGTTACTTTGAGAGTTTCAACGAATTTCAACCCCTTCATTGATTCAAAAATTTTGTTGATGTGATATTTAAGAGCTAGTCTAGTATTTTGCAGTTGCTCAAGAGGATCTTTATTATTTTTAATGCTAATTTCGAAAGATTTTGTATAACCTTTCAAGGCTTTAGCTGTTTCATTTATCTTAGTCCTTGGTAATGGTATTGTTTTTTTAATTATGTTATCTTCATAATCCTCTACCATCTGCTTTACACTCTTTCTGGGGGCTGGTATTGGTTTAATAATCTTTTCATCATCAATTAGTTTATTTTGATTTAATAATAAATCTATAAGCTCATCTTTTGTTAGATTTGAGAGATTGTTTTTGTTCATATTATATGTTGAGATAATTTTTTCTTTCATTTTTTTATAATATTATAATGTGCTATTTCTTTAAGTCACTTTTTAAAAGATTTTTTTGATTTTTGATATAAAGATTTGTTATGTAAACTATATTATAATGACGAAAATTACAATAAATGAGTGCGTTTTTTATGTTCATCCAGTTTATGACTTATATGCTGCAGACAGTGATGGAAATATTATTAATATCATCAAACAAACACCTAACAAAGGAAACAAGAATCATAATGGTTACATGATTTGCCTCGTGAGAAAACATGGTCAATCTGGGTTCAAGGGTTATCAAGTCCATAGATTCATCTGGGAATGTCATAATGGATTGATACCAGATGGAAAGGTGATCGACCACATCAATAATAATAAGGAAGACAATCGATTATCTAATCTCCAACTTATAACACATCAAGAAAATAACAAAAAATCAGCAAAGGACCGTGATTATACATTCGCTGCCAAAAATCATCAAAATAAAAAATGTATAAAAGCCACCAACAAAGATACAAATGAAATTTCATTCTTCAATAGTTTGTATTCAGCATTTAGGTATCAACGCTGGTTTAGTTAAAATGGCTTGTGAGGGTATCAACAATTGTAAATCAGGTATTTCAAAGAAAGATGGTAATTCATATACATTCGAATATATCAAACAAGATGACTTACCAGCTGAGTACAAAAAATCGGCTAATATAAGACCGCAAATATTCTCAGATGAAGAAAAAAAGAAACACCTCATGGAATGGCGAAACAAGGAATACCAATGTCCAAACTGTGATAAAGTAATCAATAATTACACCAAGTATTACCATAGAAAAAAGTGTAATAGCCAAAAGTAATTATATTTTTGGCTATCATTAATAGCAATAATCAGTATTGATAACTGTAATTCTCGTTATAATATGATAATCATACTATATCGTCTTATCAATATTATATTACATAACTTGTTTAAAACATTTTCATATATTTCCTAAATCCTTCATTAGAATCCAGCTGTTGAAATCATCACTGTATCCCTTCCACTTCACCAGAGCTTGTTTTTTCTTATAATCTCTGCGAATGACTTTATCAATTCGGAATACATCCTGTTTGGCTTTTAATAATTCAGGTTCATAAAAACTCCCTTGTATGTATTCATCATTGAGATCTTTTATTTTGTATGTTATTGGATTAGTGTATTGGATCTTATCAACTGTGAACACTTCTTCTGTCCAGTTTGGTGTATAACCCTTATCGAACACATTCCGTTTGTACTTAGATATTCGTACCTTATCACCTATTTTAAATTTTGGTTTCTGTTTTGATGTTTCCATATCACCGTATAAATTGAAGTAAACTATACCCTCATTCTTTTTCTTTGAAGCTTCAACTGGTGTCATTTTTATGCTTGAATGTTTTGTGTTGTTGTACTGATTTAATAGTTTTGGTAACATGTCTAGATACATTGTATTACCTTGAACGGTGAACTGCTTCCACATTTTAGATTTAATTGTCCTATTCCATCTTTCAACTACTGATGACTTCTCTTCATTCTCAGTTGAGTACATTTGTATCCCATTTTTCTCTAATAGGTCTTTCAAATGTTTGTTATAGAACTCTTTTCCCTTATCAACCCATAGATATTGTGGTTTTCTACCTTCCTTGAATATTGTTTTGAATGCTTCAGTGACAGATTCGCCTTTCTTATCTTTCAATGGAACGATCCAACCATATTTGCTGAATACATCAATAACCATAAGAAGATATCTGTAACCTTTGTTCCATTTACTGAACTGCTGCATTTCAACCAAATCACTTGCCCATATTTCATCGATATGATTTGTGATTACACGCCGCCGAGTGAAGTTACGTTTTATGGGTGTATGTAACTCATCTGCTAATTTTTCTTGCCAGTTTTCTTCACTCGACGGCTTTTCCCGTTTTTTGACTTCTTAACACCCATGCCTAATTTTGACTTAGCTGCTATGGCATTTCTGGCAATAGTATGGCCCCATTGTTGTTGTTTCCATGGAATGGCATCGAGAGCTTTTACCATTTTTCGATCAGCCTCATTCTTACACTTCACTTGATCACCTTTTGGTTTATTTCCACAAACTGAATAGTCAACATCATGCTGCATACTGACTGCATCTGTTCTACCTGTTGGTTGTTGATATATCTCAAGTATCTGACCAGTGTTGGGATCATACCTCAGTTGCTCTTCAAGAGGGTTACCAGGGCCTGTATACTTATGTCCAGGCATCATAAACCCTTTCTTTGGTGCAACCTTGAGAATAGCATTATGGATGTCTAATCCTCCACCATAACCTTTCCATTTTATCCATGAACCATATGATCTTGTGCCTCCTCTATTTTTATAAGCTTTGTATTGTCTCTTGTATTCAGCAACCAAGGCTCTACCCTCTTTAGCACTAACTTCAGGTCCTTTAAATAACCCAGGTGCTGTTAATACATTAAAACCTTTTTTGAAATCAACAAATGGAAATGGTATTGGTAGTCCTTTTCCTTTTATTGGTGATATTTTTTTAGATAAATCTGATGTAAAACTATCCAAAGCTTGATCGAGATATTTGTTTGCTGTTTCTTTTATTTTACGTTTTGTATAATTAGATTGGAGAGCTTGTGAAGCACCTATTCTTCCAAGATTTACTAATCCTTTCATTGAACTTTTGAGCAGTTGTTCTCCTAGTAAGCCCCCAGCCTGTGAGGGCTCAATCAGTTTAAATTTGACCTTATATCTTCCATCTTTTTATTTATTCTTTCATTTAACTCTTTTTTTATTTTTTTGGAATCTTTTAGCTTTTCATTGAACTCTTTGTCATATTCTTCAAACTCTTTTAGCTTTTCATTGATCTCTTTTACTTTATTACTTTTTGATTCTTCTTGTGCTTCTATGATTTCTTTTTGGATTTTATCCAAGCATTCTGCTACAATACTTAGATGTTTGTTTTTTGGAACTTTTTTAAACCTTGTTTTAAACCTTGTTTCTATTTCGGATTGTATTTCGTTTTGTGATTTAACACCTGAACCATATGAAGTGTTTTTTATGAATTTGGTCTTTGTTATCCCACATTCAGCACAAGTACATTTCATCACTGTTCTACCATTTTTGGCTTTGACATATCGTTCACTACCTGGAACGCATTCAGTTTGTTTCTTCTGTTTAACACAATATGATTTCACCATTTATATATATAATTTAGATATTTTTAAAATAATATTCAATGAATCTCTCATTATCCATTGTATCATGTATATTGAACACTTTTAATAAATCATAATATGAATTTCCTTTATTCATTTCGTTCAAAAAGTATAAACAAAAGTATCCACATGTGGTTGTTTTTATATTTTGAATTTGATTATTTTGATGGAGCAAAGTCAAATTCTTTCTTTTCGCATGATTTACCATTTCTTGAAAAGGAGGCATACCAACACTATCAAAATAATTTATCACACCATCTTTTACATAAGTAGCTACCCAATGGCTTCCACTCATATATGATGGTTCAAGATTGTAAATAAATAATGCTTGGTTATGATTATGTGGAACATTACCGTCTCTTGATAAAACATCATTGATTGGGATGTTGAGATATCTGCACCATTTTAGTAGATCATGATTGCTTAATGGTATGTTTTTATGGAATTTAGGTTTCAAAGTATTGCTCCTAGAAGTGGAATTTGATTGAACGGGCTGTTTGGTCCTAATAGTAGACCCTTTCCTTTTTTTTTTTTTGTTTGTCTTTTTTTTCCCATACCAACTTTGTGGTCACCCCAATTCCCAAAAACGGTGGCGACCTATATGCACCCATTCTCGGAGCTCCTCTTCCATCTTTTGGTGGTGCTCCAATTTTTGGGGCTCCTTTTCCAGTTAAAGCTTTTAAAACCATTGGAATCCCAATACTGGCAAGTAAAGTACCAAGGAAACCACCTGATTGTTTTTTTGTTGGTCTTATATGAACACCTGAACCTGATTGAAGGGCAGATAGAATTTCCTGCTTTTGTTTTGCAGTTAGTAGGTGTTTGTTTGCAATGAGCTTATCAATCTTATTTTGTGGAATGAGGAAACCACCTTTTTGTACTCCTTTTCCGGATATCTTTTTTACAATTTGTTGTGCTCCTGCACTAGATGCCCCTGCTAAAGCTGCCAATCCCATAGTTTTCGCAATGGTTGGTCCAAATGCACGCGCAAGAGCTAGAGCTGAGGTTAGTAAACTGCCACCAACTTGCTTTCTGATATTAGTCTTGGAAAGTTTTATGTCCATACCTTTCTTCAATTTCCGATTCTTCTCCAATCTATTCTTCACTGTAGCTGGGACATGTAGAGTGTCATTCCCATGAAGAGAGTTATTAGTTAGCCTTATGACGACTGTTTCTCTTTTACTATAAGCATCACCAATATTCTTCTTCTGATTTTTTGATAGTTTAACATTTATTGCAAAAAGTTGAGTCATTTCTTGTATATAATATATGTTATATAATTTCCTATTACAAAACATATCTGAATTAAAAATGTCTCATGCTTTTATACTATAACTAATTCATTTCCCACCTTATCGATTACGACTGTCTCTTCATATAGGACGATAGCGTGTACACTAAAAGGATCAGCTGCTAATGTATTAGCATTAAGCTTATACCTAAATATCAACTGCTTTGGGTCTCTAGTTACTTTTTCTGTTTGAAAAGACAAATCAAAGTATATGAGAGAATAAAGAGAGTTGTAATTAGCTAGGTTGAGCTGTGTGCCGGTGTTGTAATTATTCTTTCTCATACCATAAGACATTAAATCGTTGAATATCCTTACTTTTGATTCTGAATCGTATTCAGTTTCTGGATAAAATATTCCATTCCCGTATTCCAATCTACATGTCGTTAAATAACGATGGTTAGCAGCAACGTTGTCGGCTGAATCTAATTTGAAAGTATCAAAGAGGTATGGATTCTCATCTGCATTGTTTGTTTTAGCTCGTTGTAGATATACAAAGATGGCAATAACATTATCAATACTGGAGGAGATTTGGAAGAACCCACTGCTATTTGTTGGTGCGGAAACCTGATACAATTCTCTTTTGTACGTCCAAGTCTTTTCTTTCATAAAGGAATTGATAAAATTATCAAATAAGCTGTCCTTTGGTAACAATCTTGGGACCCATAGTAGGAATCTATTAACAACCACTCGACCATCATCTGCTGCGGCTGCCTTAAATATTAATTCATCATCATTCTGTAACTCTATATTGAACTCAAGTTGCATTGGGACTAGCATTCGTTCATGCAACTCTTCAAAAAAACTATAACGATTAAGAGGTATGATTACATTAACATCTTTTAGAACATCTGCGTCTGTCATCAAAAGTTTTCTAGCCTGATAACCTGTATTAGTGTTGGCAGAGGTAGAATCTGTATCTAGATACCAAAGAGAGTTTTTAGCAACGCTACGACTAAAATCATCACTATATTCAAGGAGGTTCTTCACAAAAGTAACTTTATGGAGATTATTAGTATCATACACAATCTTACCAGCACTCTTTATCATAATATGGTTAATCAGTGAATGGGCTCCATTAATAACTGCTGCACGATCTGCAACAACATAGCGTGCTCCATCAGCCAATTTTTGCAACTGAAATTGTACTTCGAAATAAGCATTATACCAATCGTAGTATGAAGACCTGTCATTAATCGTAAATTTGTAGCCATTTTTTTGTTGGTGTTGACCATTAGCTGGGATCCGAATAACATCATCTAATTGATATCGAACCAACTCATACCTTTGTAAGTATTCACTTGTTCTGAAAGCCATTATATTATTATATTACATAATTTTTACTCTACTCCTTCTTTTCAAACCTGATCCTGATATAAGTCTATTGATTAACATATCAGTACTTTCTTCTTGCTGTGATGGAACTATTTTAGCTCTTTGTCCTACATCATCAATTCTCATATTCCTAAGCTTTTTCATTATCAGGTCTCCCGACTTCTCAGATGTCTTTTTACCTGCCCTTTCACCAACTGATTTTAATGCCTTCTCACCTGATTTCTTGGCAAACTTTTTTACAATAGATGACGCGGCAATCTTCATTGGTTTGAAAATATTATCAACAATAATTCCTGATCCTACATGTTTGTCCACAAAAATACCGAGTTTTGGATGATAAACCCTAGTGAATTCAAATGGTTTCATTATAAAACTATGTTATATTATTCTATCCTTTTTAAAATTAATGAAAAAGATGTCTCAGCTCCATTCAGGTTAATTAATCTTCTTTTTCCATCAGTGATGTATATCCTGATACTACTTATACTATTCTTATTAGTGGGATTAAATGTAACTCTTCTTGGTTCAAGGGTGAATGAGTAACTAGGATGAAGAACACTTGTTGAAAAAGAATAAATAATGTCTGTAGCTTTACCATCTACAAGTGAATCACTTATAAGGTCGCAATGAATATTAAGAATGTCTGTATCTTGACTGAGATTAGGCACCTTTGGTCCAATATTCTGTTCACTCTTTAATATTTCTTTATCAAACCCAATCAGGTCATTGAAATTACTTGCAGTTAAATCAAGTTGATAATTCTTGGCTAATGTTACTGTAACTCTAAATGTTGTATTATTGAATTCGAGAGTGATGGGATACTCATTATTATTAGCACCATCTTTGACAATCTTCGTTATGTCCTTAATGTATGCATCAAAGTCAGTATAGTTCCAGACTCCTGCTGGGAAAGTGATGTTGTGAAATGTTGAACCGTTATCAGAGCTGTACTTTATTAGCTGATTGTTGTATGATGAATTTACATTAAACCATGTGAATGACATGTTAATGATTCGGTTCAATCCAACTACATATATATAATTTCTATCTAATATTAAAGGTTGGTTGAATTTAGTTATAAAATTCTGAGGAGTGTTGTTTCCTTGATTTTTGACTCTGTAAGATGATAAAACAATCTCGCGATCCATGTATATAATAACTTTACACAATTATACTTTGAAATACTGATTATACAATTTATTAAATTGTTGTCTATTGATTGTTGACATTCTCAATAATGTGTCCAATATACTAATTCCTGTATTTCTCATCTGAATTGATGTGTTTCCTGCAACAGTTTCACCAATGATCAATTCTAATTTCTTGAGAAGCTGTTTGGGATCGTTGAAAAACATAACATTTCCACCTCTCTGTCTTCTTCCTCGGCCTCTGATCCCAGAACCTAATTGATCAGCTTCATTCCCAAAACAATCTGTGAAATCTTTCAAAACTGATCTTGCTTTGTCTATTCTTTTATGCAGCTTTTTCTTTTCATCTTCTGATATTTTACCCTTATTATGATCTTTTGTTGCTTTCGACTTTAGACCAACTAATTGCTTACTTCTTTTATTCGCATCTTTCACAATCTTTCTAAGATATTTATTTTTTCTCTCATTCGTCATTTCTGGTTGATTTATGACTGATCCCACATCAACATAATTAGGAATATTAACATCATCTAAAATTAAATCATGATCAGGATCATCATCATCATATATATCGTATTCAAGCTCTTGAGGATCTTCTGGAAAATATTGGGGATCGACATATATCTCCTTATTCCCTTCAATAAGATCTTGTAAAGATTCTTCATATGTTGGTGGTTTTGGTACTATTTGTTTCTCCTGCTGTGGTGGTACATAATCACCAAAATTAATCAGACCTTCTACATCCATGTCTTCATATGGATCAACTTCAGGCATATAGTCAATACCAGGCTCATCTTTCTTTGGTGGTCTTTTTCTCCTTTGAGGCATCCTTAAATTCAAATTACTGTCAATTACATCATCTAATTTACTTGTCACTGGTTTAAAAACCTTTTTAAATGATGATTGGCTTGTCTCCTGACCTATTTTATGTTGTGTGATTAGATCATGTACATAATTAATTTTATTCCCTAATTTGGTTTTACTTTTTGCAAGTTCTTTCCATTTAAGCAAACTCATTTTTTATATTATTACATTATATAAAAATGACAAATCATATATAAAAAACAACATTTAACACCATGTTGAACACTATGTTGAACACCATGTTGAACACTATGTTGAACACCATGTTGAATTAATATACCAATATAATATAATGAGAATACCGAATTATGATGTTGAAGACGATGTGGTCTCAAACTTTAGACAACTTTATGATTTCATGCCTCATCAATGTTTTCGGATGCTAATTTGCGGTCCAAGTGGTTCAGGGAAAACAAACACATTAATGCATATGATCTACAATAATCTACTTTATTTTGATAAAGTTTATCTATATGCTAAAAATTTAGAACAATCCAAGTATCAGAATCTCATTGATGTATTTCAACCAATAAGCGATGAGGTTGGTTATGATGTTATTGAAGCAAGTAATGATGAAATTATTCCAGTTCAAGATCTTGACTCTGGCTCACAAAAAATCGTCATTTTTGATGATTATGTATGTGATAAAAACCAAAAACCATTAATCGACTATTTTATACGAGGAAGGCATAAAAATTGTAGTGTGATTTATCTGAGTCAAAGTTATTATAAGACGCCAAAAGATATCAGACTGAATTGTTCACATTTCTGTATTTATGAGTTTCCAAGTGCTAATGAGAAGAGTTTAATTTGCCGTGAAAACAGTATTTCAAAAGAATCATATGAAAAAGCGATTAAAGAACCATATTCCTTTGTGTATATCGATAAGCCACGAAAATTCACCGCTAAAAATTTCAATGAAAAAATATAATCTATTAATATAAATGAGTTATTCAAACGGACTTTTACCTTCATCATCATCAGCCATTGGTAAACGTGGACTACCAGGTGTTGGATTCAATTTAACAGATGATGGTAATTATGATATTGAAGAGAAGCGATTAACCAATATTGGTGAGTCTACTGGCGATAATGATGCAGTCAGTTTAAAAGTGTTGAAAGAATATACTAAAGTCAGTCAAAATAGTTATCATTTACAACCAAGTTTCCGATTTTATAAAGACTTTGGTGACAAGAGTCAATTAACTATAAAACAACCACCGAATACATCACCAGACCATTTTTTTTCAAAATCATAAAGCGCATAATGATGCTTATATAATTGAGAAAGAAGGTTATGATACTGGTTTTGGTGGGCAAGCTTGGTCTAGTATAAAAATGAAAGGTAATCAACTTGAGAGTGGTACTTATACCTCTCTTTTTGAAATATTCATTATTGGTAGTTCTGGTAGTTTTCGTGTTGATGATACAATAATTTTTGATGTCCATGGTGACAATCATTTCGTCATGAAAACATTTGACAGTGATAAAATTGATGGTAAATACACCAAATCAATCATTCAATTCACAACTGATGGAAGAGCTGGAGTAGATGATGGGATAAGATTTCAAATCAGATATTATGGTTCGCAATACAATAAAAACATTAAATTTCTGTTTTAGTCAAGAGTGGTGAAGGGTAAATACTCAACAACTTTCGACCATACTATTTTTAATGTCCGTGATGTTGTTGATAATCATATAATTCTCTATTTTGAGAATTTAAATCTCAATGGTAATCTTATTGATGGTTTAGGTGATCCTGTAGCATACGATAATGCTGCTAATAAGAAGTACGTTGACATTGAAATAGCAAAAGTCTATATAGATACTACACCATTACTTCCCAGAGATGGAAGCAGACCAATGTTTGGAGATCTAAATATGGAAAACAATTATATTCTCAATGTTAACAATGTCTCTGATCATCAACCAGATGATGAATATAGTGTTATAATAAAAGATTTGAGAAGTGTTGTTAATAAAGGATATTTGAACTCAAATTTTATAAAATTAATTGATACAGATGGTAGAGAATATTTTGATCTCAAACAAAATATAATAAAAAATTGTGAACCATATTCTGATGGACTTTTTGATGATAACAGTTTAGTCAGCAAAGCATTTGTTGATTCTCAAATTGCTAAAATACCACATGCTGCAAATACAGACAAATTTATTAATGTTGATGGCACAGTAGCAATGAATGCAGATTTTAATGCTGGTGGACATTTCATTGATAATGTTAAAACAATTGTTGAAGATGATGGAGAAAATCCAAATTATGATCAAATAAAGCATAAAGCTGTTAATTTTGAACTTTTAAAAAGTACACGAGACTATTTAGTCCGTTTCATTTCTGAGATAGATTATTTATTAAAAGATGGAAGTGAAGCAATGACTGGAAATTTAGATATGGGAAATCAAAATATAATTAATTTAAAAGAAGCAGAAGATCACCAAGCCACACATGCTGCTAATGTAAAATTTGTCGCTAATGCAATTGTTGATAATAATACAGTTATAAATGGTATAATTGATAAGAAAATAAAAGAATCAGAAGAGAATTCAATTGAGTCAATTGAAAAAGAAAATGTATTCAAAAGAGTGATGGATAATGATGAGTTCAAAGAAGATGATGATGACATTCATAAAATTGGAGTTCAGAATAAAGATTTTCATTCAGTGAATAAAAAAGCTTACGAATTCAAAATTGATTATGATTCAAGTATAGGTTATTATAGTACCAGACTATCAGTTGATTTGGTATATTTACCAAAAGGTTCTTACACAATGGTTTATGAAATGTATGTTGAAGATGGTATTACAATTGATGAGATAAATGCATCAAGTGGAACTCTATCAGTGATTAAAATAAATTCAAAAATAAATGGAATAAGTACAAGAAGCATCATCCATTTTTCTAAAAACATCATCTTTCCCAGTTTTGATGATTTAGATATTGATATAAGATTAAAAAGTAAAACTGATCCACAAACTACTATTTTTGTTATTGTTTATGGTGTCAAAGGTATAGTTAATGATGTACCAGTAAATTTATGGGATCGTATTTATTATTATGATAATGATTCTATAAAATATGAGGTACCAATCAATATGAATAATAAAAAAATAACTGGAGTATCTGATGGTACTTTAGATAGTGATGTAGTTAATAGAAAACAATTAAATACTTTAAAAACAATAGTGGATGAATTGGTTTTAAGAAATGTATATCATCATTACACAAATAATTTAATTCATAATGAAAAATACTATGTTGAGTTTGGAGATTTTGATGTTTATCCATTCAAAATAGTTTCTTCCCAAAAGACTCATATTCAATTATCAATTTCTGGTTTTTACCATATTATTTACACTGATTTTTATAAAGGAATTAATAATGAATTCAGAATCAATAATGGAGATGTTTTCAGTTTATCCATCATGCAAAAATCTAGTTGGACTCCATTTGTTCTTAATACTATTTCCCACATTGACATCAATACCGATCCATACATTTATTTGAGTATGAGATATGGTGGAACAACTTTAAAAGGGGGTAATTATGCAACGTTTTACATTAAATTTATGCATCGTTAAATCATGAAATATTTGAGATAAATATATAAACTAATATATATGAAAGAGTCACTAAAAAGTATTTACACTTTGAACGGTATAATTCACAATAATGGACCATTGAAAAGTATATTCAACTGGAATCACATTTCAGATGAACTAACAAAAGAACAGGTAAATGAATTAAAATCTTACTATAGCGCATATCATAAAAAGTGTTGGGCTCACAAACAAGCATTGAAACGTTTCAAAAAATGGAAATTATTAGGCAACTCATTGTCCATCATATTTGCATCTGGAGGTTTAGCAAGCAGCATAGCAACTGGTGGCATCAGTTTGATTGCAATCAGTACAGCAGCACTTTTGATTCAGGGTTGGATGTCACATAAAAACCTTGATCTTAAGATCCAAAATTGTACTTACGCTTACCAAAGCTATCAACATCTTCTGAATGAAATAAGGGATATGATGAGAAGTGGAAATTACAATTCATGTCTTCATAATACAATGAAGAACATTGATGATTATGTGACAGACAACAGTCCTATTATTGATAAGTATCTTAGTAAATATGATAAAAAATTCACTTGTTAATTATCAACTGGATTCTATCACCTTTCAACAACAGAACCTTTTCCCAATATTGTTTATAATATTTCAATGTCCTCTTGGACTTTGTAACATTGATATCTTTGTTAGGAAGCCCGAGCATCTCTAATAATTGCTTTATAATAAATTTAATACTAATCATCCGTTTACGCTCATCATTAACCTTATGAAAAACACTATCAATCTCAATGAATACTTTATAGATCTTCTCTATTTGTTGAAAAGTCAGTTGAATATTAGTCTTAAAATATATACTATTTATCACATTCTCAATATGGTATTTTCGATGATATATTGGTTTTTGTTGTATCAAATACATTTTGTCATAGAAGTCAAAGTTCTCTGTTGCAAAATCATAACCATGAACTAAACCACAATTCATACAGGTATTCATACCATTTACAGTTTCTACATCTTGTTCACTACAACATTGATCAACTGCTTTAGTAATTGTTGT
>CM042746.1:20446395-20461418 GCA_022496165.2 Catalaphyllia jardinei | reverse complement strand
AGTAATTGTTGTTAATTGTTTATCACAGAATAGACACATCGTTTCACCATCATTAATAAATTCATCATGGATAACAGTGTTGCAAGTCATTTAATATATAAAAATAAAATATATTATAAATATATAAATGAATTTAATTTGTGAAAACTATATAGAACTAAGAGCAAATCACAAAATCGAAATATTAGAAAAAGAAACTCTCTTCGGGATATATGAAATAATAGACAGAATGTATAAACCTGCCATAAAAGATCACATGCATGCAATTGAGTGTTATCATGATGAAGATCTCGATAAAGTAAAAAGTGAACAAGAATTTGAAAAAATATACAGCAAAGAATTTCATTCAATGTTTCAACATATAGCTGAAGATTTTCAATGGAGATTGGAAGCTTTAAAAAATGAATTAATAGAAAGACTAGATATACAATCACCAACAATTGAAGAAGAAACTGAATCAAAAACAGAATCAGAAAGTGAGTCAGAAAGTGAGTCAGAACGTAAGTCAGAAAGAAAGTCAAAAAGAAAGTTAAAAATCATAGGTCCAAAGATATCAATAGACAAATTGATAGAATTAAAAAAATATCATTGAATCGATCTCAAGGTTTTTGTTCCAGACTGATGTCCCAGGTTTTGGTCTGGATAAAAATTGGATTTCAATATTTATTTCTTTAGTTTTTATTATTTTGTTTTTCCAGTGTTTAGAAAAATTTCAGTCTTTAAAATCCAATCGAAAAAAAAATGAACAATAAAAAATCAAAGATTCAGTGGTATAGAAAAATCAAAAATAAGCTGTTGGGGAAACGAGCACAAAAAAAATAATTAAATGCTCTGGTACCCCCGTTGGGGATACCGACGCAAAATCAGTCTTCAAAATCCAATCGAAAAAAATGAACAATAAAAAATTAAAGATTCAGTGGTATAGAAAAATCAAAAATAAGCAGTTGGGGCAACGAGCACAAAATCAAAAATAGAAAACAATATTATAACTGTGCTGGTTGCCCCAACTACTATACTACTAACATCAAATTTCCAAGAGGCATTTATCGGCCGATAGTTCCTCGACAGAAACACTTTAGTGTTTAAATAGGCTGTCCCTATTGAACAACTAGATTCTAAGCTCGAGATTTCTATGAGGTGATCGTTGACGATGAGGCCGAAGGCCGAATCAACTCAGTATCACCTCATAGAAATCGAGAGCGAATAATCTAATTGTTTTAATAGAATTCTTACTAAAATTAACTTCAAATAGCGATTTCCAATTATTTCTCGACGTATTATTGGACTTTGCACCTTTAAAGGATCGCTTGGGTTGAATAGTCATTTAATATTAAAGTTGTGTGTGCGAGCATCAGTTTTTTCAATAATTTCAACTCTTTTTGAAGCCAAGAACGCGTAAATGTCCTTCGTTTAGTCTTCTTAGGAGTTTAACTACCATTTGCGTCAATATTTCCTCCAAAACTTCGGAAAAACGAAAAACGTCGCCATTTAGTAGACAGCTTCCAGCCACTATACAGTAATGGCTAAAAGTGTGCAATGGCTCAGCTTATCAGATTACAGCATTTGAATTAGTATACTAGTAGAATTCTACTAAAAGTATAAATAATCGCGCGACGAGTATTAGAATAGATGCGCATGGTCAAGACAGAATCAGATATGCTTGTCAGATCTAGTAGCAAAGATAACCGGCCAAATGTCCGTGTCTCCAAAACAATTGATAAAACAGTCAGTGGAATACAAAGCTGTATGAGATAAAGAAGATTTTTGTCGAAAGCTCTTTGAAGAATAGATCTTCGTCGCAGAAAAAAGAAAAAAAACAGTTGGGCACGCAGCCACCCAAAAGGAAGAATAGAGGGCCAGTTAAACTTTAATTAATCAATCCTAATTACAAACATATTAATTCAATAAAACACAGCGTAGCAGATAGAATTTGAAAGTTCATTCAAAAATAATGTCTCTATTCCTTTTCTATAGGTTGCAATTTGGATGTCTCCATTGATGGTTATGATGTTGGAGGGTGGGTAGTTAATGGAGGACAAGAATTCACAATAGAGAGGCCTGCGTACGAGGCGAAGAAATTCACCTTCTGTCGCGTGAAAACTGCACCTGAAGCAGTAGGAATTGAACCAGGCCGGGCCGAAAATGGTGTTGTAACGTGCGTGTTTACACCTGAAGCGTTCCTGAATATTAGTGTGATCATTCCTGAATCGTCTGGACCACTGAATATAAATATGCCTCCATCCGCGTCAGTTGGTGACCTAAAACGTAAAATACAAAACCAGTTGAATATGGCTGAAGATCCTGATCAAGTTCTTTGTGCCGAGGAGGACAAGGTTTTATTAAACTGTGATTCAGTGAGGTAAGTGCAAACACTCACCGCCTCTCGGGATTAACATACATTCTTTGTAAAATAATTTTCTTTATTTTTTCTTTTTGTAGAAGTAAATGCAGTCATTTAATGATCTTTAAAGTATTGCAATCAAAAGCTAATACTTTGTTCCACCCCAACTAACTGTCCCTGCATCTCTGAGGATTGGGCACGCCATTATTGAAAGGATTGTTTGAAAAAGAAAAACTTGAGCAGAACTCTAATTGAAGTCCATCAGTTTTCTATCTAACAGTATATTAATCATGTATTTTTGTTTTTTCATTTCTAATAGGGGTCTATCTACAAGAAATCTTAGACTCATTGATACCGAACTTGAGATTATAATTGAGACGCCAACAGATACAAATTTCTCTCTGAAGGTACATGCAGGAAGAGCAAAGGTACGCGATGTAATGGAACAGATAGAAAGGAAGTTAAAAGTTCCTTTAACGGACCAAAAACTGTACCATGGTAGAGCCCGTCTATCAGACGCACCAAGAAGAGTCCTTCCTTGTGGACTCATCTGTAGGTCCACAGCCAACGTCAATACTCATTATCCCAGAGTATATTCATATTACAGTAGCAAATGAAAATGGCGTCTTACATATACCATAAAGATAGATAAAGAAAAATGTCTGAAAGCGCTCATGGAAGAAATACGTTGTAGCAGTTCCATCCAGGAAACCAAGAAGGCATTCTCTTCTTCAATGGAAGGCAAATGTGTCCTACAAAAGATGAAGGAACCTTAACAAGCCTTGGTCTTGTCTCTGGGTCAAAGTTGGAGCTAAAAGTTAAGATAATCTTCATTACAGTTCAAGTTTGCTTCCCGAATGGATCGCCAACTGTCAGTGTGAGATGTAGTCCCCATGAGACATTCAAAGATTTGGTAAAAAAGTTGGAAACGTGGGGCAAGAGAACAGAGTTAAAGGAGTTTATATTTGCGATGCAAGAGAGAGTCTTTGATCCAGATCAAGAAAAAGCTCCACTGCAAGGTAAAACTGATACTCCCTTGAAAACTATTAAAACATAAAAAACAAAACAGAAATATACTCAACGCACCATCATAAAATGTTTTGTAAATATTTTGTTATCAAGAGAATAGACAAGAAAAAGTAACTGAGTAAAAGAGAGAGAGAGAAGGCAAATTAAATAGAAGATTTAACAGCACTTCTGTTTTCTTTTGTGTATTAGACTATGGAATAACACATGGTTCCATATTAGAAATGAGGAGGGATCATGGAGGAAAATCCAGCTATGCTAGCGGCGAATCTGGCCATGTCGACATTTCGATGTGGAATGATGTGTAAGTGTGACTTTTAAGCCATCTTAGTGATACAAATTGCTTTGGTCAGTTCGCCCCTCAAGGGCTCATTCAAACCATTAACCGATGTACAGCGGCAGTGTTTTAGCAAACATTTATGTGAATGTTAATTGATAAAGTGCGCTTGACATATCGGTTTCCCCCCCGAATGTATCATGACTATGCCTTTGTATTATAAATCTGATAGCGTTTTATCACGAATGCCGTTCTCTGATTGGCTACGCTACTCACTATCTATTTAACAAATAGATTCCATGTTGCCGCGCGTCTGTTCAGTAATAGATCACGGAACAAAAAGGTGGCACACGAGGCGTAGCCGAGTGTGTCACCTATGTTCTTACCACATTTTGACGTCTTCTTACAGAATCAGACGCACGGCAACATGGAATCTATTTGTTTTATATAACAACGAAAAGCCTTTTTTGTTTCAAAATATTTCAACATAACGCAAACGCCGGCCTTTTGCCCCGCCTTTGCACCAAAAAAGCCATTTGACGTGATCTTTGATCTATACAAAATGAAACAATTTGATTGGTTGCTAGGCGTAGCAAAGAATTGTGATTGGTCGAGAAAAATAACGCCACTGTCAAATCTGACTCGAGCAAGCACGAGCGTCGCTCCTCGTTGAATGAAAACTTATAGCGAAAGCAGAATTGAACTGCGAAATCTACAAATCTTGAAGAAAATCAAGTCAGTTTTTTGTCATCGGAGCAGCCCTGTGAGCCGAAAAGCTTGGACGTTGCCTTGAAAATTACAGGAGTTGAAAAAATAACCTCGGAAAACTTGTGGTTGTGGTCAACCTAGAGGCCATTTGATTCGAGTTTTTAATGAAAGGAGTGCAAATGACGGTGGAGATTTTTGTATTTGTATTTTATTTTACCGATTTTAAGAAGTGATGTTTTGATGTTTCATTTTTGACATCAATCAGTGTGTCAACAGTTGTTTTGACACAGGGAAAAGTTGAATTTTTTAAATAAATTAATTTCAGAAACATTTTGTTTATTGGGTTTGTTAAATTCGAGAAAAGCAATGGTTCTCGGCTTACCAGGACCAAGTTGTGCGTGGTTTAGTCTTGCTCGACTACCCACTGAGGCTGCTAGAAAATTATTTATGTATTATTTTCTAAACGAAACGGCTTTATCTTTCGTTTTCTGGCTTCTCGAACCTGTTCAATGCCTCGGCAAGACTTTTTTGTACCTTATCTTCTGCCCAGTCAGGTAAAATATTATCCTAATTCTCAAAACTTTCCGCCATTTTAAAACGGCATAGGGAAAACCTTTTTAATGATGACGTCAATCGTGCATCTGTCCTTTAAAAGATCATAGGCGAGAACCAATCAAAATGCGAGAACAACTTAGGTTATTATATAATCTGTGAGAGATAATGAGAGGCGTAGCTGTGTGCCCTTGTTAACAAAGTGACGGTCGCTTCCTGGCGTTTTCGAAGTGTCTGAAAAGGATTTTGATAAAGTTCTGAACGACTAATATATTCATACTAAAACAATTAGATTATTCGCTCTCGATTTCTATGCGTGATAGTAGACTTAGGCTGCGCCCTCGTCCACTATCACGCGATAGCAATCTCGAGCTCATAATCTAGTTGTTTATTAGGTGCGTTTTTATCGAAAATTAGTAAGTCGTAACCCTCGGTAGTGTTACACCAGATGAAATATGGAAGATTAAACATGATAAGGGAGCATTCCTGGGGTAAATAGTTTAAAATTACAAGCTTTCAATTGCATTTTTTTGAGTGATAACAAAGATTCGCCATTTTATCAAGCGCTTTTGGAATGATTAAAATATTAAACTAGTTTTCTCTTTTGTTAAGATCGGTAACATGTTTGGTGTGAAAGACCCTATCCCTGGCGCGCTCCGTTCACGTGTGGTTTACAAGTTTACATGTGCAGGCTATAATGCCTGTTACGTCGGCTAAACGGTCCGGCATTTTTCCACACGTGTGAAGGAGCATTTAGCCAGTGATAGGACCTCTCACATTTTCCAATATCTACAAAATTCTGAGCATTGTTGCGCCTTGTGTTCAGCAGATTGTTTTCATGTTTTGGATCACGCCTCAACTTCTTTTCAACTCAAGATAAAAGAGGCTATTCATAATCAGAAAGAACAACCCCTTTTGAATCAACAATTACATCACGTTAATCTAAAATTTATGTCTCTAATTCTCACACTTTCACGCTTTATTTTACTCTGTTGTTACTATTAATTACATTAGCATTTTCTACTTATTTTAAGTTCAACTTCCATCACTTTGTACTGTATAACTGAAGATGACAGAGGTTTCTGTTAAAACATGTTTTTTAAACTGAAAATTGCTGTGGTTTTCTTAAAATTATTCGCAGTATATACGTAAATTTAACGATACACTTACTGACTTCAGTAGTTTTGCAAGTTGTGATTACATATTATCGAAGCAGGTTTCCTTTTTTACGAAAACTACTGAAGCTCTTTCTAGTTTCGATTTCTGTCCACCGGGGGAAGTTTTAAAATAAGTATACGTCATACATGAACTCGTGTGTGCGCTCGACCCAGGATCGATTGAGCGGTCCGGGTTCGAGCCCTGGCCGGGTGACACTGTGTTGTGTTCTTGGGCAAGACACTTTACTCTCACAGTGCCTCTCTCAACCCAGTTGTTTAATTGCTAGTCGCCTCATGCTACAGAAACCGGGATAAGCTCCGGCCTGGTGCGCCACTTGACTCGTATGCAGACATTACCATAACTGAACTCAAGAACAGAACCACCAAAGGGAATTTACAATAAAATCATCACTTAAGTAAGATCCAATCAACACGCATGGTAGATTATGGACCGAAATACGTTAATTGATTTTCTATAATATATAATCAGCTGATAATACGGTTCCGGTGGGTCCGTTAAACGACAGCAAACTTTCAGGATATTTGTAATTCTAGCTGAATACCTGTAGGTTTGATGTATATGAATAGAAACGAACTGACCATTTTCTCTTGCATTGGTTTCAGTAGCGGTCTTGTAACAGCAGGATTTCCAAAAGATGATGAACATGAGATGCGAACCCAGATCAGACGCAGACTCGAAGGTAACTCTTTTATGTCTGATGATTACACTGATTTTAGCCATTCTCAACTGTCTTTTTCTTCGTTATTTATCAAGCAAATGTAGATCAGGAGTACATGAACCTGGGTTGTTTGACAGAGTCAAACCTGCTGTGATCGCGATCTAAAAGAGAGTAAAGAACTTAGCCATATAAGACAGAAGCATACATCCTGCGTGGGGAAAAATAGACAGTACTATAGCTTATGACAATAAAGTTTTGGATGACTTTAAAATCATTGATCCTCCCGGCAGATGGAATTCATATAGCGCTATGAATGTAAGGTTGGTGCTGAAGTTAATATGGCAGATTTCCAAATGATACTATCATTCTATTTTACTGCCCGATAGCTCAACAAATAATGAGCGAAGATAGAACAGAGTAGACAAGTAGGCAAAGCTATCGCCGGCTGTAAAATGATTACAAACTGACTACAAACTGACTACAATTTGAAGTAATTATTACTCAAAACAGTATAGCTTTTATATATCGCTGACATCATACGAAGTCAGCTCACAGACCTAGCTTTGACATCGTGGAGGGCGCAAACAAACTGAAAACCAGATATAATCGGGTTGTGCGCTTTATTTGTCCGCTAACCTGTTACCGACTGTCAGTTCGATTTACCGCCCCAGCGTAAATTAATAGCAAAAAGATATTTAGAGAAGATGAAGGATTCTTTGAACACAGACTTCGGGATGAGCAAGCTGGTTTTTACAAAAACAGATCCTGCTGTGACCACAATGAGAATTATCGTGGAGCGGACCATGGAATGGAACACTAGGCTATATCTGGTTTTTGTAGACTTTGAAAATGCCATTGATTCTGTGGATTGGGAAGTGCTCTGAAAGATTTTACAGTACTACCGGATCCCTGATAAAATTATAATGATCCGGGTCTTCTAAGATAGCTTCGAAGAAAGGGAAGGATGGTGATATGAGAGAGCCTTTAATTTTATCATGGGTACTGGAGTCCGTAAGGGGTATCTGCTCAACCCTTTTTTCTTCGTCGTGGCGCTAGACTGCTTGGCTAGTTAGAGGACGTGGACTTTGCTGACGACATGGTTTTGCTGAACCAGAAGATCCCGCTCACATGCTTCAGAGGCTCGAGGCACTGCAAGGACAAGCTGCCAGGGTCGAGCCCAAGGTACATGCAACCAAAACCAAGAAGATCGAGGAATTGGTCCCCAAACGCTGGCAACATCAGCTATACAGGAGCTAGAGATCCTGGAGTAGTGCAGGAAGGCACAAGCTGCTTTCTCCATTTTAAAACCAAGATGGCGACCTAAGTTCATCTTTCTGTGGACGAAGATAAGGATCTTCGATTCCAACGTGAAGTCGGTTCTGATTTCTACGCGTTCTTTTTTTATGATTCGATAAAACAGAAGCGGCACAACTGTTTTTGCGAATTTTGTTTTTCGTTAAGGACATTTCTTTCACGGTTTTAGGAAAGGCGCTGAAAAAGGTGCCATATACGATTGCAGTAAAAATTACAGAACATTTCGAAAGAGGATTTTTTCGAAACAAAAAATTCGCAGCCTTTTTTGGGTTGTTTTAATTAATGTTAAACTTGCTGCTGTCTAGACGAACAAATCGCTTTGACCTGTAGCTTTTTCAAAACGTTATTCGGACGCTCGCATTTAGAGGTTTCAAAATACTCGACTTCTTTTTATTTCTATTATTGGCTCTGGTATTTATTGTATAAAGGTATACCGTGACCTTGAATAAAGTCAGTATCCTTTAATAATGGTTATTTCTTCATGCAGGTGTAGACTCATTCAGGGAGAGCATCCCTTCCGTGTAGTGAATAACATTATTACGTTAGATTAGACAGGCCGATATTTGACCAGAGGTAGTGTACCCCTGCCACTCGTTAACAGTTGAAAATTACAACGGAATCGACATTGCTATTCAAAAACAGCCTTTCTAATATGCTACGCATTTGCACCCAATTTACTATTAATTTGTATCTCGCGGAACATGGATTGAATGCACTTAAAATAGGTTATTGCACGCGGTATTCAGTCATTTGTGGACACATTCACGCACAGATTTATGAAATAATCCCTAATCCGCCCAAATTAACTTCTATTTATACTGTGAGGTAAGTTTTTAACCAGTTAAAGTGCCTATCAAATGAAATTTTAGCCCCCTATTTTGTTCCAGAAAGTTGAAGTCTATGTTGCACTGATTCACAACTTTTAAATTTAAGCTCTGGTCCGGTGCGCAAAATAATTTTTCTTGTCGTTTTCCGAGGCCTGGAACTAGTGACGTCATAAGGTGTTTAAATTTCGATAGCTTCACTTCGAGTCAGTGTATTTCCTATAAAGTTAGCACTCACTGAGCCGTCTTTTTGGAGGTTTTATTCAGTGGAAAAAGTCCTCAGATAATGAATTATCCAATAACACATCTCGTCGCGGGACATGCCAGCCGCACGGCCTCATTGCTGATTTTCAGTTCATTTGAAGTTTGCGCGCGCGTGCACAACGCAACTTTCAAATTTTAAATTAAATACCAGGAAGCGTGGCTTAATTCATAACGAACATTCCACTGATGAAGGGCATAGTCCCGAAACGTCTGGACATTTGTTAAGATTTTAGCACTATCAGCAACATTCTTAACTTTTATTTTTCATTGCAGTAACAAGTGCCACCCAGCATACGAAGTTTTTAACTTCTTTCATCATACTATTTTCCTGATCCTGCCAACGTGGGCTGTTTTTTTTCGCTTTACCTCTCCCTCCCTCCGTAGATCCTATCTTTTATCTCGACGAACGACGCAGCAAGACGTCTTGAAGCCGAGTCAAACACGCATTTGTTATTTTTTCGGCCCTGAGTTATTATAAAAGCTGTGTTGAAACAAATTTCCCTATATGTGCTACCGCATTTTTGCATTAGGATTATGGTGCTAACATGTCCTGATAACACTGATTAATGTTATGTGATGTATATATGAAATAATTCAAACTTGCACTGATTTCACTTGCACTGATTAATGTTATATTACAAGTCTGCAAGAAATCATCAGCCGTGCCTGCAAAATCACATAAATCACAATGATGCGAGGCCAATATTATTTCAATTGATATCTTCGCTCCCTTTCAGTTTGTTCCTCTTCCTGTGAAGACTAGAGAGTACCACCACTATATCTTTATTGAGACATCTCCATTCGTCGCTTTGCAGTCGAGCCGGTTTATCAGAACAAATCGCTGACAATCTTCTGAGTTTGTCATTATAAGCAAGACAGAGCCTTCCGTGTAAGTGGTGTTTTGCAGCTCGCTAAAACAGGCCCTCCGGTAACGAAAAACTTCCCTCTCCTTCGCTTATTCCTCTCAGATGCTATGATGGCTTAAAGGTTTTACACACCTTATGAAGTCAACTATACTAATTTACATATTTTGACCGCGCGAGGAATGTCGCACATTTTGACTCGAATTGACCAACTTTGAAGTTGGAAAAAAATTCGTACGCGCTTGTCCGAAGCCCAACTGGAAAATTACGAATCAGAGGACCACAGACTTCAATATTTTAGAACAAAAAAAAGAGAAAATTTCATTTCATACTTTTTATTCTCTTCAGATTTGGAGGGTGTTTCAGGGTTGGAAAGTGATTTACAGTCTTCATGTCATATCACGAACATGAAAGATTCAATGAACATCCCCCTAAATAAATCCGTTTTCCCTTGAACGTCTTTTTAAAGCACGATGGTTTGAAGTTGGATGCCACATAGAAGAAAAACCTACTCAGTCTTGAAAGTGCTCCTGGCTTACAGTGCAGGCCTCAGGCAGTAAACAAAAGGGAGTTTTAGCAATGAAGACGGCGACGGTGGGGACGACACCTTGTGAAAAATGTATTTGTATTTTACCTTTGAGTGTCGCAACTGTGTAAATCTGTTCAGTGGGCCTATCGCTGTAAAACCTTGCCCAGGCTAAGCATGTAGCGACAGCGTTCAGTTCCAAAAGAAGATACGAAAAATTAACCCCTACGGTTCTCGTTTTCTAAAATACGTAAAACTTGGTCATTTTACGTTGTTGTTTTGCAGAGGACGGTAAAGAAATGTACAAAGATTCAAAACGCACGTGCAAAACCATTGTTCTGCTCATTAAACCTTTTGTTTGGTGTCGCTCTCGTCGCCGTCGCCGTCTCAGTTTGCTAAAACTCCCTATTACCTCGGGCGCGGCACCGTTTTTCTGGATACGCGTGTGCACCTCCAGTCTGGAAATAATGTATATTTACGTTAAGTTTCAGTTCAATATCTTATCGTTTGTCCAATTTTATTGATCTCAGTTCCCTCCAGGCCAGTATTAAGCTGCAGCTGATTCCACTGTACAGTGCCAGACATCTTCTCTAAATTGATGATTAAATTTTGTACTCGATATCATACAATGTAATTTGTTTCTCATGAGGCTTATCCTGAAATAATTTCTGATACTCTTGATTGATCTTATTATTCTCGATGATACATCCATTTCCATTTTTAATATATATTTGAGTTTTGTCTTAAAGGGGCAGTCTCACCAGATTTAGTGGTACTTGAAAATCCAGTGAACGTGTTGGTATAAATTTAAAATGCAACGTACTAGTCACAAAAGTTGTTACAGCGTTGTGGCTACGGACGAGTAGGAGAGAAGTGGCCTAAAATTTTTAAGAATGTTGTGCCGCGTAGCACTATGTACACAAATGAAGTAACAGAGAATTAACTCTGAAGCATAAATTTTAGTGCTAATTTAACCCATGAATAACCCACTGGGCGTTAGCCCTAGTAAAGTGAATCAGGGGACCACATGAGTTAAAGAAAAAATCTTTTGACCTCGGTGGGAATCGAACCCACGACCTCCGGATTAGATCTACCGTTACCCTGCCGACTGGGCTACGAGGTCGGACAGAGACAGTCGGGGTCGATTAAGATGGTGAATCGCGGCGAAGAGAAAGTAAGGGTACATATGAATGTCACATGAGGTAAAGAAAAAATCTTTTTACCTCGGTGGGAATCGAACCCACGACCTCCGGATTTGATTTAGATGGTGAATCGCGCCGAAGAGAAATCCACCCCGACTTTCTCTATCCGACCTCGTAGCTCAGTCGGCAGAGTTACGGTAGATCTTTGTTGGGGAATCGCGAGGCGCACAACATTTTGACCGCTGTGTTGACGCGTATCGTTGTCGATAAGAGTACAGATCACACTCTACCACATTCGATTTGTCAATCAGAAGAGTATCATTATGCCAAAACCAAAGAACTGTATATATGGAGACACCACCGTATAGCTTTGAATAAAGGTCGGTGACCATGACGTCGCGCGCACAAAGAGTTCTGGTAGTTGTAGTCATTGATCCAAGATGGCGCCTGGAGTTAAGACAGGAGGATTCACTTGCAGCGTCCCAGGCTGTTTTAGCAACGATAAACGCAACACGGGTGTTTTTTTTGTATAAATTTTCCAAAGACAAGAAACTTAGAAAAAAATATGGCTTCAAAAATTTTCAGGAAAAGACTTTAAACCGACAAACGGTCATCACGTTTGTAGTCAACACTTCGAGGGTGGTAAGAAGACTTACTTAAACAGCGTCCCAACCGAGTTTTTCCACCCTCAGAAACACACCAGGTGAATACGGAACCTCGAACAACGCTCATCCATGTCAACACATCAGCGAGGACGGCTAATACCGTCCCCTCTGACAGATCCAGTGAGGCAGTAATTGAAGGTGGGAAGGAGTTAACTGAATTACTGAATTATTATATAAGTTCTCACCACTTTCTCGCTCTATTTGCATTTCTGAATGCTGGAGACATTTGTTCACGCTTAAGGTATTGGGGCTCAGACAACTCAAGCATACAATTTCCTGAATTGCAGAAAAAAGCAAGAAACACTCATTAGAACCAAAAGATGAACTGTTTTTAACTCTGACTCGCGTTAGGGTGAATATTCCCGAAACATTTCTGGCTGATAATTACAAGATAAGTGTGGCAGAGGTATCCAGGATATTTGTCGCCTGCTTGAACTTGATTTACTACAGATTAGAACAGCTATCGACCTGTGCTTCAAAGAACACCATCCAAAAGACAATGCCAGAATGTTTCCGTGAAAAATACCCATTAACTAGAGTAATCATTGACTGTACTGAGATTTTTATCGAAAAACCATCATGTTTCAGAGCTAAGTCAGGAACATATTCTTCTTACAAAAGTCATAATACTTCAATCAAAAGTTCTAATAGGCATCGCTCCTCATGGAGCTTTTACCTTTGTTTCCTAACTGTATGGGGGACACTGTAGCGACAAGGCAATTGTGGAGGACTGTGGTATACTACAACGTTTGGAGGAAGGTGACTCAGTTATGGCAGATAGAGGTTTTGAAATCTAGGCCGGACTTGCTGGCAAGAAAGAAAGTGTACTTGAATATCCCACCATTTATGAGTGAGCCCAGAAAGAAGACGATGAAACCCGTGAAAAAGCTTCAGTAAGAATCCATGTTGAAAGAGCAATTTAGCGTGTAAAAAATACAAACTATGTGCTTTATTATCAAACTTGAAAGGATACCTTGTTACATAACTTTAAATTATGTATGCCTCACTGTGGACCTGTTTTGTGCACTAAGACTGCATGTAAACCAATCGCTTGCAAGAAAAGTAAACTACCAATCATAAAATTTGTTTGTTTTTGGAGGGAAGAGGGGTGTTTTTTTGGTAATTATACCCAGGCCCTCTTCCTCCACACTAACATGCTCCATCCCATCTCCATCCATCTTGAATTTGCAGTGTGCTTATTTGTATGAAAAGATATTAGGGTACAAGGGAATATCCCTTTTCACACGTGTTGTCAAATGCTCTGGGACCATAGCAAACAAATAAAAGTCAACAAGTCTGCCATTTCAGGTTACCCAAAATGTTGGGTTAAAGTATTTCCACGCAAGATGTCCTCTGCTTCTGAGGTATAGGTATAAACCACAAAGTCTCACCATTGCATTCTCCTTATTGCCATCCCTCCCTGCACTTGTGAATAGTAGGGATGTTTCCTCTTCGGCCTGAGGCCAGAATCAGTTAATTCTAAACAAAAATTCTTTGTTTTAGTTGCAAGGGTAATCTGGTGGAAAATCCGATATTCATTTTCAAGGCCCCAGGATATGGAATTCTATAGATGAAGATCTCAAAAGCTTCTCCCTTTCCTCATTTAAATTTAATCTGAAAGAACATCTCATTAACAATTATTCATAAAATTTGAGAATGACTTCATAACATTCCTGACCAGTGTTTCTAGGCAAATAGTTGTAGGTTAATGCAGTCGTATATTTATTTAATGTTAATCTCCTTATTTTCTTTTGTTGTATTTAATGTGTCTGTGTGTGTTTACTTTAATAAGCTACCGACTACAAATTGTAATATATACATAATTAACTGGCAGCCTGGCATTTATAACTATTTCAGGTTGTTTCAGGTTGTCAGTTACCTCTTATTTTTTCAGATTATTTATTATGTAAAATTTGTTGTTTTCAGGAGCAACCCTCTCTGGAAATAACTTGTATTACTACTTGTGTTGCTGGGGTCATGCACTTCACCATCAACACTTGCTGCCAAAAATGCACTCTCCTGGTCAATAGCAACACCCTTGTCTACTACGCCCCAAGTGGGCATTGTTGAGCTGATATTCAACATATATGTCCTTAATAACTGGTTCAAGTCTGAGTCCTTCAGCGCACTAAAATGGTTTGGTTATCCTTGTTCTGTATTGAAATAGACCTTTGACAAGGCGATCTGGTGCAGAGGTTGACCTGCGATTGTTGATTACACCAAACTTTGATGCTGTAATTCTTCCAGTCCTATATTTAAACTTTAACCATTCTGGGTTAGATGATTGACCCCTTGTCCCCTCCTCAACATCAATAGCCTCTGAATTGTTGATTTTAACTTGACTAAGAAAATTTTGACACTCTTCCCTGAGCATAGGATTGCATCAGAGGTGACTTGACCTTTATAAGGTATTTCCACAAAACTTGTATTTTTAATTTTTACAGTTTGCAATGCTTCATTAGTAGTTTTTGCTGTGGGCTGTTCCTGGCAATCTGCTTCAAATTGTTTTTCTTGGTTACCCGTGGATTGTCCTCTGGGGTTATCAAAACAGAATTTAAATGTGAAACGAGAAGGGTTCACATTCATTGCCATCAATCAAGTCAAGTTTTCGCTCCTTACAAGGTGAAGGGTGTTTCACTTTCGTTGGCGTACTTGCCTGAATTTTGAGGCAAGTATTTTACTTC
>CM042746.1:20435212-20436295 GCA_022496165.2 Catalaphyllia jardinei | reverse complement strand
CTGGGGGGGGGGAGGTGACAGGAAAAAAATGTAACGGGCACCGTAAAAAAGATCAATAACTTTAAAAAACGCGTGGTTACCCCTACATTTCATGTTGCAAAATGGAAGTGGCAAACCTACTCAACATGTGGTTAGTTTCTGGTTGTGAGCAAAAAGTATTTAGACTGTATTTTAGTTGAACCAGATGAAGGCTGTCATAGACGCTAGAAGCGCTTTTGTAACGATTTTGTTAGTAAAATCGTACCAAAAATAACTTTAATGTTATCATTTGTTATGTAGTTTAAAGATCTTTTAAAATGTGTTTGCCTTTCTGTATGTAAAGTCGAGTTCTAAGGAAATCTGCGTGGAAAAACCCCCCCTTTTTTCAGAAAAATGCTGATGTCAGCATTTTTGTTGAGATTCAAGGCTAATTATCTCGAAAACATGCTTGACTACCCTTACTTTGTTTTGTGGATTCCAATAGCCCTTGTAAAGATCCTCTTTTTCCGCGTGGTCCTTACCTGGCGCACCGTTCTTAAATTAAAGGAAGTAAGGACAGTTGACGAGGGCACAACTTGAGTCATCTACTACCCATAGAAATCCGGAGAGCGAATAATGTAATTGTTTTAGTATAAATCTACTAGTCGTTCAAAACTCTATCTAAATCCTTTTCGCAGACACAACGAAAACGCCAAGAGAAACGGCCGTCATTGCTACGTTACTCACTGTCTATGACAACTTATAGTTCACCACTAAATTTTCTCCGCTTCTTTTTGGTTTAAAATGATCACGTGACGCGATAGTGTTCATCCGCGGAAAGAAACTTTCAGCCCATATTGCCCGTCCGAGGAAAATACCCGGACGGATGGTAGTCGACCGTGAAAAATTTTCTGTAAGCTAGCGGGTTTATAGAAAATAAATAATTGAAATTGTATTAAGTGGGATCTTGGCTGTTTTCTTTTTCTAATTTTATATTTGACTTTAACATCTTTCATCTAAAAAAGACGAAAATAATTCAATATAATTTTTAAACTGGTTTTCGGAAGAAAATTTAGTGGTAAACAATAAAGACAATAGAGTGTTAATTTGTCAGAACTATCTATC
>CM042746.1:20427712-20430212 GCA_022496165.2 Catalaphyllia jardinei | reverse complement strand
GGCCAACCTGTTTTCCTGATTTCAAAATCAAGAAAATCTTAAATTAGGTATCATTCAGTTCTAAGTTCTGATTATTTTAGATATGAAATATTTGATTTTCAGGCCATGATTAACCTGATGTAAGAGGTGGCAATTCAAAGATCAGAACTCTGAAACTTGAAATCAGAATTTAGAGATCAAAAATCTGAAACCAGAATTCAGAAATCAGAAATCGCAAATCGCAATCCCTAAAAATCTGAAATTCACAATTGAGAAATCAGGAATCAAAAGCTTGATTTTCGAAATGCCACTTGTGATATCCAGTTCCGTAACAAGCACGGTTTATCTCAGTTTGCGATGTCATTATTTTGAATATCGAATCGGTAAAATCGTCCTCATTTCCCCTTCCGGGGGTGAGTGCAGAGATTTTAATGTTACTTCCGTTATTGTTTTACTAAGCGGGGAAGGAGTGAGTATTTTTCAACTTCCTGTGCCAATAACTTTAGCGGGAAGTGGGGGAGGGGTGGAGTGAAGTGAATGCCGGACGGCAATTTCCTGCGACTTTTAGCACAGGGAGCCCATACAAGTGATTTCAAGTAATTGTTGTCAACACATTCTCTAAAGTCCTCTTATATTTGCATGCATAATTAGAATTATGTTAAAACTATTAATGTTAAGGTAGTAACATTTTAATTTCACTAGGACATTTGTTTTGTAAACTCGTGTGTAATTAAGGAGACACCGAAAACGATATTAACGCAAGCAACTACAGTACTGTGCTAAAGTCTCTCTTATTGAAAGAACACCAGAAAATATTTTGGAACTGCAATGGGGGACAAAAGTAGCCGAGAAAATGACACTTTTCGATATTGGAGCACTTAATTGTGCTTTTTTAATTGCATCTAGCGTTAATTCTCTGATACCCCCGACTCCTCAATTCAATGTTGAGAAGGCGGTGTGATCTGCGCTGTCTAAAAAATAGAAAAATCAGCATTGGTTTGAGGGAAAGGGTGGGGAAGGGAGGGAATGCTTCCAAGACGCAGAAAATCGAATTTTACTGCCAGGTGTCTCAACATGTTTGTCGCTCATTGTGGCGTTTCAAGGTGGTTACTGTCTTTTCTCAATTAAGAGCCTTTAAACTCCCTTAGCTTTTGTTTCAAATTCCGACCGGCTGGACCAGGCATATTTATTTGTTTATTCCTTATATTCTAATGGTAATTTTTGTTGTCATTACGTTTCAGGTAACTGGCTTTTAACCTAGCAAATAGGGCAATTGTCGCTTTAATCTTTAGTATTTGACAAGTTTTTTTTTAAGGTAAAAATATCTACGAAAGTCACTACGAAAATGAAACGAAATAGACGCCCCATGCAAAAGAAAACCACTGCACGGCACGTTGGCATTTGAATGGTTTTCTTTCTCACGAAATATTTAATTCGCTCAGTCATTATCGAAACACGAGTTTCACGCTGATTGGTTTTCATTGCAATTTGAAATAACAAAATTGCGACTTCTCATTTTAACGAGGAAAATTCATTGTTGGGCGAAACAATAGTTTCCCCGTGTTTTTCACTTAGAACCCGTGTTTTCCACCAGACTCCGTGTTTTCCACACCCCGTGTTTTCCACACCCCGTGTTTTCCACCAGACTCCGTGTTTTCCACACCCCGTGTTTTCCACACCCCGTGTTTTCCACCAGACTCCGTGTTTTCCACACTCCATGTTTTCCACACCCCGTGTTTTCCACACCCCGGGACCCCGTACCCCGTACCCCGGGATCCCGGCCCCGCGTTTTCCACCTAGCCTTTCTGATTTCTGGTTTCAGATTTTTGATTTCGAAGGGACGAAAGGGAAAATTTCGTTAGAAGGATAGACGGTTCGGATTTATATAATACCGGCAGTTGGAAATTTTGGATATTACCGAATTTTGACGGAAGCTCCATTTAAACCTCTTCGCGTCGGAACGCTAAGCGATTCTAAAAAATAATTTTTTTGTTGAATAGTTATATCTTCTGGCGACGCGAATGTAAAGTATGTGGCAGAAAACAAATGCATTCTTGATCAAAACACGGGCACTCATTGCACTTATTGTTGCGCCTGTTCTTACTTCAATCAATTGAACGTTAACCGGCTTTCGCAATGCTGATGTGGAAAACATAAATTGACTCTTTATCCGGCCCATAAGACATATTTGAGCCTTTTCGAATTTCACGCTCGGATTGACATCAATGTTTACTCGTTCTGTCATGAATACATGTAGTCAACTCAGTTCTAATTATGCATGCAAATATAAGAGGACTTTAGAGAATGTAAGTGAAGTATGATCCTCGCAGTAAATTTTCCAATTTAAGCAATTGGAAAGAAGAAGCCTGAAAAAAATCAGGGCTTCAACGGGATTCGAACCCATGACCTCCGCAAATACCGGTGCGATGCTCTACCAACTGAGCTACGAAGCCACACATTGGGAGCAAGGTCAATTTATTGAGTTCATATCTCCCGTAAGGAGTGAAATGATGTAAAGTGT
>CM042746.1:20401918-20419795 GCA_022496165.2 Catalaphyllia jardinei | reverse complement strand
CAAAATGGCTCGCAAAAATTCCTTTTTTGTGACGTCAAAATCAAAATCGGTAACAAAAAAGTATAAAACAAACAGCGGTGATAAACATATTTAAAACTTTTAGTTGCTACTACTGCAACGATTTTTACATTGGGAAAACGAAGCGAAGACTTCACGACCGGAAAACGGAACATTTCAAGGCCCTTTCGAAACACGATCACTCTTCTGCAATTGCTGATCACGTTAAAACAACTGGTCACAACATCAACTGGGACCATTTTGACATTTTGGCAACCGGCAAGACTGATTTCCATTGTAAAATTAAGGAGACCTTGTTTATTCAAGAGTTACAGCCAGCTTTGAATGCCAATGTCAGCAGTGAAAAGCTTTTACTCTATTAAGAAAGCCTTTTCATCTGTTTCATTGCCCTTTACAGACAGTTTCCGTTTGAAACATCTTAAATTTTTACTGCAGATGTTTTCTGTCTAGGTTCCAGACCCCCATTTATACAGTATAAATAGCTTTTCAAAAAACTTGTAACGGTTATACTTTTTAAAATGTATGTTGACTAGCATACGAAACGTCAAGGTTATAAAATGAAAGTTTTAAATATGTTTATCACCGCTGTTTGTTTTATACTTTTTTGTTACCGATTTTGATTTTGACGTCCCAAAAAAGGAATATTTTTAATCAAGCTAAAATGGCCGAAGACCAAGAGTTTATATGGGTAACAAAAATTCCTTATATGGAAGCTCATTATCCAGCAAGCAGTCTTTCTCAGGGTGGGCGATGATAGCGATGCTGATGTCCAACCGAGCTTTGGCAGAGGTCTTTTTCTATCTATGTGATAGGATCATGAATTAGGATCATTTGACCCGATTTGATAAACTGCATATATTTTCCTGCTGAGTGCTCGGCAAAAAAGAGCGGTATGAAATAATTCATATATTTGAACTGCGGTTGTAGATCAAAGTGAAGAATGATCATCGCAGTAAATTTTCCAATTTAAGCAACTGGAAAGAAGAAGCCGGAAAAAAACAAGGCTTCAACTCATGGGAGAATGAACTCACATAAATTGACCTTGCTCCCAATGTGTGGCTTCATAGCTCAGTTGGTAGAGCATCGCATCGGTATCGCGGAGGTCACGGGTTCGAATCCCGTTGAAGCCTTGATTTTTTCAGGCTTCTTCTTTCCAGTGGCTTAAATTGGAAAATTTACTGCGATGATCATTCTTCACTTTGATCTGCAACCGCAGTTCAAATATATGAATTATTTCATATATACTTCACGTCATTTCACTACTCACAGGAGAATGAACTCACATAAATTGACCTCGCTCCCAATGTGTGGCTTCATAGCTCAGTTGGTAGAGCATCGCACCGATATCGCGGAGGTCACCGGTTCGAATCCCGTTGAAGCCCTGATTTTTTCAGGCTTCTTCTTTCCAGTTGCTTACATTGGAAAATTTACTGCGAGGATCATTCTTCACTTTGACCTTTTATTATTTATTATTTATAGTTCTGACATGGGACAACTTGGCTGTGAATTACAATCATCTCAGGTGTCTTATCCCAAGTCAACTATTAGCCATTAACTTGCACATTGCGGCACTTCTCTTGTCAAGCTGTCCAAGTTAAACGCGCAAGCTAAGGGTCTTAGGCCTACTCTTGGACCTTAAGTCGCCGTAACTTAAGGCGACTTTGGGCGATTTAAGGCGACTTAAGCAAAATTGGCAAAAAAAATCATTGCGACTTAAGGCGATTTAAGGCGACTTAAGGCGACTTAAAGCGATTTTATTTGACTCAAGTGATAAAACTGAAAGTTAGCAAAGTCCATAAAATTAAAACATCTTCACAGTATCCCTCACAATAAACCAATATTACCTAATACATATATTATGATAATTATCTTGCTTACTTTTGTATTGCTATAAGTAGTCTCAAGTATCCCAGTTTCAAACCATTTTAGCTAAAAATGGTTAGAGAATTACCGCAACAGTTATTGTTCAATTATATAGTCCAGGCTAGTTAATAAATAGCCAGGAATCAACATGGCGACTGGTATATGCCTAAAGTAATTATATCAAAATACAAAGCAACATCTGACAATACTATAAAAATATGTAAATAGTGACATAACTTTTAAGTTTAAGAAAATAGAGATGATTTACAGAAGACTAATTAATTAAAGTTACACAAGATTCTTTGCCTGTACTAAGTTTAATTATTTCAAAATGTTTTGTTGCTTTGGGGCTCTTACTTAGGCATCGTTTACACGGACGCGGTTTCAAATCGAAACGGTTTCATGACCTGGAAACCGCATCGAAAACGACACGGTTTCAAGGCGTTTACACGGAGCTTATCCAACCGTTAAATCCAACCGTTTATGTCAAGGCGATCTCGTTCTCAGGCCTTTGCCCTTCGTCCGTGTAAAAAAATTGGTCACGCAATCTTTTACCGCGTTCTCAGTCATGGGAAGTTTGATGTAATTTGGACCCAAATGAACAGTAATTGCTCTCGTTACTCTTCTTATTATTACAGAAACACATGCTCGAGAGAGACCAAAAGCGTTTGCTGTTTTCCTGAGTCGTCCTTCGTCTGACAAAGAATACAAAGTCAAGGCCACCTGTGTTTCTACAGAGACCGGAAGTCGCATGTTCGTTACTTTCCTTTCGATGAACGGTCTCAATTCACCACACAACTTGTAAAAATTGTCTTTGCCCATTCTAAAGTTTTCCTTCCACTCTTCTGCGATCATGACCCCGTTCAAAAAGTTGTCCCACCAAACACGCGTTCTCCCAGGCCGAATCCAAAATCGTCGTTTTGCTTTTGTCTTCGTTACTCTGCTGGAGTAGTGGTGTGTCGACGAAAAAGTCAACATTTCAAGGCATCTCTGCCTGTTGTTACGGTGCGCCTCGCGGTTTAAAGAAAGTAAAATGCAACAAAGCTGCAAAAGTGAAGCTAAACCACAAATTAAAGTTGTGATTGTGCAGCAAAGCGCTGCACTCCGTGCGAAGTTTACCATATTCACTCGGACCACTTCGCGAGACTGCAAATTTCCCGCCAATCCGCCAGACCGTTTTTAAATCGATGCGGTTTCGCCGTTTACACGACCAATGAAACCGTATCGTTTTGAAAACGCTCCACTTTTGAAAGCGTATTCAAAACGACCCGGTTCTGATAACGAACTCGACCGGCGCCGTGTAAACGAAAGGGGTAACCGCATCGAAACCGATGCGGTTACAAATGAAACCGCGTCCGTGTAAACAGTGCCTTAGTGTAGAAGACACAGTTGGCGTACAACAATAGAAAACAAAAGGACAAAAAAAAAAGAAATGAACAAAATAGGTTAGTGAGGCGTTCTATTGTGATGTGTCCTGTGCTATCCTGTGTCTTCTATACCAAGGAGCCTTCACAATTAATTTTACCAAGGTAAAAATGTTTATATTTATTTTTATTATTATAATTATTATTATAAAAATTGTTACTTTGGTAAAATTGTCTCCAATATTTTTGGTACTGGTATTGTCGATTTTGGCATGGAAGTTAGGCAAATCACATGCCTTTCCAACAGCATGCATAGTTCATTGATGCTTTTCTGGGACCCAACCAATTTGTTGTTCTCCTGCCTTTGTCAGAGAAAACACCCCAATACCATATTGCCAACCACGTGATAACTTCTGGTCCTTGGTAAGAAGACTTCCTTTCCTGTCTTCCCAACCACTTTCTGGCTCCATAAAACTTTGACGTCTCACTTACAGAGAACCGAATTTTGTTGGAAGACCTCTACTTCCGCTGATTGGATCACCAGGACCAAGTTCCAAGTTTTGATTTGGTTCAGCCCCGCAGCGTTTGACCTACAAAAAATGAAATAACACTTAAGTTTAAAGTTTTGTGTTTGGGCTTGTATAAACAGTATTAAGCTGCATTTATTTAGTCAGCAGAAACTAACTACAAGTATCAGGCTGACTTTGACACAAGAATTATACAATAGAGCTAATTAAAATACCTTGCAGCCGTCCAGAAATTATTGAGTCACAACGAAATTAAACAAACTGATGCTTGCACTACGAACACTACCTTCTGCCATTTTAATTCCTATAATAACCTTTGCGCCGCTATCCTAGTTTCCATGCTTCGAAGTGAGGAGCGGGACACCTCGCGAGTTTCCCTTCTTTGCGCCCGTACCGCAGCCGTACCGCGGAAAATTCGAGCTCTCCCGCCAAGTACGGCCATACTATCTGCTATAGCGAAAAAAAATATTTACTTTACCTCGAATTGTGTCGCCGGGACGATTTTTCTTTCCGCAATACAAGCAGGTAGCCAGTTAATAGAAAGAAGGTGGTCTGTCTCTGTGGGTGTAGACTCCAGCATGATAATCTACTCCACGAGGGAAAAGCACGTGAGTGGTCTCGTGTGTACTTTAGTCCAAACAATACAATACAATACAATACAATACTTTATTTAACCACGCTACATTTAGGAGCGGAAAGCGCTCGTTAAAACATGTGCGTGCAAAACAATATATACAATTAATATAACACAATACAATATATGCAATTTTTAAAAAAAAAATATATAATCTGTGTAAATATGTAAAAAGATATGTAAGAACGTTATTTCATTTATAATAATCATTTAATAAATGTTTAAACAAACTAAGTCACGTGCTCAAATGTTGGACCGGCGGCCATGTTTGCTGCTGAAAGTTTTTCTCGGAATAGGAGAGGTTCATTCATCTATGTTGAAGATCAAACTAACGATATATACGAAAAAACTGTCAAAGCCTTATGTTAGATAAATATTTATGCCTTTAGTAGGTTCGTTGAGTTGCAAAGTTAGAACATGCACAGTTGGTCGAATACGGTGTTGGAAGCTTGTAGTTCAGGTTTATGCTGGAGAAATGCCCCACTTTTGTCAGTCTTTTGCTCTGGGTAAGTAAAGTGTCTAAACTTCAGCTTCAGTTCAGTTCAACTGACTTTGGATTACCGCATTTGTACTACCCAATGTAAAAGTGACTGGCAAAAATGTAGCTTTTCTCCAAAATACCTTTCTATTTAATTTTTTTTTTTACTTTGATGACCCAGAACTGTAAGTTTGATCTGATTCAGTAATATAAATAAATTATTGCAGCCATAGTCATTTGTTTTTTTTGCCATCAATCATATTTTTATTCATTTCCTGGAGATAACACACAGTGTCAACCTTTTGATCAACTCACAATGAAATACAAAACAAAAATTAAGTAGGAGTATACATTGTCACAGAGTCATTTCCTAATTCAGTATTGTTTGCAGGAATTAATCATGCTATTTAACACATGGTGGTTTGACAGGTACACAACTGTTATAACATGTGGTTTCCATGTATGTGAAAGCCATTGCCTACCTCATATCAACTCGTCCTCCATTGCAGGGTTTCCTCCCCCCAACCACCTCCTAGTTTTACATCTGGGAGAGGGGGAAGGGCATTGTGAGAGTACAGTATCTTACCCAAGAACACAATGGGTGATCCCTACTAGGGGACAAAATAGGACTTCTTAATTATTTGGCTATCCTGCCCCCTCCTCTGATCCTTAACTGGAGCTGAGTTTACCTATTCTCCAGCTTAATATTCTCCTTATGGGTACAATTTAAAAGGAGGGAACCCTTAATAACATTGTGTAACCAATATTGACCTAAGGTGACTTAGGCGACCTAAGGCGACTTTAGGCGACTTAAGACAACTTAAGGCGACTTAAGGCGACTTAAGGTCCCAGAGTAGGCCTGGTCTTTTAAGGCGGGGGTACACCTGAAGGCTGTTTTGACGTTGCTTAACACTGCCTTTCTGCCAATGTCTCTCATGTAACACTGACTTTTATTCCGCCTGTGTTCGTCACACATCCTGCCAATCAGTAATGCACACTTAAAAGAGCGTTTAACTTGCACGTGGACAGCTTGGCAAGAGAAGTACCTCAATGTGCAAGTTCATTAATGGCTAATAATTGACTTGGGATAAGACACCTGAGATGATTGTAACTCAGAGTTGTCCCATGTCAGAACTATAAATAATAAATGATAGATAATTCCGCTCTTTTTTGCCGAGCACTCAGCAGGAAAATATATGCAGTTTATCAAATCGGGTCAAATGATCCTAATCCATGATCCTATCACATAGATAGAAAAAGACCTCTGCCAAAGCTCGGTTGGACATCAGCATCGCTATCATCGCCCAACCTGAGAAAGGCTGCTCGCTGGATAATGAGCTTCCATATAAGGAATTATGGCTGGCCATTTTGATTTTGACGTCACGAAAAGCAAAATTCAAAATGAAAACGAAAGTTGATATGCCAAATGATAAAAGAAAAGAAAAGAAATTTAAAACCAAAACGACAGGCGCATGGCACTACGTAACGCAAGCGTAACGCAATAAAAAGAAAAATGGAAACAGAAATAAAGACGCTGATGAGAATGCAAAGGTAGGTGAAAATGAAAAAAAAAATGGATCGCGTATAAAATGTAAATGCAACAAAAAGAAAAAAAGGAAACGGAAATAAAAACTTTTGTTCTTGGGCCATCGTAATTTGATCAAAAATAAGACACAAACAGCAGTCATAAACATGTTGAATTTATACATTTTATGACTTGACGTTTCGTATGTACTCTACATACATTTTCAAAAGTAACCGTTGAAATATGAAACAGCTATTTATATATAATAAAGGTGAGGGGACTGGAACATAGATTAAGCAAATACTTAACAGTAAAATATAAAATTAGTACAGATTAATAAAGCATCAGCTTTTCACTTCCGACGTTGACGTTGAAAGCTGGCTCAAGTTCTTGAATAAATAAGGTTACTTTTATTTTACAATGATAGTCTGTTTTGCCCTTCCCTTTTTGACGGTAAATACTACGACCAAATCGATGGTGTTGCCATGGGTTCTCCACTGGGCCCTGTCTTAGCCAACATTTTTATGTGTGATTTTGAGGAAAAGTGGTTGATGAACGCCAAAATTAGTCCTTCATTCTGGAATCGGTACGTTGATGACACGTTCACCATGTTTCACAACAAAGACAGTGCAAATGAGTTTTTGCACTATTTAAACAGCTGTCATACCAATATTAAATTTACCATTGAATTTGAACAGAACAATGCAATTCCGTTTTTTGACATTCTTGTCACACGAAATCAAAACAACATTTTCACGACATCCACCTACTGGAAGAAAACTTTAACAGGCCTCTACACTAAATGGGATTCCTTCACTCCACGAAAGTACAAAATAAATCTCATCCGCTCCCTCACTTATCGCTACTACCGTCTTTGTTCATCTGGCTCCTTGCTACAATCTGCACTCAATGATCTTCGTAAACTCCTTCTTCAGAACGGCTACCCACAAGGCATAATCAACTATCATATCAACGATGTTTTGAACAAAAACAGACATCAGCATAGCAACCCTGTGTCTACAGCTCCTAAGAAAGATATCGTTATCCTACTCCCCTACTTAGGTTTGTAAAGCAACCAAGTCGCTAAACGCCTGAAATCTTGTGTGTACAAATTCTACTCTTGTGTTAACTTGAAGATCGTTTTTCAGAGCACTCGGTGCATAAAATCTTTCTTTCCTTACAAGGACCATATTAATCGTTCACAACAATCCAGAGTTATTTACAGAGCAAATTGTTGGGATTGTAATGCTTTTTACATTGGTAAAACTAAACGAAGGCTTCACGATAGAAACACCGAACATTTTAAGGCCCTCGCTAAAAATGACAATACTTCAGCCATTGTTGACCACGTCAAGGCCACTGGACATAACATCAAGTGGGATCATTTTGATATTTTAGCGAAGGGCAAAACAGACTATCATTGTAAAATAAAAGAAACCTTATTTATTCAAGAACTTGAGCCAGCTTTCAACGTCAACGTCGGAAGTGAAAAGCTGATGCTTTATTAATCTGTACTAATTTTATATTTTACTGTTAAGTATTTGCTTAATCTATGTTCCAGTCCCCTCACCTTTATTATATATAAATAGCTGTTTTAAATTTCAACGGTTACTTTTGAAAATGTATGTAGAGTACATACGAAACGTCAAGTCATAAAATGTACAAATTCAACATGTTTATCACTGCTGTTTGTGTCTTATTTTTGGAAATAAAAACGCTGGTTAGAATGCAAAAGCAAATAAAAATGAAAACAAAAGTGGCTGAGCCTCCTCGGATTCCGTAGTTTTGGTCATAAATAGAGTATCAATTTTAGCTGATTTTGGCCATTTTGGTCATAAATAGGGTATGGTTATTGCACTCTAGCCTTGGTATGGGTATGTTTTTAAGAAGAAGCCAATTTACTCATCATTATCGCAAAGAAAATCAACAAAAGCCCTTCACAAATTATGTTTACGGTGTTTTAAAAATGGTCTGAACTAGGAAACTTATTATAACGCTGGTCAGAAACAGGGTTTTGATATAAGAGTCAGGTCATAAAGAGGGTTTCAAATTTTTGGTCAGGTCATAAATAGGGTAAAAAATATCGAAGATTTTGGTCATAAATAGGGTAAGGGTTTTGGGGGCCGCACACCCCCACCAAATTTTTCTGGGAGTATCCCCCGCCCCCCGGGCTTTTGATCATGCCTTGCTCAGCCTGTCTTTATCCGCTTTTATGCTGCTCTGAAAGTCTTGAAAAGGGGTAGATGCTTACCTTCTAAAACATATTACGTATATATTATTTTTAGAAGGAAAAGCTCTCCTTAGAGCCAGATCCCGATGAAATCTAATTTTAATTGCTTGCGGGATTTGTAGCGCCGGTAGGTTAAACCCGCAACACTTACTGTTCGCAAATGCACCACCATGGGTGTCAGAGGTTTTTCTTGCGCAGTTCCTACGGTGTCGGTCATGTCCGTATTGTGGCCCGTGCGCTCGTGTCCGCGGCCTTCGGCCGCCGAAGCGAAGCGGAGTATTTCCGTCCGCCGTGCGCGAGAAAAACCCGTGGTATCCCATCCAGGGTACAGTTCATGCATTTTTCATACTAAGTAAGAGGGGGTGTTGAAACCTTTACCGGAAGTTATTCTAACCTTGTGAAACTCTCCTTTTCTCAGTACGGAATAAATAAATCAGTTTTATAGAAAGAAACACCAAAACATTAGAAGAAAGAGTCGCGTAGTCACACACATTTACGTCACGTTGCGTCTGTGTTAGTTCCGCAGTTAGGTTCCGATACACATGCAAAGCCGTGAGTAATATATGGGCAGCTTCATGTGCCGAGCGTGACATCTGCTGAAATCAATGATCTCATCCACCAAAAATAGAAAAACAAAGGAAGTTTATTATTCCTCACGTACGTTTTGTCTGGTGTCATTTCGGGAAGATCAAAGAAAGAAGAACAAGGACAGTAACTCAAAAACAACAGTGGCAAAGTTAATGGACTTTGCTGCCGTCTTTCCGAGCCGCAGGCTGTAAAGAGTTAGTTGTAGGTACTTTGTTTTTATTGCAAATTCTGTTATTCTAAGGAATCTTAACCATAGGCCCACACAAGAGAAAATGAGGGGACCCCCCTCATTTTCCCTTGGTACATAGCTGCATGGCTGAAGAGGTTGCATGGTTGATCCATCTAAAGGAACTCGTGATTATCATGAACAACTCTAACTTTTAAATTTCCACGTGCGTGCCCTGTGCAGTTCAGACTACTGTAGCCTGCAGAACAGGCGGATCATTTGGGCAGAGAGCAAAGCGTTTTTTTTTCGACTCGCGCTTCGCGCTCGTGGTCGCCCTCCGCGCTCGTGTATCAAGCTTCGCGGTCTGCTCCTGTCTCTCAAGTGGCCGAACGGAGTGTTTGATACCTGTGTTTCATTCACCTTTTCCTCTAAAACCGTTGATCCTTTGGCCACCAAAAAATGACAGCAAGCAAGTCAACAACACAAACTTCAATTTTTTGATAGTTTAGCTGACGTATGTGCCGTTGCCATGGCAACGTCCTTTAAAATCGTTTTTTTTATTTGCAGAAAATCTGTCCGTCGGATTTTTTTTACAATTTGCATGAAGCAAGCATGTGACAAAAGCTGAAGAAGAATCGCAAAGAGTCGAAACCGCCGGTCCTATTGTATGCATTGCAACTGTTGCAGCAACAATGTACGATGACTCAAACACACAATACCAGTGGCGGATCTGGAGGAGGGACCCCCTCCCCCCTTATTTTGGGTAAACATAGAAGAAATGACAGAAGAGAGAAAAGCTAGCAGGGCAAGTAAATCAAAACCGGCCGCCCCTCCTAACTCAAGGTCTGGATCCGCCACTGAATACCTCCATCCCAGTAATGGTGAAGAGGAACTAGATGCAGATAATTACATCACCCCACCAGAAACGCCAGATTACCTAAAAGACATGCTTGTAAGACCAAAACTATATTTTAAAGGCTTTGATAATGCGACGCAACCAACCACACGGCCTGTCTTTGCTTTTCCTTTTTATGTAGTAAATAAAAGTCACGGTTAGGCTTTCCTTCTGCATGAATTTTTTTGTCTATCTTCTTCTTTGCACGAATTTTTTCTTGGCATTTTCCCTTGCATGAATTTTTTTTTGTTTTTTTCCCCATCCCCCACCCCATCACTTTCCTAATGGTCCGTCCCTTAACTGGATTCTTTCGGTTACAAAGAAAAATTCTGAAAATTGCTGAGCTCTTTGAGTCGATACCTTTTCTAACAAGTCTTTGTTAGATGAGAGACCAGAACTATCAATATACTGCGTTCAATTATGAAGAAAAAAAGGCACAGTGAGTACGGGCCTTAAGCAAATAAAATGATCACAGAATCGGCTCGTCCCTAGAGACCGCGCTTCTTTTGGTCAAGCATCGCGACCTCTGGGAAGGTCCAACCCCGGAAGTCCACGATTCACTAACTTCCGATCACTCTGCGAATGCTCATAGTCAAGTCTGACAAATCTGATTGGCTGAGAGAATAAAACGAATTCTATACGCATGCTTAAAAATAGGACCCGGTCGGAGGCCGAGATTGTTGGTGCTGACCAAAAGGAGCACGGACTCTGGGGATGAGAATGGGTCGAAACTTGAAAGGTTCTAGCGGAATTTTTCAAGTTTGAATTCGACAAATTCAAAATGGCGTCCACTAGTGGATTCAGCCGTCGTGTCCCCAGACGGTGTTCCTTGGTTACTGTTATACTCGAGCTTACCACAGAGGCAAAACAAAAAGTGTTTTGCGCAAAGTTTGTTAGATAACGAAACTTAGTAAATATTTATTATTGCACGAAAAGTACCTCAACTTCCATACGCTTCCATACAACTTAAACTTCAATACACTTCCAGGCTGCTGCCTCTTCATCAGTGTAAAGAAAACAACACGCCAATGCTTCACCTACGATCAACACTCCTGGGGGACACATCACCATCAATTCCAAGTACACCTGTACAAGCTACAACGTGGTATACCTTATCAAATGTCGTACCAGCAACAAAGTTTACATCGGAGAGACAGGAAGACTCCTGGAAGATAGATTCAGAGGACACTTTATACGTTCAACACGACAAACCAACACCGATGTTCCCGTTGGTCGACATTTTGCATCACCAGGACACGCCTCTACTAACATGGTGGTGTCCGTAATCCACTCTGGCTTCCGAGATACCCAAGATAGGCGACGCTTCAAAACCAGGATGATTTTCAAACACGAAATGCTACATCCGGGAGGACTTAATACCGACTTTCCCTTCCTATAAACTAGTAAAATCTACGAGCGTTAGTAACATCGAAATTATGTTTGTTTTGAATGTTTGCACGCGCACTCTTTTTACAGTCAGCTCGTGCAAGTAACTTCAAATTCAAATATATAGTTTTGTTTTGAACGTTATGTCACATGCACAATTTAGAGCTGCTTTTTATCCACTGATGAAGAAGCAGCAGCTTCGAAACGTATGGAAGTTTACGTACTCTTCGTGCAATGTTAAATTCTCACTAAGTTTCTTTATCATATCATAGAGTACCGCGTTCTCGAGACATAGTGGACGAGGGAACTTCTCTTGTTAGTTACACCAGCATAACCTAGATATCTTTGTACTTAGAATGTTTAAATGTTTAGGGGTGTTAGAATGAAGGGTAAGAGATTTAATCCCAAGGTCAGTGCTGAATCCCATTCAAATAGAAATAGTCACGTGAGAAAATCCGCGTTCATCTAAAGCCTTCTGGAATTTCCGAAACGGGGCAGGAAAGGGAGATGTAAAATCGAGAGGGATTTCCTTTTTTCCTACATGGTAGATTTTAACTATTACCTTCTTCCTCTCCTGATGCAAACTAGGTATAAATGGTATAAATCACAATATAAATACAACGGTGCTAACTGAAGACTCTGTTTATTTGATCGCGTATCTGCCTGCAGAGTAAATAAGCCAGTGACCATAAGTTCCAGTAAATACGAACGACCTTTAAAAATCTATTTTGAGATAAATATTAGCGATAAAAAATCACGACGTTTCGACCTCTCCGAGGTCATTTTAAAGTGTATAAAAGTGCTCTAAATTAGCATAAATAAGTTAAAAACAAGTTATAATAGATAAAAATGTGGTGGACACTAAGGTGTGATAAAATATGTAAAAAATATAAAAAGTGTTAAAAATATTTATAAAGTCAAAAAAACAATGGAGATAAAACAATGTTAACAAGAACTACTTTAAACAAATAATTTGGCGCGAATTGAATCGCACTGTTTGTTAAGCGTCGGTTTCAGTTCTTGGATAAAAAACATTTCGAAAATAAGACAGTCAAATTTGTTCTGACACTTTCTTAAGATTCTAAAACTTTGCGCGATGTCCTCAGGCTCCATATCATGCTGCTCTCTGAGGTGGTTTCCGATTGCCGATCCTTTGTGTTCTTCAATTCGTTGGTGTAGGTGTCGGCACGTGTAGCCGACATAGCCTGCATCACACAGGCTACACTGGAAAGAATACACCACGCATTGTTGACTCACAAGAGGCGGCTTGTCTTCCTTAACTTTAATTTCATCTTTGATCTTCCTACTTGTGTAAACTGGGCTGATGTCTGCGTTGATCTTCCTACTCAGGTCAGCCAGCTCTTTACGTACCACGTTTGCTGATTTCTGGTCCTTGAAGGGCAACACGATTCTGATTGGGGCTTCTCTTTTATCAGCCACTTGGGTGTGTGAATCCTCGGACACTTTGGATTCAATAAATTTGCGAATGGTTCACTGCACAAGGTCGTCTGGATAGCGCAGTCGGGAGAAGATCTCTTTAAGGCGTTCACATTCCTCGTAGCACTTTAAAAATCTGTAACTTTTAACCGATATATACAATGTCAATTTTCTTCAATTCTTACTCGGGGAACAAACCTTAACCTACTCAATGTGATGTTCTTACAATACATTTTTCATCCACAAATACTTGGTAAATCTCAATACCACCTTAACACAGTTTAACCACCGGAAGTTAGAACGCAGCCCCGAAGTACACACCGTGCGAAAGGTTCTACAAGCAAGATTTGGCAGCTAAAGCTGAGAGTAATGAGGGGTCATCACTTTCGAAACTTTACAGCTATGAATCAAAATTTTGTCGCTAAACCTGAGTATCCTTGAAAAACAACCCCTTTATAAAATACCGTAGCTCTGAACTTGACTAAACCATTGGCCTAAAAACAAAACCACGAGCTGCTTACTATTTTTTGCAAGAAAAGCTATCGATATATTACTTAACTTCAGAGATGCCTCAAGTCACTGATTTCCCTTTACCGTTTTACAACAAATCAGTTAGGCAAGCACTGTATGGGAGCAAAACCCCTGATAATCTCAAGAAAAGTGTGGTTGTCAACGTCAAAGTGTCAGTTGTCAACGGACGTTGCGCGACACACGTTACCACCAAGACTGTGTGACGTCAGAACGTCGACTTCTTGTCAAACTTTATCCTAAGCGTTCCCACATCTTTCAAATATACAGTGACATCTACACATTTGAGCAACGGGAGTACGCTATATGGATGTTTTCCCATACCTTACTCAATATAAGTCTAAACTTAATTACTTCGTCAGCAGTTTCCAACTAGGACTAGGCCTTACTGACAAAACAACTTGATAAAGAAATATACTATTTAACTTTCACTCAGCAACACAAAGATAAGAACAACACTGGTTAAGGACTTTGTTGGATTACAATCTTTCCGCTGTATTTCAAGAAGTGCACAACAGCATCGCCAATGAACACAAACATTGAGATGAATCCAAAAGCCTTTAGAGAGAGAAAAGTGTCTTAGCTTATATTATCAAATGACAAAAAATGTTTAGCGGTTGTCCGTTGAGTGTCTAAGTATTTGGTTTGGTTTTGGTTTTACGACGCTCAAAGGAAAAGCAGTCTAATTTAAAAACGAACTGTAAATCGGACACCAAAGCAGAAGATGAGCGGGATCCTGGGGACGAGTTACAGGTGGTTGTAGTTCCCTTAGTCCCTGTTCAATCTGTTTTTTTAATACGCCTAGTAATTGGTTATTTTTTTAAGCCACGTGAACGCTTACCGCGGCGGCTCGTAGCTTGTCATGCCAACTCAATCCTGAGAATATCTTCCAGTTCTCCGCATTGTCAGCGATCAGAGAAGAACTGATCAGAAGAAGGAATGCAACTACAATAGCAAATATCAAGACCTAGAAAAAAAAAACAAACAAACGGAAATATTGATTACAAATACACAAGAGTACAATTTGTACACACACGACAGTGGCGGATCCAGATTTTGAGCTAAGGGGGGGCCGGTCTTGATTTACTTGCCCTGCTGGCCTTTTTCCCTTCCGTCATTTCTTCTTTTTTACTCAAAATAAGGCTGGAGGGGGGGGGGGGGCGCAGGCCTCCCGGGCCCCTCCCCTAGATCCACAACTGCATGATTTCAGGCGTTTAGCGACTTTGTTGCTTAATCAGTGCTCTGCAAACCTAAGTAGGGAAACAGGATAACGATATCTTTCTTGGGAACTGTAGACACTAAACGCCTGAAATCACATGTGTACAATTTTCACTCAATGCATAAAATCTTTCTTTCCTTACAAGGACCGCATTAATTGCTAACAACAATCCAGAATGATTCACAGAACAAATTGCTTGGATTGTAATGGCTTATACAGTGTATACATTGTAAAACTAAACGACGACTTGCTGATAGGAAAACCAGACACTTTACCGACTCTCGCTAAAAATAACAATACACCAGTGATTGCTGAAAACGCAGCACTGGACATTACATCAAATGGAATCACTTTGATATTTTGGTGAGGGGTGAAGCAGACTACCGTTTCAAAATCAAAGAGATCTTATTCATTCAAGAACTTGAGACAGCTTTCAATGTCAACGTCGGAAGTGAAAAGCTCATGCTCTATTAATCTACTCTAGTTTTTATATTTAACTGTTAAGTATTTGGTTAATCTAGGTTCCAGACTCCTAACCATTGATATATATATAAATAGCAGTTTTAAATTTTAACGATCATTTTTAAAAATGTTTGTAGAATACATACGAAACGTCAAGTCTTAAATCAAAAATGTGCAAGCTCAATATGTTTATGACTGCTGTTTGTTTCATTTTTAATCAAGACAATGTTTGACCTCTATTCCAACAACACCTCAATGTTCGTCAAAAATACCCCGCTACGCGTCGTATCTTCGTCTTCTCGGTGGTTGGAAATTTGGTCAAACACGGTCTTTCGTGTTTGACTTAGACGCAAAGTGACGGGACTGCATAAATTAAGAGACTCACCGGAATATTCCAGTCAATATTGAGATTGATCTGTGAGGTGATATTCAAGGCAAGCAGAATAAACACAGCAATTACAAGGATCCATGACGTAATGGTGACGAAGAGAAAAAATCTCATTCGTCCCCACGTTCCAATATACAGTATGTCGGCCCCTAAAGCAAATGCTATCATCAGTGTGAACTGAAAAGTTAAACAATAAAAGAAATATGCTTTATAAACTTCTTAAGTGGTCTATAACACTTAAGCAATAGAGCACTTTTTCCGTGTTTACATATCCTCATGTAAACGCGAGGAGGGTTGGGAGAATTCGAGATGTAGTCGAGAGTTTGCATAACTTACGAGAATTCTCCCAACCCTCTGAGTGTTAAGATGAGGCTCTGTAAACACGGAAAAAGTGCTCTATTGCTTTTATAAAATAATTCTTAAAAATACGTGCAAATCTGAAACGTCCCAACCGTGTTCACATACTCTCATATAAACACACCTATCGACCAATGAGAGCGCGCGTAGTGGCTCAGTTATTTTATAAAACTATTTATAAAACAATTTAGTCGAGGAAACAACTGCCGGATCTGGCAAACATTTTGAAGCAACGCGGAGTTTTCTAATCTTACTACTCAATCAAAAGCCGTAAATCCATGCCTCATGTTGCTAACCATGCAACTTCGGTGACGACAATAAACCCGGAGTTCCTGTTTTTGCAAAGCACAGAATTACTTAACTTTCAGTTCGAGAGATCTAAATATTAAAAATAGTTTCCTGAAACACGAAAACCCTCACTGCTAGTTTAATCATGCATGATAAATAGACCGATCCCGTAAAATCTTCTATCTTAGGAATTGCTTGAGCTCCGGACCAACAGTAATTCGTGTACAGTGTGAGTTCTGACTGACTGGAAAAGAGCTGCTGTTGGTGACTGACGTTTCGACAATCTAAATAGAGGTCACCCTCAGAGTCAACTCAAAAGAGCTTGTCAGTCTATGGTGTTGTAAGTCTGGTCCGTTAAAACTGATTGGTCGGTTTAGCAAAGAAGGTATTGGCAGTATGACTCGTGTATAATTCGTCAACAGTGATTGGTCAAGTGAAGTATGATCCTCGCAGTAAATTTTCCAATTTAAGCAATTGGAAAGAAGAAGCCTTAAGAAAATCAGGGCTTCAACGGGATTCGAACCCATGACCTCCGCGATACCTGAAAAAAATCAGGGCTTCAATGGGATTCGAAGCCATGACCTCCACGATACCGGTGCGATGCTCTACCATCTGAGCTATGAAGCCACACTTTGGGAGCAAGGTCAATTTATTGAGTTCATATCTCCCGTAAGGAGTGAAATGATGAAAAGTGTATATAAAATAATAATTCATATTTGAACTGCCCTTGAAATATGAATTATTTCATATACACTTTGCATCAGTGATTGGTCAGTTAAATTTTTGATCCGTCTGTTATCCGTCAAAGTTGATCTGTTCGAGTTGTCGTCCTAATTCATTTTGTTTACGTGGAGAGAGTCGTTTGCAAATGTTGATATTCGCTTCTGTGCCAATTTTAAATTCCAGGAGGAATAAAGGTCACATGTAAGCATTGCGTGGAGCCCCAGTCAGTTGTGTGGTTTATAAGTCGGTGTTATTATATAGCTAGCTCCGTGAGCGGGCAAGATGAACCGAATCCTGTGCTGTGATTGGCTACCCGAGCGGATACGATGGAGCTATCTTACCCACTCAGGACTACCCCCTGTATATCGCAAGAAAAATTTCCCCGAAAGTCATATAATAAATCTTTTATTTACCACGCTTGTTGTGTCAAGGCGCGCTTTCCATTTGAATGGAAAAATCGGTTTCCCGGTGGGAAATCAAATGGGACAGGCACCACTGGAAATGTTTCGAAAAAAAGGGAATACCTTCAGAGGTATTCCTCTTTTCTCGTTTTTACCGGAATTACTAAAATCACCGGAATTATTAAAATTACTGTACCATTTACTTTACCACACTAATGCCATGCTCCTTGGTAAAAAAAAGCGATTTCGCTCGACTGGAAAATGGCGTCTTCCTCCATGTTTCAGTGTACAACATGCGGTTTTCATTTTGAACAAGCGAAACGTTTTTTTGATGGCAAGCAGAGATAAGAGTTTAAGAAAGATTTTTTGGCGGTCTGGAAAAATGTCTATAAATTTAAAA
>CM042746.1:20376500-20391918 GCA_022496165.2 Catalaphyllia jardinei | reverse complement strand
CCTTCTGGTTTTAAATAAGATAAGGCTAAAGAACTCCGTTAATATTACAGCAGTATAAAACAAACGGAGACAACAACTTTCTTTTGTTCATTTTGTTAAATAACCACATTTCTCCATTCAGACTGGGCATTTTTGGTACCGGTCTATCTGTGACTGGGGGTGGCTCCTCGGACTCCCCCTCTGTATCTCTGGAACCAATAATGCTAGGGTCAATTTACACACAATGATCATCTCCGTACAAAGAAGTCCAACACCCAGTTTTGACTTGCCACGCCCAACTATGACGTCACAGTGACCTCATATTTCGATTTTACAATGTTTCTTATTATTTTTCCACTTAGATACGTAAAATGTCAATAATATTGGTAAAGTCATCTTTTTTTGTTATCCTTTCTTATGAACTAATAACAAGGAAACACTTGTACAGCGAAAAAGGGCAATAGAAAGCAATAAAATTTAAAATTAGAAATGATTGTCCGCCATCTTGGATTTCCGTTCTTTTGTTAAAATTATAATTTAAAGCAACTTCCAAAGTGGAAAAAGCTCAGAATGTATAAAAGAAGTATCAAACTAATGTTTATTACCTAAAAAAATGACTTTGGAAGTGTTATTTGGAAAATAGAGCACCATATTTGTCAAAGCAAATTTTACCCCACCCCTCCCCCCCAAATATTTGGTGTTGAAATATTTTGATGTCATTCAAAAACTAGTCCCAAGAAAAGATCATTTTAACAAGAAAAAGCACTACAAGTATAAAAACGCGATCTTAAAACAAAAAATTCACCATTTTTTAAATTTTCCAAAACCTGTGTCAGAAACTGGTTGCCATGGCAACATGATTAATCACATGGACATGGTTATTATACCAAAATGTTCCTAGATAAATTTTAGGAAAAGTCAGAAAATTTCATCGTCATAACTCTTTCGGTGTAGGAGTTATCACAATTTTGCCGGAGGAGGGGGGGGGGGTTCGAAAAGCCCCCCCAGTCTGAATAGGGTTAACAGACAATCAACTTAACTTGTCTGAATGTTTACATAATTGCTGTAGCGCGACTTCATTTATAACGATTGAAATGATAAGAAGCACAGGTGACGCTAGTCATTTATCAAATGATAGACTGATGGCGTTAAATAGCTCAGGGAATTGTTTTGGCAACTTGGTTGGGGTGTTATGAAATGTTTCCTCAGTTACGTTTTAAGCCGGGTCAAAGAGAAACGAACTTTTTTGCATACTCGTGAGGCATGGCTCTGGTAAGTACACTTTCGGTTTCGTGCTGTCCCCCTAGTTTCGTGCAAAACATCAACGGAAGCATATCATAACAATGAAAAAACAAAGCGGAGACAACAAAGTTCTTGAATATTAGCCGACGTGAAGTTGAACTCAGTTAATTTGTCAAATAACTGCACTGCTCATTTGCAACCACAACAGACAATCAACATGTTTACCGGCGCGTAATTACTGTAGCGTGACTTCATTCACAGTAACAATTGAAATGTTAAGAAGCATTGGTGACGCTAGTGATGTATAAACATGAATTTATTAAGTTTATAACTTGCACCTGGTGAGAAGGTCATGTGTTTTCATGCTTACTCTGGCTACGAGCAAGAGAGGACGAAGGCTAAAAAGTTAAAAATAGACAAATAAAAAATCTAGAAAACCATTCTGGCTTCTGGTAAAACCAATTGAAAGGCTGACCGGACGGAGGAAAAGGATAAATTTAATGGCCAATATTACGGTTAGACAGGACTAACCTTCTTCATTGTAGCCCTTGAAGAAGGTTAGTTCTGTCTAACCGAAATATTGGCCATTAAATTTATCATCGCTTTTTAGCCGTTCAGTCAGGCTTTCAATTGATTTCATAGTTTATCTTACAATGCTGATCCTGATCTAAACAGTGATCCGGTTTTACTCCGCTGCTGTTTGTACAAGTGGTCCTTGCATTAACATTACAGTTTCCCCCCCCTGCCCCCCCACAAAAAATTGTCTGGCGTGATCATCCTCGGAGGCCCAGGAGCTCGGATGGAATGTTTTCACCCCTCAGAGATACCAGTTCTAAAATAACACATTATCTCCTGTTAATATTTTTATTTTTAATACCCTAAAAGTTAATACAAAAGCCCTCGCTGTGGAACTTTGGAGGCTGACCATTCTAAGAGGTACCAAAACCGCTTTTTAACCCCCCTAAAAAGTATGAGTGCCTCCATTCCCCGGGCCCAAGGACCGTGGGTTGGTGGCAGCGAAAGAGGATCTTTATTAAGAAATCTCGATACCGTCTTTAGTCAAGGGCTTACTACGATTTGCTGTTCTTTTTAAATCTTCCTGTAAGGAGCTAAGTTCTTTTTAAAGAACAGTTTGATACATCAAGAGACGGGCGCATCTCACATTAGTAAAAGGTACATGGGAGACTCGAGAGTAATTAAGGATTTCCATCACGAAAATGAGTGACATTTTACTTAGCAGGTGAGAAAAGGTGAAAAAGATAGTTCTTAATTTTGACCCTGAAAACACTCCATACGAGCCCGGACCGCGCGATCCTGAGTCGAGCGCCACAGCGACTCCAAGTCAGTCAAAGGGCGTGGCAACAGCTAACCAGAAAGGGACTATCACGTGTTAACCCGCTACGCAGAAAGATTGTCAGGCATTCAACAGGGGGAGTTAGTGGCTTCTCAAAAGCTCAGCGGAGAACTACATATTACAACATACTTCTTTGCAGATTTTCCAGGGAAACAGCCACGGAAGTCTATCAATTACTCATTTTTCAAAAAGAGCTTCCACGCTAGAGCTGTTCATATTTATCCTCTCACTGAGCGCCATGTTTCCATGCCATTTGAAATGGCATGGAAACATGGCGCTTAGACGGGAGTTCTATGGCTTCTGATATCACTGGCGTAACAATCCAGTCGTCGTGTCCCGACTGTTTATTATGTAATGTTATAGTTGTCGCAGCATTAGCATCTGTCAGTAGTTTACACAGACCTTTTCTCTTACGTTCTCCTTAGTTTAAATCCTCTGCGGTTAGTATTTTGCCTGTGGTCCAGATTTTTTTTTCAGGCTTCTTTCCAATTGCTTAAATTGGAAAATTTACTGCGAGGATCATACTTCACGTGCATACAGCCCAATCTTAACTCTTTTAAATCCTTTTAATTAAATTACAATCCGATTAAATTACAATCTTGCTGACGATCATATAGGATAGTTTTTAATAGTTTTTAGTTTGATTCTGTACAGATAATTAATGTAGTTAGATTAGATAATTTACTTGTAATTAGTTAGGTAAGCACGCCTTGATGGAAGAGCACGTCTGTGAATTGATACAAAAAAAGAGTGTCTACCCATACCTACAGTGTGTTGACATATTGTCAGACACAAGAGCGTGAAAACAGGCTTGCCGAAAGCACAACGCCTTGCCCTGTGCGCTGTGGAAAGGGCCACAACATCAGCACAAGGAAAACTTCTATGATGGGCCAATTAAAATACTCGTTCCACCTTCTGTCCTTCGCTAGTAAAAAGGGACTAGGAACTAGGGGAACTCGTTCTTGTGATTTTTGAATCGTTGCTCATTTTCATATTCCCGACATAAATCTCTTGTGCTTATGCCTGTACTTACATTGCTAGTCACCAGGCCCTGAGCTTGTTTGAGTTCTTATGCTTATGCTTAACTGAGGACCTGATTCATATGTTTTACTACAGAGACACCTGAAATTGCATTTCCCAGGAGTGCAATGCCCTGACGATGTATGCCAACCTCTTCTAAAACGAAATCCTGACCAATACACCCCTTCATCTATTGGTCAATAAAAACGTCCGTGTCACTCCATTCCTTTGTTGTTTATTATATGAGTAATTTTGTGTTTTTGTTGCACTTTTGTCAAATTTGGCTAAAACTATGTGTAGAAATTACATTCAATACATTTATATTATGTTATTTTTGGCATCAATATCCAATATGAAGTAAAAGAAATAGTTACAAAAATAAAACATTAACAAAGGCAAAGTAATGTAATTTATAAAGGGTGGGTCGCCGAGTCTATATGGAATTATCACAGTGGGCTGGGCCTGATATCTTTAGGAATCCCGGCCCACAGTACGCACACCAGTAAACGCTACTTACAGCTTGCGGAGGAATTCAAATTCGGGATTAACAAACAGAAATGCGACTAGTTGCAGGGGGGATTGTAAGCGTGCATCAGACCATGCTGCCTGCTCCTAATCACACTTACTGATACCAGTATATTCTCTTACATGAACCATGTCTAAACGGGTGATAAGTGTAGTATTTGGGTGTGGCCACTCCTAATATGTGGCTGCAAACTTGATACGGTACCTCCTTATGAGAGATGCCCTATTTCTAAAGGATACAGATACAGTGATTATCTCAGGCTGGGAATAACCACTCATTGTCCCTTACTGGGCTACAAATGCAGTGTTTACAAATGCGTGGCCATATACAAGGGTGTTCCCTCACGCCACATCACAATAAACTAGGGAATCGCATTACTGTAAAGAAGACAGCTGTTCCCTTAATTTTTGCAATGCCTGTTTAGAGGAGGAGAATTTTTTCTCTGTAGTTTTGGCACTCAACTGTCGAAATGTTTTCGCCACTAGTAGATTACAGCGATCAAACAAGTACGTCTGAACGTAGACTGCGCCTTTGGCCTGGGTCCATTTTCTCGAGGGAACGATCAGACGATGTTCTTTGACGTTAATACAAAGAATTTCTTGAAGAACTTTCTGATGTCGCACCCAGTCCTCCCCACAAGCCTTGATCTGCATTCGCAAGTCGTTGACACACACATTCTCGCAATTGGCGAGAAAAACAGCGATTTGGTTGACGAGCTTGCATTTGTCTGCCAACAACAAAGCTTCAAGTGCCAGCTGTTTAATATAAATGTACGAGTTATTGATAGCATTCTGATCAACTATCACTTCAATCGAATAAATACGGTACCAATTTATGGAATGCTTTAAAACACACACGTAAAACACTAAAAAATAAATTAATTTGAGGGGCTATTTATACTTCAAAGCAACCTCCCGGTAAAAGCCGTTGTATAACCGTCTACTTTCGTTAAAAATCGTTTGCATAAGTGCTCCGTATTAATGTTGAAATCAACCTTAGAGTAGGACAAACGTGATCATCTTAGCATTATTTTACTGGGTTTGATTAATTCTAATTAAGTGTAGTTGAATTTCTAACGTCGAATGTGTCAAGAAGGTGAGTGGCTTCAATACTCTTGCAGATTTACAGATGGAAAGAGAATGGGTTTAAAAAAGACAAAACATAAATACTTAGCAACATCCTAGCCCCTATATGTATTTATATACCGAGCGTATGTATCCAGCACATTGGGCATATATTGGTCGTGTTTTACCGCAGGCGAAACCAGACATACACTGGTCTCCTCTGCAGCCGTTTTTTGGGATGTCACGCATTGCGTGACATTGCGTGACACCACCAAAAACGGCTGAGGAGCCGGAGGAGACCAGAACTACACCTAGTGAGCTATATGGTTGCTAGGTAACGACCACCTTCAGAGCCAGCTGTTCGGTTCCTCAGTGTCTGCTTCGCGAAACTGGAATTAAATTGCCACTATGACGAAAATCACATCTATCGAAGCCTTTTTGAAGCATAAACAAGTAACTATAAACTGCAAGGGACCGCATACGATAAACACTGCCAACGTAGGATCTACAGGAGATCTGATCAGCCAAAATAAAATGTGTATAAAGGTAGGTTTCGGAGCGCAAGTGAGTTCAAAGTACGGAACTTGATATAGTGTATGGGCCTTTTTGCAATTGATGTGCGTTGGCTCTTTGGCTGGCGTTACATATCTTCGCTACACAGGGCTGACGAGGCCCAATAAGGCTGAAACAGCTGTTCACTGTTGCGATCCTGCTTTATTGGTTCCGGTCATGTTGGTGTCTCGAAACGCTTTTCACGTGGTATCAGTCTTGCAGTCTATTGCCTTTATAAACAAGTAGTCTGCATGAAAAGAAAAATGCTGTTTACTTTTTTTTGAAATACCTCTTTTTGTTCCAGAGACATTCAGTTTTAAAATATGCAAATTACCTAAGTGATGACGTCATACACTCAACCAAATTTTGATTAAATATGATGAAAAAGCATATCTCAGCCAGTTTGTATCAGAAATGTTTGATTTTTTGCAGTAAGATTCTATTAAATTTGCTCCACAACTTAAGATTAGCAGTTTTGTTAGTATGGCAACGTACTGGGTTCCAGACTTCCCCAAAGGTGATCACAACGCTCTTCTGATTAAATCAGTACTGAATGGTAATCAATCCTCAAATGTGAAGGCTAAATCTAAAATATTACCGTGACACTAGGGTCAGTTGCTTACGGGACTTTGGGGCATGGATAACAACTTATTTTAAACATCTCGGAGCTGCAGGCGAAGTTTGATTTCCTACACAATTGTCTGATGAAGGCTGTTGACACTTTTTTCCATCCAGGAAAATTAAAATCTCGGCAACTGACAAACCATGGATCACCTCAAGTTTGAAACTCCTGATTGCACAGCGCCAAAAAGCCCTGGCTAAATGGGGAAAGACTTCTGGCAACTACAAGCAACTTCGGAATAGAGTCCAGGAAACGTGTTTTAAATGTAAGAATCGTTTTTATGAGAAAAAAGTATCTGGTCTCGAATATCTCTCGTTGGTGGAAGGACATTAAAGAGTTGGGTGGTCTTTCGTGCCCTGGTGACTGGTCATCTCAGCTGATTGCTAGTGAAATTCCTGATGAAGCTACACTAGCACTGAAGTTTAGCGAATTTCTTGGCAGTCTGACGGCTCACTTTCGTCCCTCAGAGCCTCTCTCACCGGTATTTGGGCCGATACCTGCACACCTGTATGTCTCCGAGCATACAGTGTATAAGACCTTACGTGCCTTGAACTTTCTTTGTCGAACTCAACTCACAGCAATGATTCTGAATACGCCAGCACTTAATATTTGAATGCAACTACAGAAGGTGAGCTAAACATGACTTTTCTACCATAGGTAAGTCCAAATACCGAGGAAATCAAATTCAAAAAGACATTTTCAGGTTACTTTTGATTATCTGGTCACTGACACTTGCCTATTGTTTTCGTTTTCTAGCAGGTTAGTGTTGTAATTATCACGATTTTGAGAGCGTTAGTACTCGGCGCTGATGTAAAGCCCGCAAATAATTTTTATGCCAGGTTTTACACTGACATTTCGTCTTTCGAAACTTCAAAATCTTTGGTGTTTTGGTGTTTTACCGGGTAGCGAATTTGCCGATTGAAAAAGTGTCCATAATTAAGAATTTTTAGGAAGCGAATTTTAGTGATTTTGAGCGACTCTTCGTGGCCTTGAAAATTAACCCACAGAAGTGTAATTGGCATAAAAAGACTTGTAAACTCCTCAAAAATAAATTTCCACGCTCAAACTGGAGTGTTATTTTGATGCGGATTAAACAGAGCGAAGTTTATGATAAGGTATTAGTCACTGAATTTTGCGTGTTTTTAACCAGACGTGGGACCGTAACAGATTTTTGATTTTTTGGCGGGTTTAAAAAATATTCCAAGGAAAAAAATCACACCACGTTTCTAGGCTTACTATAGGCTATCTTCTGAATTTCTCTTGTTTCAGACTAAAAATGTTTTTGTCTGTTATGATAACATTTCTTCACTGGACTTTCTGGTCTGAAACCCTTTTGTCAGATCATTACTAACAAACATTTCACTACAGAGAAAGTTCATTGAAAACAAATTATATATTTGTTTTAAATTTGTACATGTCTAGTTTGTCTTTTTGAACTGATGAAGGTCTATTAAAAGTTCTCAATTGATGTTTAATTTTAGTGATGTCTCATTTAGGGTGAGTCATTGAAACAATAGCGTAATAAATTTGTTTGTGTTTTCTTAGGTGGTTACCTCCTGGCATATACACCTCACAAAGGCATACAATGGCATGATTTAGATGATGCAACCTACTTTTCCCATGTTTAACATACATGTAAGAGTATCACTGGACCTGGCCAAGTGTGATTTTTCTACGGATAATGGAATTACAATAAAGATACAAAGCCACTCAAGTGTGATTTTATTTCTTGACAGTATTCTGTAGGAGGTTTACAAAAATTAAGAGGAAAATTTCACTACGTCAATTTTATTAAGTTAAGTACTCCTATCCCCAAAATATATTTGTTATGTTGTCGTACTGGTAAGATTCTAAATTATTTGGAAATTTTGCATAGGAAATGATTTCATTTAAAAATGCAGCTCAGGCACAACAACAATAATTCTCCTTTCTGCGGTGTTTTCTTTTGTCTGGCAAGGTTTGAAAACAAAGAGCTGCTATCTTGGAGACATTACATTTACAGCTAAAATACATAGTACGTAGGGATACATGACTAAATTCATAGAAAACATTTAAAGAAAAATTTATTAATTCAAAAGAAAAGCGGCTATACAAAATGTTACCCTGGATTCTCATTTTAAAACCTGTTAACTCACTAGCGCATTGCACAACTTAGCTGATAAGTAAGGGCAGACACTAAGGCCATAACTGCTTGTTCTAGGTTTACTGGGTAAAAGAACGTAACTTCCACAAAGATCATGTAAATAAAACGGGGAGGAAAACTCAGTTGTTTTTCATATGGAGTAGCAGGAAAATCACTCAAAAACAGACTTTCACACAGTAATATGAAGAAACTTTGTATGCCCTGCTTATTGCATAGAGATACATAGTTTGACTTTAGTAATCTACAAATATAAATCTCAGTATTCTCTTATTTACATTATGCCGTTTTTTTTTGAGAACAGCAACTGACGAACGCGGTATAGAGCGTTTTCACTCAAGTGCCCAGCACACATGAGAATTTTTTGAAACAAAAGGAAGTGTTTACATAGGAAAAGATTTCAACTGTTGCAAAACACTCATATGGCTGCCGTGGCATCACCTAAAAACGCCCTATACACCTTATTCCAAAATGGCCGCCATTTTATTTACTTGCAAATTAGCCCTTGTTGCCTCGTTCCGGGAACTCGAAATTCAAAAGAATTATTTTCCTTTAAACGAGATAGCAAGGACTAATTTGAAAGTGAAGAATGATCATCGCAGTTAATTTTCCAATTTAAGCGATTGAAAAGAAGAAGCCTGAAAAAATCAGGGCTTCAACGGGAAGCCATTTGATTTTTTCACTCTTCTTTCCAATTGCGTAAATTGGAAAATTAACTGCGATGATCATGATTCTTCACTTTCATCTACAACCGCAGTTCAAATATGAATTATTTCTCATATATACTTCACATAAAGGGGTAATTTGCACGTAAACAAAAGAACATTAAAAGGCGAACATTTTGGAATAAGGTGTATATTTGTGCAGTGGTCAACGGACGTTGCGCGACACACGTGACCATCAAGACTGTGTGACGTCAGAACGTCGACTTCTTGTCAAACTTTATCCTAAGCTTTCCCACATCTTTCAAATATACAGTGACATCTGCGCATTTGAGCAACGGGAGTACGCTGTATGGATGTTTTCCCATATCTTACTCAATATAAGTCTAAACTTAATTACTTCGTCAGCAGTTTCCAACTAGGACTCGGCCTTACTGAGAAAACAACTTGATAAAGAAATATACTATTGAACTTTCACTCAGCAACACAAAGATAAGACCCACACTGGTTAAGGACTTTGTTGGATTACAATCTTTCCGCTGTATTTCAAGAAGTGCACAACAGCATCGCCAATGAACACAAACATTGAGATGAATCCAAAAGCCTTTAGAGAGAGAAAAGTGTCCAGTTAGCTTATCTTATCAAATGACAAAAAATGTTTAGCGGTTGTCCGTTGAGTGTCTAAAGTAATCAGGCTATCTCTTGGTAATTGGTAAGGATTTGGTTTGGTTTTGGTTTTATGACGCTCAAAGGAAAAGCAGTCTAATTTAAAAACGAACTGTAAATCGGACACCAAAGCAGAAGATGAGCGGGAACCTGGGAACGAGTTACAGGTGGTTGTAGTTCCCTTAGTCCCTGTTCAATCTGGTTTCTTCATACGCCTAGTAATTGTTTATTTTTTTAAGCCACGTGAACGCTTACCGCGGCGGCTCGTAGCTTGTCATGCCAACTCAATCCTGACAATTTCTTCCAGTTCTCCGCATTGTCAGCGATCAGAGAAGAACTGATCAGAAGAAGGAATGCAACTACAATAGCAAATATCAAGACCTAGAAAAAAACCGGAAATATTGATTACAAATACACAAGAGTAGAATTTGTAAACACATGACAGTGGCGGATCCAGACCTTGAGCTAAGGGGGGCGCGGTCTTGATTTACTTGCCCTGCTGGCCTTTTTCCCTTCCGTAATTTCTTCTTTTTTACTCAAAATAAGGCTGGAGGTGGGGGGAGGGGGGCGCAGGCCTCCCGAGCCCCTCCCCTAGATCCACAACTGCATGATTTCAGGCGTTTAGCGACTTTGTTGCTTAATCAGTGCGCCTGAAATCACACGTGTACAATTTTCAGAGCACTCAATGCATAGAATCTTTCTTTCCTTACAGGGACCGCATTAATTGCTAACAACAATCCAGAATGATTCACAGAGCAAATTGCTTGGATTGTAATGGCTTATACAGTGTATACATTGTAAAACTAAACGACGACTTGCTGATAGGAAAACCGAACACTTTAAGGCCCTCGCTAAAAATAACAATACACCAGTCATTGCTGAAAACGCACCACTGGACATTACATCAAATGGAATCACTTTGATATTTTGGCGAGGGGCAAAACAGACTACCGTTGCAAAATCAAAGAGATCTTATTCATTCAAGAACTTGAGCCAGCTTTAGATGTCAACGTCGGAAGTGAAAAGCTCATGCTCTATTAATCTACTCTAGTTTTTTATAGTTAACTGCTAAGTATTTGCTTAATCTAGGTTCCACACCCCTCACCATATAAATAGCAGTTTCAAATTTTAACAATCATTTCTAAAATTGTTTGTAGAATACATACGAAGCGTCAAGTCTTAAATAAAAAATGTGCAAGCTCAATATGTTTATGACTGCTGTTTGTTTCATTTTTAATCAAGACAATGTTTGACCTCTATTCCAACAACACCTCAATGTTCGTCAAAAATACCCCGCTACGCGTCCTATCTTCGTCTTCTCGGTGGTTGGAAATTTGGTCAAACACGGTCTTTCGTGTTTGACTTAGACGCAAAGTGACGGGACGGCATAAATTAAGAGACCTACCAGAATATTCCAGTCAATATTGAGATTGATCTGTGAGGTGATATTCAAGGCAAGCAGAATAAACACAGCAATTACAAGGATCCATGACGTAATGGTGACGAAGAGAAAAAATCTCATTCGTCCCCACGTTCCAATATACAGTATGTTGGCCCCCAAAGCAAATGCTATCATCAGTGTGAACTGAAAAGTTTAACAATAAAAGAAATATGCTTTATAAACTTCTTAAGTGGTCTATAACACTTAAGCAATAGAGCACTTTTTCCGTGTTTACATATCCTCATGTAAACGCGAGGAGGGTTGGGAGAATTCGAGATGTAGTCAAGAGTTTGCATAACTTACGAGAAGTCTCCCAACCCTCCGAGTAAACATGAGGCTCTGTAAACACGGAAAAAGTGCTCTATTGATGTTATAAAATAATTCTTAAAAATACGCGCAAATCTGAAACGTCCCAACCGTGTTCACATACTCTCATATAAACACACCTATTGACCAATGAGAGGGCACGTAGTGGCTCAGTTACTTTATAACACTATTTATAAAACAATTTAGTCGAGGAAACAACTGCCGGATCTGGCAAACATTAGGGAGCTTAAGCACGCGCGTTTTAGAGACGCGGACGGCAACCGGAAGTGGGCTATTTTCACTTTTAACTTGCCCTCACACAACCACATTCACACTGCTAAGAATCTTTTCTCCATTAGAAATGAGTAGTATGAAATTCTAGGAGACAAAACGGTCCTGGCACGCAAAATATTCTCTTCCGGTTGCCGTCCTTGTCTCAAAAGCGTGCGTGCTTAAACTCCCTATTTTGAAGCAACGCGGAGTTTTCTAATCTTATTACTACTTAATCAAACGCCTAGAATCCATGCCTCATGTTGCTTACCGTGCAACTTCGGTGGAGACAATAAACCCGGAGTCCCTGTTTTTGCGAAGCACAGAATTACTTAACTTTCAGTTCGAAAAATCTAAATATTAAAGATAGTTTCCTGAAACAGAAAAACCCTCACTGCTGGTTTAATCATGCATGATAAATAGACCGATCTCGTAAAATCTTCTATCTTAGGAATTGCTTGAGCTCCGGACCAACAGTAATTCGTGTACAGTGTGAGTTCTGACTGACTGGAAAAGAGCTGTTGTTGGTGACTGACGTTTCGACAATCTAAATAGAGGTCACCCTCAGAGTCAAGTGAAAAGAGTTTGTCAGTCTATGGTGTTGTAAGTCTGGTCCGTTAAAACTGATTGGTCGGTTTAGTAGGTATTGGCTGTATGACTCGTATATATTTCGTAAACAGTGATTGGTCAAGTGAAGTATGATCCTCGCAGTAAATTTTCCAATTTAAGCAATTGGAAAGAACAAGCCTGAAGAAAATCAGGGCTTCAACTGGATTCGAACCCATGACCTCCGCGATACCGGTGCGATGCTCTACCAACTGAGCTATGAAGCCACACATTTGAAGCAAGGTCAATTTATTGAGTTTACATCTCCCGTAAGGAGTGAAACGATGTAAAGTGTATATGAAATAATTCATATTTGAACTGCGGTTGTAGATGCAAGTGAAGTATGATCCTCGCAGCAAATTTTCCAATTTAAGCAATTGGAAAGAAGAGGCCTGAAAAAAATCAGGGCTTCAACGATATTCGAACGATATTCGTTGTCGTCGTGAGCCATTTTGTTTACGTGGAGAGAGTCGTTCGCAAATGTTGATATTCGCTTCTGTGTCAATTTTAAATTCCAGGAGGAATAAAGTCGATGTTATTATATAGCTAGCTCCGTGAGCGGGCAAGATGAACCGAATCCTGTGCTGTGATTGGCTACCCGAGCGGACACGATGGAACTATCTTGCCCGCTCAGGACTACCCCACTGTATATCGCAAGAAAAATTTCCCCGAAAGTCATATAATAAATCTTTTATTTACCACGCTTGTTGTGTCAAGGCGCGCTTTCCATTTGAATGGAAAAATCGGTTTTCCCGGTGGGAAATCAAATGGAACAGGCCTTTCCACTGGAAACTTTTCGAAAAAAAGGGAATACCTTCAGAGGTATTCCTCTTTTCTCGTTTTTACCGGAATTACTAAAATCACAATTATTAAAATTACTGTACCATTTACTTTACCACATTACTGTCATGCCCCTTGGTAAAAATACGCGATTTCGCTCGACTGGAAAATGGCGTCTTCCTTCATGTTTCACTGTACAACATGCGGTTTTCTTTTGAACAAGCGAAACGTTTTTTTTGATGGCAAGCAGAGATAAGAGAAGAAGCAATCTTACCATTTGTCCACTTAATTTAAGGCCAGTACAGCACGTTTCAGTGTACAACATGCGGTTTTTATTTTGAACAAGCGAACGTTTTTTGATGGCAAGCAGAGATGAGAGAAGAAGCAATCTTACCATTTGTCCACTTTATGTAAGGCCAGTACACTTTCCGTAACGCGCCGAACCACTCTCGAGACACTGCTATATGTATCATTAAATCGATCAGAAATTCTGCTTTGCAATGCACCATGAGAAGATTGAAACTTGCTTCCGTTGTCCTATAACTTACCCTCCGAATAGGTTTCCGACAGGCCCACTGCCTCCCTCACTAAGATTTCAAAAGTGGTCCTTTTCATACGGAAGTGACTTTGAAATTCATCAATTGAATAGAAAGGTACTGTTTGTTCGAAATACCCATGACACCGATTCAGACTTCTGCGGGCAATTAATGCTGCCATAGAAAACTCGGACAAACAATCATCTTCTTCGATAAAGTGAAATGCGTGAGTATCATCCAACAGAACATCAAACACCAATGCAAATTCGGCAGCCATGTTTGTTTTTGCCAAGCTTTTACCACCCAGGCTCTCCCAGGGGAAAAAAGTAAACTTTGTCAAATGGTACAGTTGTTCGCGTTCCACTTTTTCTTTTTCTTTTTCCAGTAGAAAGGAAAGCGTTCAAGATTGCTAGATATTGGTTTCGTTCTTGTTTTTGCGATCCGTCTCGGTCCATAAAAAGAACTTGGCCAATATCCAGCCATCTTGACCGAACAAGCTTGGCCAATAACCCATATATTTCCTGGTTTTCATGTGACTTAATCATATTCCAAAATTAGATATTACCTTTCCTTTAAGTTTCATCAGATAAAAGACCCAATAGGAACTCAACGTTTCACAATGTTTTAGCTCGACAGGGTTCTTCTTAGTGTAACAAAGCACTGTTCAATTTTCAAGCTTGTGCGTTGCGTGATAGAAGGCTGTCGCGTAGGTCAAAAGATGAGTTATCGCTTTAGTTTTTGCTAACTAAAATAGTGCCTGTACTAGAAGAAGCATTTATTTCAATGTGTCGGACATCTAGAGCGAAAAAGGTTTCCGATTTCAATAGCAAAACTCTGTTTCTGTTACGTTACGTCCGCCATGTTTGTGTCCCTCACAAGGACACAAACATGACGTCTCCATACAAAGGCTCTATAAATTTGGGTGGCACACTTCCGCAAATAAAGCGAGAATGAAAAACAGCAGAGACCTGCCTCTTGGCGAGGTTGTTTATAAATCAATCATCTATCGTATCCCAAATTCTTGACTTTATCCAATGAATGGTTACGATTTCTAGCTTTGAGCACACGTCTGGTGAAAACCGAGAATATATATTCTCCCTGATATAAGAGATTAGCGAGGAGTTTATGCCTGCATGAGATGAGAAAAAAGTAGTGTGTGACGCTTGAAAAAAATAATAATGATAATAATAATAATAATAATAATAATAATAATAATAATAGTAATTTTTTAAAAAAAACTAAAAACCAACTTTATTCAACTGTTCTATAATATTAATTATGCACTGTAAATTAAAAAGTCAAAATCAAGTAGTTCATACAAATTAATGAATAAAATGCATTATTTTAAAGATTTATAATAAGGTTCTTGGCCTCGTTTCATACAAACATGATAGTAAAAATAATGATAAAAACTGACAAAATGTTAAGTATTTTATATATATGTCCGGATTTATGAAAACCGTGCTTACAACAAAACCAACAGCCTGAGACTTTTCCGGGAAAATACACAGGCTATTTCACTTAATCATCCACAGGCAGTGTGCCAACACTTAGATGTACATGTAGAGTACTCACCAACCTAGCTTGTATCTGGTCTCTCAGCTGCCAGGCAACTGGCTGGCCAGAGCTGTCCTGTAACCAAAATCAGCATT
>CM042746.1:20353354-20360854 GCA_022496165.2 Catalaphyllia jardinei | reverse complement strand
ATGAATACAGAAAAGCGGACTCTTACAAACTGTTCAAGAAACAGATATCAGATACGGATTTGGCTGGCCGCTACATGTCGCAATCACATGCTGATATATTTTAAAACATTTTATATATTTTATACTATACTATTTAATAATTTTAGAAACATTGTAAATAGTATCTTTTTCATCTTTTTCAGTATTTTTATTTATCATTTTCATTACTTTTTCCTTTCATTATTATTATTACTATTTTATTTTGTGACTATTCCTGTAAAGTAGCTGGTTAGCTAAGTGTTTGGTCACGTTAATAAACTTACTTACTTACTTTACTTACTTATGTTAGTTTTGCACTGCTTTTTTAAACAATGTTTCATTTTAAAAAATTGTCTGTACTCTGTTTATTTATTAATTTTCTCTCGGCGCACAACAGCATCAGTTTACTCGTTGGCACTCTACCGGAAGGTATTCCTAGTTTAATTTAATAAGCGCCCAGCCTCGAATAAGCGCCCACCTCGAATAAGCGCCCACCCTGAAGGTCCAAAAAGTAAATAAGCAGGGCGCTTAATCGAATAAATACGGTACCAATTTATGGAATGCTTAAAAACACACACGTAAAACACTAAAAAATAAATTAATTTGAGGGACTATTTAATACTTCAAAACAACGTCCCGGTAAAAGCCGTTGTATAACCGTCTACTTTCGTTAAAAATCGTTTGCATAAGTGCTCCGTATTACCGTTGAAATCAACCTTAGAGTAGGACAAACGTGATCATCTTAGCATTATTTTACTGTGTTTGATTAATTCTAATTAAGTGTAGTTGAATTTCTAACGTCGAATGTGTCAAGAAGGTGAGTGGCTTCAATAATACTCTTGCAGATTTACAGATGGAAAGATGATGGGTTTTAGAAAGACAAAACATAAATACTTAGCAACATCCTAGCCCCTATATATATTTTTATTAAAAACTGGATCATTGGATAATGTAATTCGAGAGTTTTCATTGGCTAAGCCATCATGGTATATGACCCATTATACCATGATCTATAAAAATGGCGACCGTATGCGTGACTTTTTGGGCCTTTTTGTTTTTATTGTAGTCTAGTTTTCTATATTTTGGGGGCGTTTTTAATAAAACAATTATTCCACTCGCGCTTGTTGGATATGAGATGATTATAGCCGACTCTGCGCTACGCGCCTCGTTGGCTATCTATCATCTCATATCCAAAGCGCGCTCATGGAATAATTACTCGGGCTTTCCAAAGGAAACGCCCGAGTTGAAATTTCGGCTTCGTTTTTTTTTTTTTTTTTGGTTTAGCCCCAATTTTGAAATTAATAAACATACGCGAAAAGTTTACTGATGAGCACATGGCATGGTGTAATGGCGGACGGAGAAGAGTTTATGCGGTGGAAGCCGAATACCGGTCGTTTCGCCAACGACCAATTCGCCAACGTATGAAGTCGATTCGCCAACGTCGAATGTCTGTTCGCCAATGCTTATATACCAGTTACTTCGGGAGCCAACGTCCAAAATACTTTTTCGTTTAGCTCGGCAGTGGATGAAAGGAGGAATAAGTTGTGTGGCGTGAAGTGTTGGGTTCACATATTTAGCGGCTTGTTTGGCTCGGCAGTGGATAAAAGAACGAGGAATAATTGATATGCGTGTAGGCAAAAAGTGGCCCTGCATTCTGTAGTTTAGCTGCGTTGGCGAACTGACATTCGACGTTGGCGAATCGACTTCATACGTTGGCGAACTGGTCGTTAGCGAACTGACTCGTTGGCGAAACGACCGGTTAAAGACCGTGGAAGCCGGATCGGCACAAATGCTGCGTACGGATACAAAACGGATACAAAATGTGCTCACAGCGTTCGCGGTAGACCCACACTAAAAGATGAGGAACGCTTTCGGAACGGGTTGGTCCGCAAACCTTACGAGAGATCTCTTTATGAGCGAACATTTATGAGTGAACCTTTCATCGAGAAACATGCTATATCAACTGAGTTATGTAATGTTAATCGAGAGAAGCATAAACTTAAGTCTCATCGTGTATGAAATCAGATGTTTTAGAATTAGACGAGGATACATTGGCAGGACATTTGCTATTTATAAACAATGTAACATTAACATATGAGAAGGATACTTTCTTAGTAACAACTGTTTGTTAATTGGTAGCGCATTAGTGACAGTGATGAGTATTCACTTTGATTACTAATCTTTCGCTTAATTCGTCAAGTGGTTTATCTTTCATGTTCAAGTTACTGTTGTCAATTTTTTATACGAAGATAAATGTTGTAACATTTGCAATTAATCAATGATGTAAAGTGAAATTCACAAAAGGATACTTTCTTAGCAACATGTATTTCTTAATTTGTCACGCATTAGTATATTAAATGATAAATTAAGTATTTTTATTTCTCAACTTTCGTGTTAAGTTCCTGTTACAGTTGTAAATTTTTATAAGATGAAATGATTCACAAAAGATAATCTGAAATTTAACGAGCTATTAATTCTTTACAAATAAAAATATTTTTATCATTCATGATGGATGACAATTTCTTCTATTCACTCTGCAGTAGCTGATAAAGAACAAAAGACGACAAAAGACTCTAAGTTCACAGCCAACTAGTACACACAATCACTCTAACCAATAAAAACTTCTTAAACTGCCGTATACTAGCCCTGTAACTCCAAATCCAAACTACCAAATTGGAGACTAATTGTACAAAATAGGCCATAATATATTACAAGGGATCATGAAAAACATCCTCAACCCAAAATATTCATAGTTCAAATGCTAATAACCTTGACCAATGACTTTTACAATTCTTTTCCTGATAAGAAATAACAGCATTTGGTTTTCAAAGTTACAAAGTGTAATCTCCCTAACACTTTATATTAAACCTGTTGATGATTACCAGCAACCTTAACCTGGAACCATCTGTTAACCCGCTACAACTCTCTAAGCCAGCCAAAAATTTTTTACTCAAGTAGAAACTCAAAAAAAATAATAATGAAATAAATGGTTGCTAGTAAAATGTTTGAAACAATAGCCCTTAATATATGGGGGGCATTATCTCCCCCAACCAGCCCAGGAACATGTCTTCAGCCTACATAACAACTATCAGTTTCAACTTGCATACATAAGTAATAACCCTGCATTTTCAACATACCGATACAGAAACAATTACAAGATAAACCATCATTACAAAAAAAACCTTGCGAAACTACGTGCAACAAAACCAGAGTTTCTCTCCAACATAAAGCCCGAGTGAACGCAAATATGCGTCTAGTTGTTAAATATACCGAGCGTATGTGTCCGGTACATTGGGCATATATTGGTCGTGTTTTACCGCAGGCGAGGTCCATAAATTTGAAAAAAAAAACAAAAGCAAAAATGGCATTTTGGCAAATAATAAATGAATTTGATGTTATGGCTGTTTTTAAGGAACCGAGTGTCTGACTCGAGATATTTATGCAAATATACATGAGCCAAGAAAAGTGCATTGCTCAAATTGCTCAACGTTTTCTTGTTGATCGTCTAATTAAACTAGAAAATTGTGGTGTTTGTCCTCTACGCGAAACCAGACCTACACTGGTCTCCTCTGCAGCCGTTTTTTGGGATGTCACGCATTGCGTGACATTGCAAGACACCCCCAAAAACGGCTGCGGAGCCGGAGGAGACCAGAACTACACCTAGTGAGCTATATTGTTGCTAGGCAACGGCCACCTTCAGAGCCAGCTGTTCGGTTCCTCAGTGTCTGCTTCGCAAGACTGGAATGACGAAAATCACATCTTTTCTATCGAAGCCATTTTGAAACATAAACAAGTAACCATAAACTGCAAGGGACCGCATACGATAAACACTGCCAACGTAGGATCTACAAGAGATCTGATCGGCGAAAATAAATGTGTATAAAGGCAATAGACTACAAGGCTGATACTGCGTGAAAAACGTTTCGAGACACCAACATGACCGGAACCGATAAAGCAGGATCGCAACAGTGGACAGCTGTTTCGGCCTTCTTGGGCCTTGTCAGCATTGTGTAGCGAAGATATGTAACGCCAGCCAAAGAGCCAACGCACATAATGTTATGAGCAGTTGACCTCAAATAATCCCACCTAAATTTGTGTTTAGCAAGAAAGCTGTCATTTACCGAGAAACTGAAACGTTTATGACTAAGAGAATTATGCCTCAATTCGTTTTCTGGGATACTTTTCAGTGTAAAGCAATAGTCAGTTTATACAATTGCTTCTAAGAATTTCTGGCCAATACTCAAGACTCCGCAGCATGCTAGCTAGCCCAATTATCTACAGTTTTCTGGGAATAGTAAAAAGACAATTGCTCGTTTCAAAGTATTCGACGCAAATATGTTTCCTACGAACTAACTTTTTCCATCATCAATAAGATTTATAATCTTGTTTCTAGTAAACGATCTAAATTAATTGAATTCAGTCCTGCATTTTAGCTCTGAATCACAAGAAACACACGTTCTTCCTCGCCAATTCCCATGACATGCAATTCTTTCATATCAAGCATTAACTATGAGAATATGACTAACTGTTGAAAATACTTTCCCTTTGGTTATCCAACCTGTAATTTCGTTCCCTTAGTTGTATGAAGTTTCATTCGATTAGTTTGGGAAATAGTCGCATGTCTTGTAAGACCTTCGTTACGGTGCCATTGTGTGCAAATACAACTGATGAGGGAAAATATAGGAGAAGAACTGAGTTTAGAACTTTTAAAATTCTTCACTGAGCTGAACTAATAATAACACACTAGTTTCTCATATGCTTTCATTGCTGCGATTCGCAGCGACACAGGCATAAACACGGCTGAGAAAAGCAGCTGCCCTTGATCTTTTGTTTAGTCGGTTCGTGTGTTTCATGCTACGTTCTTTTTATGAGAGAGGGGGTCACTAAACAATTCGAATCGTTTTTCTTTCCTCTTAGGCTTATCCTTGCTCCTTTTTGCAGGCTTTTTTCACTGCTGGCATGCCCTTGATTTCTAACTTTGATGGATCGAGCTGCTTAGATGCCAACTGACTTGGCCATTTGAAAGAGCCGCGAGACTGTCGCTAGATTAGAATTGCCTCTTTACTGATTAGACAGCTCCAAAAGCAAATAGCAAACTGACACTTACCAAGACTTGAATTGTCTTCCCTTCGAAAACAATGTAATTGAAAGCAGCTAGAGCTTGTTTTTGATTTCGATGTTAGGTGTTTGTCTCAAAAAAGACCTTCGTTTCGATGAATGATGAATGCCTGGGCTGCCTATGGTGACTAGGGTAATCGGATACCCCAAGAGACGCTTAAACTCTGAACTGCTTTCTTGGAAAAACAGGAACACGAGAGATTCAGAGAATGTTGGCATGTTAATCCAGCGTAATGTTTACATGCATCCAATTTTTACAGACATTATTCACCAAAGAGAAATAATAAGCAAAAGCTTGAAGTAGAGTAATAATAATTCACAATTTTCGGTGGTCTTTCGGTTAGTTGAGGCTAGCTTCTTCACTGGTTAATATGAATGAAAGCGGCTTTTGCCCTCGCTTCGTTTATACACTTCGATATCATTTGAAACACGACTGTCACAAATACTGGGAAAACATTGAATATAACAGTAATGGTACTGATAGTTCTAATTATTGTACAAGCAATAATACATAAAAATGTCCTTAGTATGCTTTCTACTTGAAAGCTTGAAAGCAAAATAACTTTATCAATGCAAGGGCGTAACCAGGGGGGGGGGGGCTCCTGGGGTGCCTGTGACCCCCCCTTTGTAAGCCTTTTTGTAAGCAAACAACCTACAATATTCAGGTGACAGTCTAGTGAGTACCCTCTGTATGACTCAGTGTGACCCCCCCTTTGAAAAAAGGATGCTGTTCCGTATCAGGATTAATGGACCCCTGACCATATTGAAATGACACTTGCTATAAAATAACTCTCATAGGAAACCTTTAGGGCCTCCTCAGGGCTGGCCGGGATGAATTTTGTTGTGTGTTCATATGGAAAATTTCAGCCAGGTCGACCGGGATAAAATTTAAGAAACAAAACCAAAATGGTGGACATAAACTTGTATCGTTCTCGGCTGTCGTAGCTTTATGAATTCTTGTAACTTTACTAATAATGCTAATTTGCTCACTCCTAAAGTAGAAATACATACAAGACAAAAATTATGCCCTTTGGGCTACTATGTTGCGAAAGCTGCGAAAGCGAAGCTATTTTTTCTAAAGAGCTTCGTTCCGCTTACCCGGGTTGGAGTGTTTATATGGGGGAATTTTCATGCCCGTTATCCAGATCTCGGTCGCGAAACCGGGCCAGCCCAGCTTCTCATATGAACACAAGGAAATTTTTACGAAGGAAAGAGTGGCGGGGCGGGATCTCGGATCGAACCGAGCCCAGGCCCGTATAATTTGATGGTGTGATTAATCACGTGACTAAGCCCAGATAAGCAATTAATTTTGACACCGGTATCTTTAAATTAAGGGATATTTAAAAAAAAAGAAATTGATTAAAGAAATTAGACTTTTTTCTTAGCGTGGGACACGAATGCACAAATGATAGAGTGTGTTCACTATCACGCAATAAAAAGTAAAATAAAAAACCATACAATGGATTAAGTCAAGAAATTGTGATACTTTATACGATTAATAACGAAGACAGTCCTCAAAGTTTAAGGGTTGTGTGTAAACATGTGAAATTACTTTGGCTAGTGGACTGATTATCTGAACCGAACCAAAAGACATTTTGCACAAGTAATTTTCCTAATACTTCCGTTTCCAAAATGGCTTAAAATCACGCCATAAGTGTACATTTTTCGACAAACGCGATCTTAGCTTTATGTCACATACCTCTTTAACGTCGAAATAATAAAAAAAATACATTTAGTACCTCTTATGACTAATGAGGATAAAATCCTCAGCGTCTCTTTAGGTTTATATTTGAGAATTTGATCGGGCGGAGGATTTCAAAAACAAAAACTGACAGCTCGTAGTCTAAAATATCAAAGGTACTGCACCCTACGGTAACCAGAAATCCACAAGGAGTTAAAATGCGCATAAAACGCGAGTCCACAGCTCTTGAATATTCTGGATTAATACTACATCCTAGCCTGTTGCAGGCGTTTGGCTCATTCAGAGCTGTGAGCCGGCGCATAGAACGAGTGAAAAAAGGCGTTCTCGGGCTCGCCTCGTTCGCTCGCCCTCACAAACCGAGAGAGCTTGGAACAGGCTAACTACCTTCGAATTTTAAGGTCGGCACACACGGGGGGATTAGTCCCTGCGACTAGACCTTGCAACAAGTCGCGGGGACAAGTCCCATCGAGCATGCGAACTGGCCATTTTTACTTCAGGGACCGGTCCCTGCGACTACTACCCACAAATTCAAACCAGTTTGAATTTTTTGGACAAGTCTCTGCGACCTGTTCCTCAGAACTCTTCGTGTGAACTGTTCGTGGGACTAATTTCGGGGACCAGTCACAGGGTCATTGTAGTTCTCTCGTGTGTGCCGTTAGAGT
>CM042746.1:20348354-20350854 GCA_022496165.2 Catalaphyllia jardinei | reverse complement strand
CCCGTTACGTCTCTATCTGTAGCATTTATGCCATTTGCCAAAAAAGTAGCCATAGATTTCTGCCATTTTTTTCTCAGTTATTGAGAATATTGTTCTCATTGAATTTATAAAATAAATATTGGGGGTCACCGTGCTCTTGTAAGAGAAAATGACAATTTATCTCGCTATTGAGCTTAGTTTGAGGTAAATCTCTTACGTTTTGTACGCGATGGCTAATGACGCAAAAATCGTGCGCAGTAGGAATGCGCAATGCAAAACTAGGGAATCACCTTAAACGCGCAGAGTTGACTAGTGCTGCGGGAGGGTCAGAGGGGAAATCGGGAAAAAGAAAGAGAGGGCGGAGGAGGAAGAGCCTCCCTCTCCGTCTATTTTTCCGATTCCCCTAACCCTTACATGTGCCTGCTACGCAGGCTAGGAGTTGACGGATAACGAGTACATACAATACTGGCCGTCAATGATATTTTTAGTTTCGGGGTGAATTTACTTGTCGCCGAATTCGGCTATTTACGCTGTACAATATCTGCTTAAAATCAGTGTGCCTGGTTGAAGTTGTTCAAAGAACTAAGATACGATGACACAGAACTTGAATCAATGGACGATAGCCTCTTAACACTTTAAATGTGGAGAGCTCTCAGTTTATTTTTCTTTCCTAATCAGACAGAAAGGACGGAGCAAGACGCTTTTAGGCATGTGAAACAGTATTCTCCACTAAGGCATTCAGCACCGGTATTTCTTACTGATATAGAGGTGTCCGCCTTTAGTAATGCCCACACTAACTGTCATGGTATGTTGGCGTGTCAGATTAATTATAAAGGCAACCTTTAGACTTTGTTTGAAAATTAAACTCTCCTTACCCGTTAAAGCTGCATCTTAAGTTTCTTTCTACAGGTTCCTCCGGATCATAACAGTGTTTGTTGCCTGCTTTCACTTTATTTAAAGTAAAACTATGTATACTCGGATCTTCAGGCAAAAGAACTTTATATAACTAGCCAAACTAATGCAACACATTATGTTTACCAAAACCTCTCTCAAAATATTGTTCCGTTTTACAAAGCAGATGAGTTTTACTGCGATTAGCTATTGTTGATCAGTTAGCTGTAGATTGTAAAAATGTTAAAAGCGAGCTGAAAATTAATTTCTCTTTCATGAAATTGTTTCAATACACTATATACTGGGCTGCAATAGCAATGAACTAGAACTAGCTAGATGGCAGATTTTAGCAGCAGGCAATGTTATGTTTTATTTCTGCCTTTCTCCTTGTGACGACTGGTAACTGTAAGCTGGCGAAGGCATTACCATCAGGACAGGCTGCTGTCCCGGGTATCGATCTGGCTACTGTCCCGGAAGTGTAGCTGGCTGGTAGACTTGCTGTTTCGCGCCTTGTGGGACAATAACCACTGCGGGCTGTTGGACGACACCTGGCTGGCCTGCTTGCGGCGGGTGGCCAACCTCCTCTACCCTTTGCTGTTTGTACAACTTATAAAGAAGGTAGATGTCCACAATGAAAATTATCCAGGAAATGTAACCGAACCCCTGTTAAAACAACAAGAATAAACGCACATATTTAAAAGTCTGAATACTTATCATCAAGTATAAGGATTTTCCTTTATCAAAGAAAAGACAACGACTACAATTTGCAGTCTGTTCACTTTGAATTGCTCCAACAGATGGTTCAATGTAAGGGAATTAGTTGGGACGGAGGCTTTAATTAATAACCATGCATTTTTGTCCAGAAAGGATACTAGAGCAACCCAGTTAAGGTGAACTGTCTTTGAGGAATTTCCTGTTGAAAACTGGGAATAATACGAAGTCGACTATAATTACGTTCAATAAATAAATTACTTTCAATACATAAACTACGTCTAAATAAATAAATATGTAAATAAAGTAAATAAGACTTTTAACGTCAAAAGAATTGAATAAGATTTTTTTAAAGACATATGGGTGAGACCGTGGCATGGCTTCTTGACCAATGCTGAAGGGGCATAGTCACGACTTACAACAGACCCGTGTAATGATTGAATTCGACTTACCAGCCCAATCAGAAGGGCTAACACATTGGGTTTAGATTTCTTGTATACATTTTTGTACGCCTTTCCATAGTCGATAGCGTGTGGTGTCAAGTTTCCACAACAGGCGATCAGTAAAACGGACAAGAACAAGTGGATCAGCAGTGCCTGCAAACAACGCAAAACAAAACCTATATTAACTAGAGAGAAAATTGTACGATTGAAGAAAAAAGGGAAGGCGAGTATTAGATTGCGCTTTCTCAAACTCATCAATAATTTATTAAGTAAAAACCGTGAAGGAGGATTGGATACCTGGTCTTAATTAGCATAGATTTTGACGATTTTACATCTCCGTTTACTCCTTAATTTTTGTTTCGATTGAAAAGACATATCAAGCATTCGAAACAGTGTTTGATCGATTATCCAAACACCTCGAATTTCGTTAAAAAATACTTTGCTACGCGTCGTATTTTCAATTATAACACAACTAA
>CM042746.1:20310853-20340948 GCA_022496165.2 Catalaphyllia jardinei | reverse complement strand
ATTTTTATATCGTCGACTTTGGAGATAGTTTCTGGCGAGAAAAAAACGCCCGCTTGGCGCGCCATTTCAATTTCTCTAGCATCGTTTTCATAAATCCAGACATATATATATTTATATATATTATATATAGTGATAGTTGATCAGGGCGGAGCCCTAGTCAACCAGCGATTGCTTTAGGATTTCCCGTCCTCGCAAACTTCCACTTGTGTTTCTTAAACTCGACAGAAACACGAAACATGATTTTCGCTCATAGCGTGGGTACAGTTAACTTCGCGCCATGCTTTTAGGAACCCAGGAAAAATCATTAAAAGTAACTGTTTTTACCAAGGCAACGCTGAGGGTGGTGACAAATTTCTTGACTCTCTTGTCAGAAGGATACTGTTCTGGAAGTTTTCCAAACTTGACGGCCCTGGAAACCAAGTTTCCTGTACAGGCGAGCAGCAATGCAAACATGATGAAGTAGTAGACCAAGGACTGTGAAATATAAAAATAAAATATATAGTGATTAATGTCTTTACATGTGAAGTGAGTGAAAAGACAATAAAATAAAAAAAGTAAGCGGGTCGCTAAGAGAAAACAGGTATTCTTCACCCCTTAGATCTCCTTTTTCTGGTTCCCTTCGAATTCCTCCAAGTGCAAGACAAGAGCAACTTGCTGCAACCAAGAGAGACTGAGAAAATAGCTTCACTGAGATTGGTATAGAATGGGCACATTTATCGATAATTTCATTCGAATTTGCGCACTACAGTGCAAATTAACACTTGGGCGTTCGCACTAATAAACAATAATTGGATGAGGTTTTTGTGATATCGGGAATAAACAAGGTCTCGGCAAGTGTAATCATTAAACTTGCCTCTACCTTGATTATTCCCGATATCACAAAAACCGAATTCAATTATTGTTTTATTATACATTGTTTTATGGAAAATATGTGTGAAATGCAAGAAGATTTTATTTGTGCTTCTAAAAATACAAGTACAAACGCACCAAGCGGCCGCGTCTTTCGAAACCATTCAAGTGCTTGCGCTCTTTAGCCAAAAGTGTATTACGCATGCGCACTGCGCGAGGTATAATCTGCACATATAATTGGACAGCAGATTATACCCTAATCATGCTTGTCCACAAAATCACGTGAATTCTCAAAATAAGCAGGGGGCTCTTGGCTAATCAGATTGCTGATAGTGAGTACAATGTATAATAATAAACAATTATTGGATGGGGTTTTTGTGATATCCAGAATAATCAAGGTCGAGGTAGTGGTTATCTACGGAAGCCGATAAGGGACAATCCCAAAATATTTACGAGGTCTGAAAAAATGTTTTTTAAAATCCGAAAAGATATTTCAAATCGTAATGTGTTTTGTAAATCTTCGTTAAAGGGTTTATTAAATCTGAAAAACCATTACAAATGTCAATGAAATTATTGAATCCACAAATATTATTTTGTAAATCGCAAACAAGTTTGCAAATCCAAGAATTGTCGCTAAATCCAAGAAAATATTTTGCAAATCCCAAAAAAATTTTTTTGTCGTGTGGTACTTTCGCCAGCAGTCAGCCAGCGTTAGACTTTGCTTCCGCCATTTTGCCGTATCGAAAATGGGGGAGGAGCGTGTGTGGTAGGCTTGATTGCCAGCCGCTGTTCTGGAAATGAGACACGAGAGAGCGCTGGAAATCAAGCCTACGTGTGTGGGTTAATAAATTTTGTAACATTTCGCTAATGACACTAGAGTATGTTCATTATGTATGATTCGTGTTAACTGTATAAGTATTTTAGGCGTGCTTGCAGGTATGATGAAGCTCTAAGGGCTTCAGGGGCTTGCAGGCTATAAAGATTTTATAAGTTATGCAAGAACCACTCGAAGACATCTTTATTGTTTATTCACTGCTGTAATTTTTTTATGGTGATGATGTAAACACTCGCTGTATCAAACATAGGCACGCAGGGCGTGCAAGAGTTATTTTTTGTTAATAACAAGACCCTGTTACCAGTCTGGTCTGTTAAAAGTGGCCAGTAAAGCCTTAATAGTATTGGCTGGAAGACTCGCGTAATTTAAAGCAAAGTTTATCGTTGGTCATTGGTCGGTTTCGATCCATCTATTGTTAGTCAGATCGGTCTGTTAGAAAGTATTTTGATGTGAGTAACCGCTGGTATGCGCCTGCATTGCGTGTACGCAAAATGGCGATGGTTGAGACAAATTTTTAGGTAATCGAAGTAGTCTTCTTCTTTTTTCCCTTTGCACCTTGAGTGAAAGCGGCGGAAAATCAACCAAATGGTTTTGTGGAGTCTAGTAGAAAGTCCCAACCAAGTCCGTTTCAGAAGGTCAAGGCCTATACAACCGCTTCTAGTCTTGTTTTGGAATTGTTAGAACACAGATCAAAGAATATTTGTGACGGATGCGTTGCAGAAGGCCATTTCAGCACAGACGTAATTAAAAGCTATTTCATCATGTTAGAGCTGCCTCAAGTAACTTCTGAAGTATTCGAGGTTTTTCTTGGGCTATAAACGTTTTTTATCGCTTCAACTACTAGCGCAATAATCCTCGAGCAATTGTGTCAATCGGAAAATAAAATTTCGCGCAAGTTTATTGACATGACCAGCGACGACAATTTAATACCGAAACAGAAAAATTCAATGTCGATTTAAGAAAAGTCATAACGTAGTAGAACTAGAGAGATATATTTAAACCCATGGGGAGCTTTTAGAGATGGAAAAAAAATTAACGATTTTATCAGAGAGCAATTTAACTGAAATTATTAGTTTCACCTGTGAAAGTAACATTTGATATGGAGGCTATAGTCAAATTGGCAGTAGTCAAACACTAAACAACACACATTGAAAAGGTTTCGACAGGGCTATTAAAATTTAGATGCTCCATTCCTGTGAAACCAAACCATACCTCAAAAGATGCACCATGTGTTTTGATGACAGAATCTTTTTCAGCTGCATCTTCTTATTAAAAGTTCACAAGTTGGGCTTTTTGTCTCTGGAATGAGCTTTGTGCTCCCAGGAATTATCTCATTTTTTGCAGCCTTAGCAGTGCAGATTACCATTCCAGCAATGCATATAAGGAAATTCCTGGCCAGATTTACCCCCTCCTCCAATCGGCTAAACATATCAACAAAACATACATGTATTTTAATTTGTCATTGATAATTTCTGCTGCAGATAAACTAAATAATTATTAAACAAAAAACAAAAAAAAAACAACAACAACAAGAAATACACATTTTTCAACTTAAGTTTTCATATTTATTCTGTTAAGATAATTGGCACGTAGTCTAATGGGTGGGCTCTTATTACAGGCCAATTAACAAACAAAATTTGCTACAGTAGTGATTGTTCCCCCAGCCAAGTTGCTGGTCTTATGCTTCAGCGAAACAAGGATTTGTCTCTTTGAAAGGCACACACATGGTATCCAAAGTAGCATTGTTGCAACCAACTCAACTGGAAATAACAGCAACTTCATCACATATTTACAACTGATATCTTGGAAGGATTGTTTATGCAAGACAAGGGAGCTCACTTGAAGGCTCATATATGTGGCAGTCTATGGTCTGAAATAGATAACATAAACAAGATTACATTAGAAGGCAGAAATAGTACATTTGTGGGCTTTAATTAGTACAGTAAACCCCTCCCCATCCTCTTATCTTTATCTTCACATCCACTGAAAATGCTAAAATAATGAAAATTTTCCAGTTCTGTTAGAGGCTTCAATTACTGGATAGACTTGCTACCCAGTGATATTCAATAATATTTTATTTTGTGCTACAGTTAACACTGAAGGTCTATGTAGGTCATTTACCTTTATTGCCCTTTCATGGTAAATTGGAAATGAAATTGTTAATCCCATTTACATTTTCATTTTGAATCTTAATTTACATGTATCTGAAATTAATTTTCATTCTTAATTAGATTGACCTGATTACACCACCTGGTGTATATTTCTGTCATACTGCAGAGTTATATTAAGCGATAGCATATTTCATTCGCAGACCAACAGTTTAAGAGTAATTGCATGTGTGTCAAAGGATGATCATTACCAGTAGTTATCACAATAGTATTTTATTATATTCTTTTGAATATACCGTACAGAACATGGATTGTTGCAGGGGCTAGTACAGTACCAATCTCCAAACATTGAGAAGAATTGTAAAGACGACATAATCCGCTTAATTAGTCTATTGTGTTTGTGGAAACGCCCAACTTTGTCAATGCTTGCACATTTTTTGTTTAAACAAGTGTCTCTCTGAATTTTCAGAGCATGGTAAATAACACCAAAACAATAGTCTTTTGGAAGTTAGTCTGTGCATTTTGTTACATTTATGCAACAAATTCAGCTCGAAAGACAGAGGAATGAAATGTGAAAACTTCGACAGAAACTGTACCAGTTTTTCTCCTTAAAATAAGACCACGCATTTTTTGGGAGAAATAAACTGGATAGGGCAAAGGACAAGTAAACAAACAATGCAATGAAAGTACTTTGGGACTTGGGGGCCAGTGAAATAAAGAATTTTAACCAAAGTTTCTACTCAAGTTAGCTCTTGGAGACGAAAAAGGCGATTATAAAAATACCTAGAGAAACACAGAAAGAAAAATAGCAAAAGTCAATGTGTGTTAAAAAGAAACTTTAACAGTGTAAAAAATAGACAATTACATACCTGCAAAACAGATTTGGAGAACAACAAGACCAAAGACCTTAGTGATCCACGACTCCGAAAAACTACCAAAACATCTCGAATAAAACTTTGCTAAAAGCTGCTGTAAGAGAATTCTAATCATGCAAACAGCCCATTTTTTAAAGCCTGGAGTCCCCAGCGGCTGAGAAGAAGAAGAAGAAGAGACAATGTTGTTTGAAGTAATTTAAAGCTTGGGGGCCGGCGGAAATATGATGAAAATTTACTTCAAAGTTGAGGAAAATCAGTTCAAACTCAAAATATCTGACGATCGTGTCAATATACAGCCCCATGATTCACAACAATAAAGCTTCAATATCTTGAGACTAACCCTCATTGCTTGCCTTGTCCAGTGAACATCTTGATCTTCGTTAAATTGAATTCCAAACTCCACTTCTTTGGGCCTTTTTCTTGTCCTGTTCGCACTTTGATCGTTAATATATCCTAATCCAAAGTCCCGACAAACACTATGAATCTCCATAGTGTTAGAAGAGTATGTAAACTTTTTATAATCTTTCATCTCTCTTGACAAGACCTTTCTCACAACGTAGATCACCCGTTTAAAAACCCGCGCAGCGCGTTCAAAAAGTGACAAATGGCGCCGAACTCAAATTATTCCACTCATCTAGCGCATGCGCAAACAAAATGCCCATGTGCTGGGAATCACGTTAAGGTGGCTAAATACAGTTTTTCCAAGACTTATTAGCGCGCGCTACGATAGCCTGCCACACGTCAGTATTTGTTGCGCGTGCAAAAATGACGCAAGTAACCTCAAGAAGTAACGAAAACCACTTCGACATTTGAAAGGTGTTAAATCGCTTTGGTATATGTAGCGATAGTTTCAAACTCCGTTCAAACATGTATTCACATGAGCGCGCGCTTAAATAAAGGGCATGCGCAATTCAATTCTCATCCAAAGTTTTAAAAACCTGTCTTTGATCGAGGATTGCTCGAAAACCTACCGTACAACCTATGATGAACTTTTCACAGTTGATTTGTTGGGGTGAATCACGCTTAGAACCCACATTTTAAAAAAATCTGTAAGACAGATTTTGAGCTAATTTTGATTTCGCATTCTCTTAGTTTGCAAAAAATCTGTCTTGCATATTTTAATTTTATTTTGCGAATTGCATGAATGTTAAATCAGACCAGGAGCCATAATCAGGGACGGAGACCGTATAAAGCGCGCGCGGCATTTCTAGTTTTTTGGTTGGCGCCATGATATGGGACAATTTTTCTATATTTAGTACAAATTGCGCGATCGCCTCTGGTACACGCGTTTATATTGCTGCGAGGATTTTCGCGGATGTCGCGCAGGGGGAATTGCGTCCGAAATTCCCGAAATAGCTTATGCTTTTGGCCCACAACTCAACGCTTTTATGGCTGTTGGAATTTTTCTTAAGTATTTTCGCCGTAAGTTGCTCCAGTTTGAGTAAAGACAGTGCCGCATTTAGGTATGTCCGGCATTATATCGCTGACCAAGCTGAGTTCCGCTGCTCCTTTTACAAGAACTTTACATTACTCCAATCTAAATAAGATTAACAGCTTTTCCATAACACATTAAAAACTAGTTGGATATGTTTGGATATAGTAGCGTTTAGGCCCAGTAAGTGTCAACAGGTTTCTGTCTGTAGATGCTGCTTAGTTTTGTGTAAAAATCCAATAAATTGCCTGTTGTCGATGAATAAGAGCGCTCACTGATGCGTGTTTTGAATTGCACAGCTAGTAAAACATGACAAATTGGACTTCTCACTTTGCTGTGAAAACGTACATCGAACGTACTCATATAATATCTCTACTTTTTGAATATGTTTAAGGTTGATTAATATTTGAGAACATATTAAAAGCTTAGCTGAAAATATGTGAATACAGCAGAAATAATCAGAAAAGTTACGATGACGCTTTTAATCAACTCGAATAAAGATTTCGATTTTGTCGATTGAGCCAAAACCGTGTGTATTTTATTTTCGCAGTGCAAAGTTTCACTATGTGAAAGGAAGACACATGATGTTAGCAGCCTTTTAGCGAACGTTGGTGAAAATTGTTGTAGCATCTCACCACACAAGACAACGAAACAAATCTTTGTCACGATTTGTTAACAATCCGAAAACACCCACTCCGACTTGAAAGTGCACGCGCTACACTATGCAAATGAGCTATTCGTACAGACTTGCCTTTCAAAGACTTTTGCAAAATAGTCAAACGAGCAGAAACAACAAGAAACGATCAAAAACAGGTTTTGGTTATGATAAAGCATTGTTTGGCACACTTACAAATTAACTCGATACCGGAATAAACAGTTTTCTTACAGAACTTTTCTCTACAGAACAAACACAAACGTTTACGCGTATAATTAGCCGGCGAGCGAATTTTATTCATTCACAGCGCGAAATTAAAAAAATTCTCGACCCTGAAAAACACAACTTTTCTATTAAATCCCAGCATAAAAGTACATAAAAGGGCCCTGGTTCTTCTTCTCTGCCTTATTCCCTGCCATCGCTGTGAAAAATCGGCAAGAGAATCTCGCAACTCTCACCATTTCATCACGCAATGTGACAACATCCACGCGAGAGCCCGTGAAGGCACGTGCGTGGATTAGCGAGGATATATGACGTTAGGATGGCGCAATTTGTTCTAAAAAAGAAAAATTGACCCATATCATGGTTCCGCGCGAAATCCAAGACTTGCGGTCTCCGTCCTTGATTATGGCTCCTGATCAGGCCCAATTTCTTATTCCTGAAATTTTGAGGTGGGGTCATGCGGGTACATTTTGAGAAAAACGTGACTTAACCAACTAGTGCCCAGTCTCTCATTGGTTACTCGGTCGCTCACTTTGGTTATTTTTTGACGTCTAATTGTTCAAATTCCACATAGAATGGTAAAAGACTTCAATTCAGCAAACAGTAAATAGTGAAGGGAAAAACAGCTTGGAACCTTTTTCAAAAGAGTTAAAAGTTGTGCTCTTATACTCAATCAAAACTGTCGTAAGCCACCTTAACTTTAAGAAAATCTCCACTAAAAATTCTCGTTTTTAACAATTGTCATTAATGCGAAATATTAAAATGCCCCTGAATACATTAAGAAAAGATAGGTCCAAACATTTTTTCCGGACGTGTCGCTAGACTGACTTCTTGGTTTGCTGGTTTATATTGACCGTGTGAACAAGAGTCAGTTTTTTAATTGCAACCACTTGTCTATGAAAAACAAAAGTTTCAAGTTATCATTTTACACTAGTAAATAAAAATATCCTGTTACAAGTATTTGCGACATATCTGCGAGGTATTTGTTTTTACCAAAAAATAACTCAATAAACAAGATACCCATCCCTGATGCCTTGTTTGTGTTTATTGAGATTAGTTACAAAAGATTCAGTTTCTTATAATCGTTTAGGGTGATTAAAGTATAAAGAGTTTGTAATCGTTTGTAACACGAAGTACGATGTCAGTTCTGCCATAAATGTGGCAGAGAGTTTGAGAGCGATGAAGTATTCTGTCGGCAGTTTGGAACTAGTAGCAGACGAGAGGCTGGTAATAGAACATTATTTTGAACTGAGGGGATTTAGGTGCGATACCATTGTCCACTCTCTGGGCTAGTACCATGAGATCTATATGAACTTAAAGACTTTGTCAAAGTGAAGAATGATCCTCGCAGTAAATTTTCCAATTTAAGCAATTGGAAAAAATCAAGGCTTCAACGGGAAGCCTTGATTTTTTCAGGCTTCTTCTTTCCAATTGCTTAACTGATTGGAAAATTTACTGCGAGGATCATTCTTCACTTTGATCTACAACCGCAGTTCAAATATATGAATTATATTGAACTGGATCCTGGGTCTTGGATCAAGTAGAGGCCAACTATTGCGATAATGACCTCGTAGATGACGAGGACGAAGCACGTTCATCTTCGGGTGACTTATTCTTGCACTCGGATGTGAAATATCTGCAGCTTTGGAACCACATTTGAAGCAAAATTTGTCTCCAGGGTTCACTTTAGATCCTCACGAGTCGAACGGAAGAGACACAAATCTCTCAATTTTTGGATGCGGCAAACCGCTGACGGTGACAGACTGCTGGCGCAAGTAACAGGTGACAAAATATTTTTGGATTTGGAAATATTCCTCTGGATTTAGCGACAATTCTTGGATTTGCAAACTTGTTTGGGATTTGCAAAGTAATGCTTGTGGATTCAGTAATTTTATTAAGATTTGTAATATATAGTTGTTTAGATTTGATAAACTCTTCAATGATAATTTCAAAAAAACATTACGATTTCAACATCATAAAGATTCTTGTTTTTCGGCCATTTCAATTTCAATAGAAAGAGAAAACAAACAGCGGTTACAAACATAGTAAAGTTTCGCATGGTATATTATACTTGACGTTTCGTATGCTACAACATACATCCTCAGAAGTGACGGTTACAAAATATGACTAAATTTAAAAAGACGAAAACAAAAGCGAGGTATTGGTAACTAGCTAGAAAACAATGGAAAAAGAAACGACATCCGGTGTGAATTAATACAGAAGAAGATTTTCACTACCGACGTTTTCATTAAGGGCGGGTTTCAAGTCCCGTATTAACAGTGTTTCTTTAATTTTACATTGTGAATCACATTGACCACTTGCTAAGATCTCAAAATAGTCCCATTTGATATTGTGACCGGTAGAAATTGAATGCTCAGCAACAGCGGCAGCGTGACCAATTTGAGATAGAGCTTTGAAGTGCTCAGTCTTTCTATCATGTAATCTTCTTTTAGTTTTGCCGATGTAAAAAGCATCACAATCCCAGCAACTTGCTTTGTAGACAATCTTCGATTTCTGCGACCGGTTGAGACGATCTTTATACGGAAAGAAAGACTTAATTCTGCGAGTGTTCTGAAAAACAACCCTGAGGTTGACGAAACCATAAAACTTATTGACACAGGATTTTAATCGGCGTGTAATAGCATCGCTTTGGAGACCTAAATAAGGTAAAACAAGGATTAAATCTTTCTTAGGAACTGTGAGAGTAGGTTGTGAAGGCCTGTCCTTACGATTTGAATTATTTCTTCGGATTTTGAAAACATTTATTCGGATTTCGCAAATATTTTGGGATTGTCCCTTATCGGCTTCCGTAATTATCAGCCGAAGCCGAAGGTTGAGGCTGATAATCCTCACAGAGACCTTGATTATCCTGGATATCACAAAAACCGAATCTAATGATTGTTTAATTGTTTTATTATACACTGAACGAAAAAAGAAATGCTCACGACAGTTACTGACGGCAAGCAACACAAAACGCACGAACTTGACATGATTAGCCTTAGAAATCATGCACTTCGGTCATACATGACATGATAACTCATGACCTTGACTGACCTTGACATGATAATTGTATAATCTAACAGTTATGATGTCACGGGTGATGAGTTCGAAAATTCACTGTACGCATTCGCCCAATCAGAAAAGAGTCAGAGAGTTCAATGTATAATAAGTTTCTCAGCTTCCTGTCCTGCATAAAAGACCCTGGGAACAATATTGTCAATTAGCGAAGGGTGGATGGGTCAGAAACTAAAAGGTAAGTGTGTTAACCCTTACTTATTACGAATATTAGTATCTAAAATTCAGCAATTATTTGCGCATATTTTTCTGACTTACCGTTAAAGTGAAAAGGGATGGTCGTTTGCAATTGCAAATCTTAGGGAAGCTCAACGTATATATTATTAAGTAGAGGATGACCATGACCCAACAGAAAATTGTGATGCCTTTGAAGAAGCTAGCTTTTTCGTCATCCACCTCTGTTGTGTTTAGAACGTCTTCACGATCATCAAAGTACCTGAGGATACTTGCCCATGCCCCGAGCAACACAACCTGGAAAACCACAAATTTAAATACCGTAAATCCTCGAATTAGTTCCCAGGACGCTTATTTCAACTTTACGAGAAGAAATGGGGGAAGGGGACGGGGCGCTTATTTTGAAATTTCGGCCAATAGGAGGAGGGCTTATTCGAAGGGGGCGCTTATTCGAGGGTTTATGACTTCTGACCGATCGACATTTTCACTGAGTTGGCAAATAGGCCAACGACAAGTTTATTACTCTGCTTATACCGCGATCACCAAGTTTCCAAGATGGAGAAGAAACGGAGAAAGAAGATGAAAGAAACGGGATGGGATCGGGGGTCTGCTTTTGGCATCTCTTACGTGCACTGTACATAAGCAAGCCCATCCATCTTAGCTATGATAATGCAACTGAGTACATGAAATATGATATAGGTGAGCTGTGGAGAAAGGTCTTTTTATAATAAACTCGAAACAGCACACGAAAATGGGGCTGCTGTTTTCTAAATCGCAAGACACAAAAATGACCAATCAACAAAGTTAACCAGTTTTCTAGTATTTAACCATCTTCTCGAGGGGGACATGGGGATTTGCGGGGTTACGGTGTTGATTCTTTTTTGCTGCGGTGATGCTTTGAGCAAAATCTCAACTTGCGGGGTTGCGGTGATCTCAAACCCTTCGGTGTGCGATGTTTGTGTTTTTCACGCTGCGGTGTTCGGTGAAATGAAATTATTTGCGGTGCTGTGGTTTCTTGTTTGGTCTTTCTCAGACCTGAATTTAGCATGTAGGCTTTTCAGGTCGACTTCTCAGTCATGTTCATGGACTTTCATACAAACGAGATCTCCTGGTAAGTTCAAGAAAACCGATTTACGGGTATAAACAGTATCGACACATCAGCATGCATTGACAAGCGTACGTTTTCACGTGTTTATTTTGTGGATAATGGTTTAGGTATAAAAGTATTACGTTAAAATTATGTAGCTAAAAATAATTGTTGCGGTGACGGTGTTTCGTGGATTTTTCTTGCGGTGTTGCGGTGTTCAGGGGCCCCCCATGTCCCTCTCCTTCTCGCCTCTAAAGTTCTCACTGGTCAAGTTGGATTATGTAAATAGTGTTTGTCTTCTTATTTTCTGTACTCTGGAGTAGAGGGAAATGTCATACTCACAAATTCTGCTATTTTAATGTAGCACAGAGGGCTCTTGACAAAATCCATGTCAATAGTGAGATCCAGACCCTGTGCAGCCTGTTGTTGAGGTTGCACTTGTTGAACGTAAACCGGTTGTCCCGGTTGCACTGGTTGGTCTGGCTGTATCGGTTGTGCCGGCTGTCCCTGTTGCATTGGTTGCGTCACAGGGACATAATAATACTGAATTGGCTGCCCATCTGGTGTAGTGGCCGGTTGGCCGGTAGGAACCTGAACAAAAACCGGTTGTTGTTGGCCGGGCTGCATCTGGTACATGATTGGTTGTCCGGGGGGGAATTGTTGTTGAGATATAACTGGCTGACTAGGAGGAGACTGGGCCCGAGTTGTTTGGGCAACCGGAAATTGAGCTGGACTGCCACCTTCCATCTGAGATAAAAGAAAATGTGAACCTGTAGGAACCAATTCAGATCACATATCTTGAATTTATCCAAACTACATAGGCTATCATATAACTTGTTTGTTTTATGTTTTTGTTTTTGTGCTTGACCGTGCACAAAAAAAATCGCACAAAATACAATAGTTGTTTTTGAAATCAAAACGTTCGGTTGTGCACCTTGCTGGATCGGACCTTCCTGCCTCGAGGGATTTCTCGCGAGATTGCTTTTGTTTTACTTGATTGGTGACTTAATTTCCTTGAAGAAATAAATATGCCAAAACCCACTCGCATGCGAATCCTGCTAGCTACACGCGCTAAACGTGAAGGTGACTTGAGAATGCTGAATGAATGTAGCGTACGTAAACGTACTTGTTGAACGTAAACCGGTTGTCCCGGTTGAACTGGTTGATGTGGCTGTACTGGTTGTAACGGTTGTGACGGCTGCCCCAGTTGACCCGGTTGCGTCACAGGGACATAATAATACTGAATAGGTTGCCCATCAGGAGTGGTGGCCGGCTGACCGGCAGGAACCTGAACAAAAACTGGTTGTTGTTGGCCGGACTGCATCTGGTACATGATTGGCTGTCCGGGAGGGACTTGTTGTTGAGATATAACTGGCTGACCAGGAGGAAATTGGGCCTGAGTTGTTTGGGCAACTGGAAGTTGAGCTGGACTGCCACCTTCCATCTGAGATAAAAGAAAATTTTAAAATGCGAACTTGTACGAACATATTCAGATTACATATCTTGTACTGAACTATCCAAATAAGTAGGCTCTAACGCACTATACAGTTTACAATATAACTTGTTTGTTTTATGTTTTTGTTTGCTGTTTTTGTGCTTGACCGTGAACAAAAAAATCGCACAAAACACAATAGTTGTTTATTAATCAATCAAAACGTTCGGTAATGCACCTTGCTGGATCGGACCTTTCGTGCCTCGATGGATTTCGCGCGGGATTACTTTTGTTTTACTTTGTCGGTGACTTAACTTCCTCGTGGGAATAAATATTTCCAAAACCCACTCGCACCCGAATCTCGCCAGCTAGCGCGCTGTACACGAAGGTAACTTGAGAATGCTGACTGCATGTAGCAAACTTAACTAAACAGTTGATCATTTGATGGTGGTTTCGCGATACACCTTGAGATGAATCTTTTTCGCTAACTCCTTTATTTTCTTTCGTACTTGTAACGTGTACAACTCTCCTGAATACTGAACTGAACTCTGAGCACACATACTGAATACACTGAACTAGCACCCTACTGCTACTTCTTGTATAGTTTCTTACAATCTTTCTAGAATATTCTAACATTACATCATGGAATTTTTCAGAATTTACGGGAAACAAATCAGGTTTCTTTAAATAGTCATTACATAATGATTTCGAAATCACTAGAACTTTCTATAAGGACCTAAAAGACCAGTCAAGAATGTTCTGGAAATTTATAGAATATTCGATAAACGTGCTGAATATCATGTCTCCTGTCCATCCTTCCCCTCGTCGATGAGCTGTAGGCTCATCGACTGTGGAACTCTGCAGCCTTGTTCGTCATCTGCCAGTCGTATGTTTCGCACTCCAGTGGGCATAATCTTGATATGGGCCTTTCAAAGATTTTCTGACCAATTCTTTTAACTCAGAGTTAACTTCAGAGTTAATTCTCTGTTCAACCATTTGTGTTCATAGTGCTACGCGGCACAACATTCATATGTACCCTTACTTTCTCTTCGGCGCGATTCACCACCTTAATCGTTCCCGACTTTCTCTGTCCGACCTCGTAGCTCAGTCGGCAAGAGTGACGGTACGTCTAATCCGGAGGTCGTGGGTTCGATTCCCACCGAGGTCAAAAGATTTTTCCTTTATCTCGTGTGGTTCCCTGATTCCCTTTACTAGGGCTAACGCCCAGTGGGTAATTCATGGGGTCAATTAGCACTTAAATTTACAGTTCAGAGTTATTTCTCTGTTCCACCATTTGTGTTGATAGTGCTACGCGGCCCAACATTCATATGTACCCTACCTTTTAGATACCCTAATTAATAACTTGCTTGTAACTCGGGTTCTCAGAAAGGCCGAGTCTGGGTCATAAAGCGAGGCGTTCCTAACGGAGAGCGCGACAATTGATAATCGCAACCTGACCGTCTTAACAAGCATTAAGCAACTGAATATGCCACAGATGTCGAAGAAATCGGGGATCAACAATGTTTGGGCTGAAAAACAGAGTGCTATAATGCCACTTAACGTAATTGGCGGGAAAGAAGAGCCTGCACTCCTTTTGGTCTGTTGAAGAAATACCTATAAAATGTTTAAGCAAGCAACCGGAACGATGATCCTGCTGGTATACGTTGGTCAATATAGTGATCTAATCGGCTTCACAAATAAAATAATATTATAAACTAGTAATAGTTCTCACTAAATCTGCCCCCGCTTCTATTTTATCCCTCAAGGGATAAAATTCTTAAAAAATTATACTACGTGTAAGGAAACTATTATTTATTGTCTGAACTGAAACTTTTTTGTAAACTATATGAATCATACTGTTCGAGTAACTTAGGAATCTTATCATAAATATGATCCAAGGAATTTAACTAACCAGACAACACACTCTGTTTAACTCATTCTATCACATGATATTCTTTACATACTAGCAGTAATAAAAGATTAGGAGTGCGTTCTGCGGCGCCTGTGATAATAGTTCTCTGTTGCTGAAATCATTATCTCTATGTGAACAGCTGAAGTTTTGCGAACAGATGTGACATACTGGCAAAATCCACTATTGCGGACTATTTGATTTCTCTGCTCTATGGTTAGCAAGCGACGTCCCATCTACTGAATTATTTTCAGGTGAACTCCGGGGGTGAACTACGATATGGTAACCTTTCATGACATGTTGCGTGACGTCTCTAGTTTCAGTAAAGTCACAACTGAAATGGAACATTAACCTTTCAAATTCATCTTAAACATTCACAAGAAATTGAGTTCGGAACATATATAAATTTATATTCGTTTGAATCGTCGAAATAATGAGCATTCCCAGATATTTCTTTCGTCAGGATCGACAAAAATCTCGGATTACAAAGTCACGCCAAACCGTTACACTACGCAAATTTCTTTAAAACCCTGACTTCGAAGCGATATATCTCTCCAACGTGAATAGCTACCACACATCGGCTCCAGTAAAAATCTGTTCGTTATAACAATCCAGCTTTATCGAATTAAAATTTCAGCGAAATTGAACAAAACCAGAGTTAAATTTTTTTTTTTCACCGACCCCACTTGACCTTATTGACACAAGAAATTACGAAGCATAACACGAGCCGAAAGAAAAAAAAATACGGCCTGAAAGCTGCAATTTGAATGGGAACAGTTTCTTTGAACCTTTCTTAGTTGATTTAGACGAAAAAATGACCTCGACGGGCTACAGAAGAAAACAAAACCAAAAACAGAGCGAGACTGATAATTTATTCAAATTACTCACTACATGGCGAACATCACGTACAAGGTGAAAGAGCTTTCTTCTGAATAATTGCAGCCTTCGAAGCCAGCTACACCTCCCAAATTACTTTCGCAACACTTACAAATGTCCTGACTTCCATTTCGAAAAGACTTGACCACAATTTTCAATTTTGAGCAAATAAACATTTCCACAACATCGATAGGATGTGTTCTCTCGTTCCTCGAGAACTCAAATACTCTCATGAAGTGCATTCTGGAAAAAAAAAAGATCAAACCACTCTGCTGTTCTAGTTTGATACTGAAACAAACCATTTGTCTTGATATACGAGGACTCTTCGAGCAAATATATCTCGAAACCAGACCAGAAGTCGAGATTTTTTTCCGAGATGTAGACAGAAGTATCACGTTGCAGTCGCGATCGATATAGGCAAATTGACAAAAAGCTCGACTCAACAAGAATAGTCCAGTTTCGAATTCGCCGTGACCGCTGATTAAAAGCACTGAGAACGCATTTGTACAGGGTTAACCTCGACTTAAAGTAAAATATTCACAAATTCCAGCGAGAAAATGACCTGTTTACAGCTCTGTGTATTGTTTAATATTCAAATTTGTGTCACCTTCCCGCTGGTATTTATGAATATTTTTTTAAGGTCGAGGCTAACCCTGTAGAAATGCGTTGTCAGTGCTTTTATTCAGCGGTAATGGCGAATTCGAAACTGGACTATTACCCCGAGTTGCCTTGCGAGCTTACTGAAAAATTAACCGAGACCGCCGTTCGCGCCTAGTTTCTTCAAATCGGGATCGATTCGCCCTACCGATACTACACCAATATTTTACATTCTTTATACGCGGGGGGTCCTATTAATGCCTCCTCGGGTTTTGGCCTCTGGGCCAAAACCCTGCGGGGGCAATTAACATAATAAAAGGAAACAATTGACAGTGTATATTAAAGATAAACATATGGTGAAGTAAAATAATATTATAAATTAACATAATAAAAGGAAACAATTCAGAAAAAGTTCACGGATGTTCAGACCGTCAGGATCTAGTGTTCTGCATATCTTTTTGAATTAAAAAGGCCTCCCTGGCCTTGCGGATAGTCTCTTTTAGAGAAGACTTTTTCGATGGGTATTAATTGCATGTCGTTAGCAGTGTGGTTAAGAGAGGACAGGAAATGTTCTGCAGCAGTAGTAGGTTTAGATTTGGTGTTAGGGTTATCTATGGTACGGCGGTGTTCATTAAATCGGTCTTTTAAACGTCGTTTCGTCTCTCCTATGTATTTTAAATTACAACGATTACATTGAATCATGTAGATGAGATTTTTAGTGTCCGTGACAGGTCAGGTTAGATTTTACGGGGCGAGTTTCACCGGTGGATATATGTAGTGAATCCGTGAGAAATGTAGGGACAAGAAGCGCAGTTTTTGCCACAAAGAAGGAACCAAAAGAAAGTTGTGGGTTGCCAGAATTAGAGGAGATTTTGGCTGTGACAAGTAAGTCACGAAGGTTGGGGGAGCGTCTAAAGGCTACCACAGGTAAATGACGAAAAACTTTTTTGCAGCGGGTGGAAGAGAGCAACAAATTGTAATGTTTTTTTTATGATGTTAGAGATGTGAGGGAGTGATAGATTAAATGTAGTTATAAATGGTGTACGTTTAGGTTTGTTGGCATCTTTGGTTTGTAAAGTAAGTCTGAGAGGGATGTCAGAGGCGCGTCGTATTTGTTTGGTGACGAAGTTACGGTTGTAACCTCGTTTAAGGAGGCAAGTGGTAAGTTAACAGAGCAGCACGAGTATTAAACGTAGCGTCGGTAGAACAGATTCGCCGTAGAAGGAGTGCTAGACTGAAAGGAATGGCTTTTTGTATGTAAGGGATGGCAACATGGGTAGAGTAGATGTTGGTGCTTGTCTGTAGGTTTAGTGTAGAGGTCTGTAGATATACTACCGTCGTTAGTGTCTCTGTTGACTAACGGTTGGCTACGGTTGGATGATTACAATATTCAGATTTAAAGCAAACAATTGAAACGGCTCTGGATTAATGAACGCATTAATCATTGTTTAGGCGGAACGCTTCAGGCGTTTTGACTGTAATCCTCATGCAAACATTTGGCATTTGGCGATGTTTAATGATTTCACAGCACTCGGAAATTAAAGCCAAGGTTCGCCAAGAATAAAAACAGCCAATAACAAATATAGAGTGCATTTCCACACTAACTCACTACCCCATGTCAGTTTTCTGTGTTCTGTGACAACTGGAAATATGGCTTTGGCAAAGGCATTTTCTCGGAAACTGGTTAAGTAATGTTTATTCATGTAAAATATACACAAAAGGAAACTTCGGCAGTTATCCCTATCGAGGACGTTCCCTACATAAAAACATAAAATATCTGCTACAATATAAAATTTAAATCTGCTAAATATAAAATTTAAAAATAATTAAGAACGCCTAAATATTTACAAAAAAACAAACTTTGAAATTTCGGAGAGTTGCACTAAACTAAAAAAAATATTAGGCTAGGGTACATCACGTTGCAGCAAAGCTGTAATTTTCCCTTCCAATTTCATGAGTACAACGCTCGTATTGAAGACAAAAGTGAAACTAATTTTCTTGTCATTGATTAGTTTTTGGGCTGCATTTACCTAAGAAGAAATTAGGGTGTTAAATGGATTGTCAAGTCCTTGCTCTCTCTCAGCGAACAGCGCTTGAATGAAATTTCGCTGAGAGAAGGCATACTGATCAAAAACTGTATGCTGGCCAGAATTTTACACAGTTGTGAATGATTGCACATACTACCGGCCACGAGTAAAAGTTAGTGCTTTGTCCTGTTCTCATACAAACACAACGAAGAATGTTAATTTCCTTACCTTCGATGTCTCGTCAGTAGATGAGAATGAATTATCCACGTGCACGTAAGAAAACCGTTCAAAGACTGTGTTTCAACGAGAAAGCTAGGTGTCTTAGGCGGGAATGAGTGTTTAGAATTAAGGTTTTTGATTAGGTTTGCCTTGCCACGCACACCAAACAAAGACGTTCTGTCCTCACTAATAAAGGACTCTAAGAACCTCAGTTGTTTTCTCGGAAAAGCAGGAAGAGAGATATGGAGTCTTCGCGTGACGTCATAAAAATTTTGAAAACGAGGCGCGGCCATCTTGGAGGAGTATTATTCTCAACATGGCGGCCACAGGCAGGGAAAAGATTAATTCTCCCAAGCATGCCTTTTGTATCGTGTCATCTTGTCTTACCTCAGTCGTGCTTGAAACTAGTTTCTATACGAAGGAACACTTCAAGAATTCCAGAGGCTTATTTGCGTACAATCACACTCATGCAATCGGGGTTTATTACGCGTGCTCTTGGACAAATCATTAGAGACAAATACCTCGTTCTTGCAAGAGTAAGGCATTCTCAGCGGGCGAATGATCCTCGCGTGCAGTTGTCAAATCAAACCGGTGTGTATTAGTTTAATTAATCATTTATCCATTTTGTGATTCATTTATCTCGAGTACAAGAAACGGCAAATGAGTGACCTTCTCAAAGTATATCAGTTATACAGTTGATTAAAGTTGTCTGCGTGATGACGAAATCAAGGTATTTGTAAGAGAAACTATTTCTTCTTTGGGAGTACAGTCGAGCTTTCAAATGCCCTTGCAAGCAGTCATACAGATTTGACCCAGCCCTCCCAGACTCTGATCAAAGTCATATGCTATTCAAATATTTTTTAGTTTAGCACAGCAGCCACCAAGCATGACTGCAAACATGAAGAATCAACTATTGTAGACTAGGGCCCCGTTTATATGGAGAAAAGTTGTCCCGGATAGAAGGGTCACCCGCCTACCCGAGCTACCCTGGGCGAGCCAACTTTTCATACATTTCCTTACAAAACTTGGCGAACCGTTTACATGAGAAACAAAAGGTTGGCTCGGCAAGAAGGGTGACCCGCCTAGCCGGGTCACCCTTCTAGGATGGTAGGGTCACCCTCCTAGCCGGGCCAACTTTTCTCCATATACACTTTGGCTCGGTCAGCCGGGAAAACTCCACGGAAACTGAAGTCCGTGTTTTATCTTAAAAACGAACATTGTGGTTTAAATTGCTATCAAAGAAGTCAAATCTAAGTTAGCTGTGACCGGTGTGGGTGATTTGAAAAATAGAAATCCAGCGAAAAGAGGGATATCGAAGTTATGAATTATTAAGCAGGGCCAATGAATAATTTAGTAGGGTTAACTTTGACTCGGTCAATCGGGACAACTTTACTCATGTAAACAGTCGTAAGAAGTTGGCTCGGCAGGGCGGGTGACCCTTCTACCCGGGACAACTTCTCTCCATATTAACGGGGCCTAGGAGTTTCAATGTGAAACTGGATGCTGGCGTCAGAGCTTGAAGGGAATACTGATAATACGATTTGAAATAACGGTATAATAGTTTTTTAAAAGAAAATTACGATTTTTCGAGCTAGTTAAGTATTAAAGGGTTTTTGTGAAACAACAACAGAGCCCCAAAATATTTTTCTTGAGTTAAAGAGAAGAACGGAACAAATGCTAGAACTTGGTCTAAGAGACCCAGCAAACCTGTCGTAGATGGATTTCCACAAGCTTTATTTTTTAAAAATTTAGCCTTTATGCTTAAACGTTACCAGTAAAAGTGAAAATGAGACGTTTTAAAACCATGAATTTGTGAAAGTTTACCAAAACTTGAGCCGTCACGCAACGTGACATCCAAGGTGATATCAAATTGCATTAAAGAAGAACGAAATCCACAGGACAATATGATTGCAAGCTTTTCTTTCGCCTCAACGGCACATGTAACTCAATGGTCGAATTATGTAACTCGACGATCAAATTTAACCCCTCAACGGGCGAAGAATACTGTGGCTTCGAAGTCGCTTTCGACATAAAGCAGGTTGGTTTTACACCGGACCTTCCTCTCTTTTCTTCCCGAGACCAGCTGGCTGCAGTCAGCAGTTTACGCCGAATGGAAACATTTTTGCCGAACACTTTACTGCTGCTGAAGTAAAACTATGTATACTCAGCACTTGCGGATGTTAAGGCAAAAGAACTTTATATAACAAGCCAAACTGATGCAACACATTATGTTTACCAAAACCTCTCCCAACATATTATTCCGATTTGCAAAGCAGCTGAGCTATTCTGTTTACAAACGTCAAATGCTCCGATGTTTGTACAGCATGGCATATATATATATAATTAGTATTGTAGGCCTTCACAGATGAAGTGTCACATCTTTTTATGTGGATATACTTTGAATAAACCGTTATTATTATATTATTATTACCATTATTATTATTATTATTTGTTATAATGAAAATATTTGTCATGGTATGATAACCAAAGCACTTTACAGTGACTAGCTGCAGCAATTGTTGATCATTATGCTGCGGACTGTAACAATGTTAAAAGCGAGCTGAAAATTAATTTCTCTTTTATGACATTATTTCAGTACACAGAACGCTGAGCTGTAATAGAAGTGAACTAGAACTAGTCATCATCATCATCATCATCATATCCTTTATTTAAACACGATAAGGTTTAAAGCTTAGAGCTTGTGGGGTCGTGTGAAAAAAACCTTAATGTCAAGATGGCAGATTTTGGCAGAAGACAAAGTTATATTTTATTTCTGGCTTTCTCCTTGTGACGACTATTGACTGTAAGCCGGCGGAGGCATTCCCTTCAGGACAGGCTGTTGTTCCGGAGTAGTAAAGTAGTTGGGGGTATAAGCGCATTTTCAATATTTGTTTCTGCCGACTGCTTCACTTTTTGTATATTATTTTTTATACTATATTTTTCAATATTTGTTTCTACCGACTGCTTCACTTTTTGTATATTATTTTTTATAATATATTTCTAAACTATTTTTCCAACAATTAATCAACTGCTGGAAAAACTAAATAATAAAAACCAAATACTAAATAATTAAAACCAAATACTAAATAATAAAAACCAAATACTAAACCAAACCTTAAATCAAATATAGGAATAAAATATTGAAATCAAATGTGGAGACAGACCTAAACCCGGGACATCAGTCTGGACACCAAAACCTTGAAAATTATTGGGAAAAATATAAATTATTTTCTATTTATAATATATAATGAATCTGTTTAAAACAAAAAAATGTGATATTTGTAAAGAGAAATGCAAAACATATTATATAAAATGTCAGTGCGGTGGTGAGTTTTGTTTGATGTATAAATGTATATTGAAACATATTCAGGATTGTGGAACTTATGAGATGACCTTGAAAAGTAAAGAATTTTTTCCAATAAAACAAAAGTTGAGATTTGAAGTAAATTGGGATAGTATTAAATCTAATCTCATATAATAATATAAGATGACTTGCAACACTGTTATTCACGATGAATTTATTAATAATAATGAAATGATGTGTCCATTTTGTTGTAAACAATTAACAATATTTAGTAAAGAAGTTGAAAAATGTTGTGATAAAAAGGATTTAGAAATTATAAATGGTATGAATACCTGTTTGAATTGTGGTTTAGTTAATGGTTATGTTTTTTTTTAATGAGGACATTAACTTTTATAACAAAATGTATTTAATACGACAAAAATCAGTATATCATCGAGAATATCATATTCAGAATGTGTTAGATGATATCTATATTAAGAATAATATCCAATTGCCTCCTAAACAAAGGGATCAGATTCAGGAAGTATTTATTGAAATTGACAACGTTTTAAATAAAGTTAATGATAAGCGTAAACGAATGATTAGTATTAAATTTATTATAAAGCAATTATTTAAAATGCTCGGGCTTCCTTACAAAGATATCCAAGTAACAAAGTCGAAGAGGACAATCAGATATTATAAACAATTTTGGGAAAAGGTTCAATCATTAATTGGTGATAGAATCCAGTTGATAATTAACAAGTGAATTTTTCATCGTATTTACAAAGATACTTATCAATAATAGGACTGTTGTCTGTCACATAATCATCAATGTTCTTCATTGTATTATGAAGACATGAATTGTAATGTCCACTTCTCATCATATCCTTTATCTCATTCAGAAGATGTTGATAGCTTTGGTAAGCGTAAGTACAATTTTGGATCTTAAGCTCAAGGTTTTTATGCTTCATCCAACCCTGAATCAAAAGTGCTGCTGTACTGATTGCAATCAAACTGATGCCACCAGTTGCAATACTACTTGCTAAACCTCCAGATGCAAATATGATGGACAATGAGTTGCCTAATAATTTCCATTCCTTGAATCGTTTCAATGCCAGCTTGTAAGCAAAACACTTTTTATGATATGCGTGGTAGTAAGATTTTAATTCATTTACTTGTTCTTCTGTTAATTCATCTGAAATATGATTCCAGTTGAATATGCTTTTTCCCGACTCTTTCATATACATATTGTTTAGATATTTTGCTTATCGCAAAGGACGTATATATTTGATGTAAAAATTACTATAATACCCTCCATCAAAAACGGCGCTATCATTTTCATCTATATACAATTTTATGCTGGCAAATTGTACACCATCTTTTAGAGTGATGGCAAATAATGAATTGAATGTTATTGGTGTCCAATTTGTTTGTATATTAAGCTCTTGATAAAATAAACTTTTTGAGCTTGACATATCCATAATTCTAAATCTACCACTTCCTTTATAATAATCACTGTAGATTATTTGATAAGCACCATTATATGGTAATCTGAGTAAATTTTTGTTTTGTTCATCAATCGCAAAAGTTAAACTTCACTATTTTTTTATTATTGTGTTCCAGACGATTTGTATAAAAATCAACCACTCTTAACAAATTTATTAAGGCATCCAATTGTTTTTTATTGATGGCATCACTATCTTCAGTACCATCAGCTACTCCAGTTATCTTTTTGCTCCCCATATTAATAGGCGTTTCAAAATGAATTTTATCATTATCACCAATATGAAAATATCTATCCCATAATTGTACGTCCACATCATTTTGAGTACCAGCAACACCGTAAACAACAACATAAATAGTAGTTTGTGGATCAGTTTTACTTTTCAATCTTATATCAATATCTAAATCATCAAAACTAGGAAATATAGTATATTTAGAAAAATGGATGATACTACGTGTCTTGGTTCCATCTATTCTAGAATTAATCTTTCCAACAGAGAGAGTTCCACTTGATGCATTTATCTCATCAATTGTAATACCATCTTCAACATACATTTCATAAACCATTGTGTAAGAGCCTTTTGGTAAATATACCAAATCAATTGACAATCTGGTGCTGTAATAACCAATATCTAAATCAAAATCAATCTTGAATTCATAAGTCTTTTTATTCACTGAATGAAAATCTTTATTCTGAACTCCAATTTTATGAATATCATCATCATCTTCTTTGAACTCATCATTATCCATCACTCTTTTAAATACATTTTCTTTTTCAATGGACTCAATTGAATTCTCTTCTGATTCTTTAATTTTCTTATCAATTATACCATTTACAACTGTATTATTATCAACAATTGCATTGGCGACAAATTTTTCATTAGCAGCATATGTGGCTTGGTGATCTTCTGCTTCTTTCAAATTAATTATATATTGATTTCCCATATCTAAATTTCCAGTCATTGCTTCACTTCCATCTGTTAATAAGTAATCTATCTCAGAAATGAAACGGACTAAATAGTCTCGTGTACTTTTTAAAAGTTCAAAATTAACAGCTTTATGTTTTATTTGTTCATAATTTGGATTTTCTCCATCGTCTTCAACAATTGTTTTAACATTATCAATGAAATGTCCACCAACATTAAAATCTGCATTCATTGCTACTGTGCCATCAACATTAATAAATTTGTCTGTATTTGCAGCAGGTGGTATTTTAGCAATTTGAGAATCAACAAACGCTTTGCTGACTTAACTGTTATCATCAAAAAGTCCATCATAGTAAGGTTCACAGTTTTTTATTATATTCTGTTTGAGATCATAATATTCTTTACCGTCTTTGTCCACCATTTTGAGAAAAGTTTCATTCAGATATCCTTTGTTAACAACACTTTTTAAATCTCTGGCTCTAACTTCCAAAGCATCATCAACCTTATGATCATCTAAATTTTCCACAGATAGAATGCGATTTTTATCCATATCTAAATCACCAGTCATTTTTCTACTACCATCTCTGGGAAGTAATGGTGTAGTATCTATATGGACTTTTGCTATTTCAGTGTCAACGTACTTCTTATTAGCAGCATTATCGTATGCTACAGGATCACCTAAACCATCAATAAGATTGCCATTGAGATTTAAATTTTCAAAATAGAGAATTATATGATTATCAACAACATCACGGACATTAAAAATAGTATGGTCGAAAGTTGTTGAGTATTTACCCTTCACCACTCTTGAATAAAACAGAAATTTAATGTTTTTATTGTATTGAGAACCATAATATCTGAGTTGAAATCTTATCCCATCATCTACTCCAGCTCTTCCATCAGTTGTGAATTGAATGATTGATTTAGTGTATTTACCATCAATTTTATCACTGTCAAATGTTTTCATGACGAAATGACTGTCAACATAGACATTGAAAATTATTGTATCATCAACAAGAAAACCACCAGCATCACCAATAACAAATATTTCAAAAACAGAGGTATAAGTACCACTCTCTAATTGATTACCTTTCATTTTTATACTAGACCAAGCTTGCCCACCAAAACCAGTATCATAACCTTCTTTCTCAATTATATATGCATCATTATGCGCTTTATGATTTTGAAAGAAATGGTCTGGTGATGTATTTGGTGGTTGTTTTACAGTTAATTGACTCTTGTCACCAAAGTCTTTATAAAATCGGAAACTTGGTTGTAAATGATAACTATTTTGACTGACTTTAGTATGTTCTTTCAACACTTTTAAACTAACTGCATCATTGTCGTCAGTAGACTCACCAATATTAGTTAATAGCTTCCCTTCAATATCATAATTACCATCATCTGTAAGTTTAAACCCAATACCAGGAGGTCCAGGAAGTGAACTTATAGTTTTTGATTGTGTTGGTAAAAGTCCGTTTGAATAACTCTTATATAATTACTTTATACATTTTCATTGAAATTCTTAGTTATGAATTTTCGTGGCTTATCAACATATACAAAGCTATACGGTTCTTCAGTTGCTTTCTCATATGATTCTTTTGGAATACTATTTTCACGACAAATTAAACTCTTCTCATTAGCACTTGGGAATTCATAAATACAGAAATGTGAACAGTTCAATCTGATGTCTTTTGGCGTCTTGTAGTAACTTTGACTCAGATAAATCACACTGCAATTTTTATGTCGGCCTCGTATAAAATAGTCGATTAATGGTTTTTGATTTTTATCACATACATAATCATCAAAGATGACAATTTTCTGTGAGTCACTGTCAAGGTCTTGAACAGGAATGATATCATCATTACTTGCTTCAATAACATCATAACCTACTTCATCACTTATCGGTTGAAAGACATTCATAAGATTTTGATACTTTGACTGCTCTAAGTTTTTGGCATAGAGATGAACTTTATCAAAATACAGTAGATTGTAGATCAAATGCATCAGTGTATTTTTTTTCCTGATCCACTTGGACCACAAATCAGCATACGAAAACATTGATTAGGCATGAAATTGTGGAGTTGTTTAAAGTTTGAGACCACATCGTCTTTAACATCATAATTTGGTATTCTCATTATACTATATTAGTATATTAATTCAATATAACATGGCGTTCAACATGGTGTTCAACATAGTGTTCAGCGTTGTTTTTTATATATGATTTTACATTTTTATGTAATGTAATATTATAAGAATAAATGAGTTTACTTAAATGGCAAAAACTTGCAAATAGTAAATCTGAATTGGGTAAAAAAATAAATCAGGTTCGTGATACAATCAAACAAAATAAAATAAGTCAAGAGACAAGTCAATCATCATTTGAAAGGGTATTTAAACCAGTGACAAGTAAATTAGATGATGTAATTGACAGTAATTTGAATTTAGGGATGCCTCAAAGGAGAAAAAGACCACTGAAGAAAGGGGAAGTTCCAATTACGGTATTGATATTGAAGATGAAGTTGAAGACATGGGTCTTGAGGATTTGTTTAGTAATAATGTACCACCACAACAAGAAAAACAAATAGTACCAAAACCACCAACATATGAACAATCGTTGTCAGACCTTCTGGAAGGAAAAAAAGAGATATACGTCGATCCCAATATTTTCCTGGAAATCTTGGAGAGCAGCCACCTAAGCAGCCACTTGAGCAGCCACCTGAATATGATGATGATGAAGAAGTTGATTATGCAATGGAGGATGAAGATTATAATAATAAAATTTTAGATGATATGGGTATTATGAATTATACAAATGTAAATATGGTTCTCGATCAGCCAGATAGGACCCCCCAAAAGGCTAGGGCGTATCTAAGAAAAGTAGTAAAGCAGGCTGAGTTTAAAAGAAAACAACTTAGAGGTTTTAAGGCAACAACCACAAAAGAGTATAATAAAGGGGTTATATCAGCAGCTGAAAGGCAGGAGAGAAACAAAAGGATAGAAAATGCTAAAAATGTTTTAACCGAATACATTAATTACCATGATAGTAGACTGAAAACATTGTATGGTTTAGGGATTAGAGGCCGAAGAAGAAGACAGAGAGGTGGAAATGTTATGTTTTTCAATGATGTAAAGCAGCTTCTCAAGAAATTAGAATTAATTATTGGTGAAGTTATTGCAGGTAACACATCAATTCAGATGAGAAATATGGGAGTAAATATATTAGACACATTATTGAAAATGTCAACAATCAATAGACCGCAATACAATCAACTGTATAATCAATATTTCAAAGTATAATTGTGTAATGTTATTGTATATATGGATCGTGAGATAGTATTATCATCATATAGTGTTAAAAATCAAAGAAACAACACTCCTCAAAATTTCACAATAAAATTTAACAAGCCTTTAATATTGGATAACAATTCACAATATGTAGTGGGTCTGAACAGAATAATCAATATGTCATTCACTTGGTTCAATGTCAATCCCTCATATAACAATCAATTAATAAAGTACAGCTCCGATAACGGTTCAACATTTGAAAACATCATTTTTCCACCAGGAGTTTGGAATTATACAGACTTCAACTCATATATAAAAAATATAACGAAGATTGTCAAAGATGGTAATAATGATAATGAGTATCCTATCACTCTTGAATTCGATGAAACAACATTCAGGGTCACGGTTACATTAGCTAAGAATTACCAACTTGATTTAACAGCAAGCAATTTCAATGATCTTATTGGGTTCGATCAACAAGTTTTAAAAAATCGAATTAATTTAGGTACAAAAGTGCCTAATCTCAGTCAAGACACTGACATTCTCAATATTCATTGCGACTTGATAAATGAGTCACTTGTTGATGGTCAAGACACTGACATTATTTATTCTTTTTCAACCAGTGTTCTCAGACCAAGTTACTCATTCACTATTGAACCACGTAGAGTTACATTTAATCCAATCAATAAAAACAGCATAAGCAGTATCAGGATACATATAACAGATGGAAAAAGAAGACTAGTCAACATAAATGGAGCAGATACATCTTTCTCGTTGATATTAAAAAAGTTGTAATTATCTAACATAATACTATAAATGAAACCATTTGAATTTGCAAGAGTTTATCATCCAAAACTTGGTATATTTGTAGATAAACATCTAGGTTCTGGTATTATTGTTGATAATATTTTCAAACCTCTCAGAAAGGCTACAACATCGATTGCAAGATATTTTGGTAATAAAGCTGGTGAGAAGGCATCGAAATCAATAATTAAAAAAGTTGGTAGAGATACTAATGAAAATAAAGGAGACATGATAATGAAAAGTCTTAGAAATATGAAAATTGGCACTTCTGCGAACACTAATACAGGTTTCGAGGCTAGAAAACTTTTGATGACAGACGCAAATGTTCTCAAAGATGTTAATGTAATCATACCTCTTAATCGTTACGGTTTTTTTTGAAGAGTTAGAAGATCGAATGTTAATCCCTATGCAACTTCAATTCAATATTGCTTTACAGAATGACGATGAATTGATATTTAAAGCTAATGCTGTAGATGATGGTAGAGTAGTTGTTAATAGATTCTTGCTATGGATACCAAGAATGACACCAAAAGACAGCATATTTGATAAGTTTGTTGCATCTTTTTTAGCTAAACAAACTTGGAAGTATAGAAGGGAATTGTATGAAGTTTCTGCACCAACACATAGCAGTGGATTCTTCCAGATCTCTTCCAGTATTGACAATGTTTTGTCGATCATGATATATGTACAACGAAATAAAACAAATAATCAAGATGAGAATCCATACATATTTGATACTTTCAAACTAGATTCAGCTGACAATGCTGCTGCTAATCTTCGAACCATTACAACATGTAGATTGGAATACGGTAATGGAATCTTTTACCCAGAAACTGAGTATGATTCAGAATCAAAAGTTAGAATTTTCAACGATTTGATGTCTTATGGTATGAGAAAAAATATTTACAACAGCGGAACACAGCTCAATCTATCTAATTACAAATCTCTTTTCCCTCTCATTTATTTTGATTTAGCATTCCAAACAGAGAAAGTTACAAGAGATCCAAAACAGTTGATTTTTAGATATAAGTTAAATGCAAATACTTTACAAAATGATGCTTTTAGTGTCCATGCCATAGTACTATATGAAGAAGAAGTTGTCATCGACAAGGTTGGAAATGAATTAGTAATAGTGTAAAAATTTATTTATTTTGAATATGTTTTGTAATAGAAAATTATATAACATATATTATATACAAGAAATGACGCAGCTTTTTGCAATAAATGTTAAACTATCAAAAAATCAGAAGAAGAATATTGGTGATGCTTATAGTAAAAGAGAAACAGTCGTCATAAGGCTAACTAATGACTCTCTTAATGGAAATGACACTCTACATGTCCCAGCTACAGTGAAGAAGAGATTGGAGAAGAATCGGAAATTGAATAAAAGTATGGACATGAAACTTTCCAAGACTAATATCAGAAAGCAAGTTGGTGGCAGTTTGTTGACTTCTGCTCTGTCTCTCGCACGCGTATTTGGACCACCCAGTGCGAAAACCCTTGGATTAGCAGCTTTAGCGGGAGCAGCTAGTACAGGCGCAAGTCAAATTGTTAAAAAAATATCTGGAAATGGTCAAAAAGGAGGTTTCCTCATTCCACAAAACAAAATTAACAAACTCATAGCAAACAAACATCTTTTATCCGATAAACAGAAGAAAGATATATTGGATGCCCTTCAATCAGGTTCTGGTGTTGTTGTAAAACCAACAAAGACACAATCAGGTGGTTTTCTTGGAACTTTACTTGCTAGTATTGGTATTCCATTGGTGTTGAAAGCTTTAACTGGCCGTGGTGCCCCAAGGATGGGGCGTCCTAAAAAGGGTGGTCAAGGAGCTCCAAGAATTGGTGCATACCCATACAGACCACCACCTTTTATAGGGTCATGGGATAATAAAATCGGTTACGGAACCAGAAAAAAA
>CM042746.1:20299496-20304496 GCA_022496165.2 Catalaphyllia jardinei | reverse complement strand
CAAGCTTGGGGTAGCGCCAAAGGATTTTATCCGTAAGGAAAAATTTCGCACAAGGCTGCCTCGTTCCTTGTACAAATTGCAGCGGCTGAAAGAGCTACTTCGGCAAGTGTTGGTTTGTTTATTGATATCATAAAAGACTTAATTTTATTCATAAAATCGTAATTTGCATAAGACTTACAGTCCTTCAGTTCTGCCATTCTTTAGATCTTGTGGTCTTTGTGAGGAGAAACACGATTATTGAGCTAACATATTGCAAAGAATTTGCTACGAGCTATGAAAAGATCGGTTATGAGGATAATCGTCCTACCTGTAGGGCGGTGTCGGTTTTTAGAAGAAAACGAAAGCGGTTTGCGGTTTCGAAGGAACAAAATATGGCGGTTTACGGAATGTACGACCCCCTATAATAGACCCTCAAATAAGAGCGATCGCAATGTGGAATTGATCACGCAACTTATAATCTGTTGACTTGTCAATAAACTAAAAATCCAGAGCTTAGTAGCTTGCGCTGTGGAGATGAATTTGGCTGAATTTAACTGCAACGGAGCGCTTAACCCTGTACTATGATTCTGAGGAGGAGTTGGGACGGCTGGCATGCTTTTAGTGTCTTTTTTTTCGCTTCGACCAGAAGTGACTTAAGAATCGAGTATGTAGCTTTAATCTTCTTATGAGAGGAAACTCAAAAAACGATAAATCGCTCAAAAGGTTTCGGATCGCGTTGAAACGCAAGATGACTATAGAAAAGACAACAAAGCATTGAAGTCAGTTGTTTTTATTACCAAATATACTAACATTTAGGCTAAAATGTCTATTGACGTTTTTCTCAATACAAACCTTTTGTAACATAACACCTCCATATGCCATCATAGCCAATTGCAGGCCATTTCTCAGCTCTTTTGGTCATACCTCCCCTCAGGAGAGTTTTGTCTAGTTAGCGAATTAAATATTTAACAAAAGAAAAAAACTTGCCGTTAGTTGGGGAGGAGTGTTTCTTTGGTCAAAATTTGGCCAAAATCTCTCGGACATGCACGTCAGGACATTTGCAAGGATAAAGATACTTAGGGCCAGTTGCTGGCTACTAAGGTTGAAATTATCCAGAGTTAAGCTGTATTTTCGTTTTGCTTGCATGTTCACTTTCGAAGGGAATATTCAATGCGCTAAAGAAGGTATTACGTCTGGCGTCAGCAATTTGAATGTGCTGACGGTGATAAATAAGATCGTGTTTACTTCGCCAGAAGCAATGGCGGAGTTTTCTGGGAAAAAAAAAATCTCGGCGCTTGTTAAAAACCCTTTGAACATATGCAAATATATATATTTGTTTGAAAGGTCAAATGTGACACCTTTTTTCCTTCGAGCTAGGTAAACAAAAGTCTCCGATTACAAATCACGCAACCACGCTGTGCAAAGAATTTGAAATAAAATCTCTTTCAACCCGGGCACTGAGCCAACTTTGAGTCACGCAATCTCCATTGTTTCCAATCTTAATTGTTTCCGGGTAATGTTTTCTCGCAAAACATTGTTGCGAAATATTGCGTGATGTTTTTGTGAGGGCAAAAGAGTTAAATGAGCGCGGTTTTAAGTTTTTTAAACTTCTTGTTCAATGTCAGATGAAGCTCAATCTCATTAAATATATTATGCAAAAGGTATGAGAGCAGGTTTATTATACTATCACTATCAGTAACACTAAAAGCGTTTAGTGTTTGATGTGTATTTTTAACTGTGTATGAACGCCACAGAAACAGAAGCCCACACAAGATTCGTTTAGGTGAACTCTAAGTCATGGTTCAAAGCGCAATTTGCGCCTTCTTAAAACCCAGAAAGATAGCACAAAAAATTAGTCACAGCTATCACTAAAGTAGGTTCTAAGGACTCTAAGATTGCCTGCCTGACGAGGCTGAACTCAGTTGAAAAACTGTTCAAATTGATATACATTCTTTAGCAATATACTATCGATAATTATCTCTAACTGCTTCGAGAACGAAGTGCAGTATATTTTACAAGAACTGAAAATACACTACGTTTTAGTAGAGCAAAAGGAAACACAGGCGGCCCAAGCTCTCGTTTTGAGGAGTTATTATTTTGTTAGTCTTTATGGGAACGTTCCGTGACAAAGTTACCGCCGTCGTCTGCTGTTACATAACGACGCCTGAGTTTCATTACGCGAAACGTGACTCTGGCCTTTCAGCATATGGAGGTGTTATATTAAAACGGGTGGAGCTTAATTTCTTTGAAAGGTGACCAAAGGTTAGTATGGCAAAAAACGTTAATAGACATTTTAGCCAAAAGTTTGATATTTTTGCAATAAAAATGACTTACCTCAGTACCTTCTTGTCTTTTTTATTGTCCTCTTGAGGTAAGTAATTTTTATTACAAAAATAACAAAATTTTGGCTGAAATGTCTATTAACGTTTTTTGCCATACTAACCTTTGTAAGTTCAAACCGTTGTAACATAACACCTCCATATGCTGAAAGGCCAGACTCACGTTTCGCGCAATGAAACTCATTCGTTATGTAACAGCAGACGACCGCGGTAACTATGGTAACTATGTTACGGAACGAGAGGTTGGGCCGCCTGTGTAGGAAACGACAATATGACACCATTTTATATATACAGTCGAACTAGTTATAAACGTGCACCAAAGCCGGCCAGGACCTTTGTTCCCGCAGAAATAATATAATTAATTCTGCGGTATTTCTCTGAGATCAAGCGAATTGTTCGTATAAAAAAATGTGGTAGCTTACGGAGGTGTTCATAAAGAGAGGTTCGATTATAAAAATAGTTTAAAATGGGGAAAAACACTCCTGGAGAAAGAAGTCGATTAAATATTAAGAAATCTGGGTCACCAGCAACGAAAGTTACTTCGAAATAAATGATATAGCCTGGCAAATCGCTGTGGTTTCGAAACATTAGCTTCGTTACAAGGGCCATTAACAGCGTAAATGCTTTCAATTCTAAGCTTGAGAAAGGCATTGCTTGATGCAATGCCATTTGATGTAATACTCTTACCTTATTTCAGGATTATTTCGGCGGGGAAGAAAACTTTGCGAGTGTACAAGCTTATTGAAGAACTATCTTTGCACTAAGAGTTACGGATCAAATTATACTTGCAAGTGTATGGCGCACCATCTGTAGCAAAATTACTTTTCGACATATTACGACATATTACGACACATGACGACAGCAAGTGTGGGTGTTGCCCTCCTGTCAGCTTGTGCTAAAACACGAGACGTCAAAGTTAAAAGCCTCTTATCATGTTTCTTGGTAAAGCGTCACAGCACGCGTCTCATCATGCCAAAAATCAACCCTTTCTTTATCCGCTTTTATGCTGCTCTGAAATTCTTGAAAAGGAGTAGATGCTTACCTTGTAAAACATAATAGGTCTATCTTATTTTTATAAGGGAAAGCTTTCCTTAATACCAGATCCCGATGAAATCTAATTTTAATTGCGTGCGGGCTGTAGGCTGTAGCGCTCTGCAGGCTACGGGCAGGCCACTTCCGTTCACTGGCGGTTAGCCTTTGTTTCAAAAGAACCAATCCGCTGTTCTGTTAATGTTGACATCTCTGTTGTTTGCCAGGCTGTTTGCCATGCGCTTATGCATTGTTTAGGCTCATTTATATTGCACGATATTTGCTTTCGAGGACTTCGAGGGGCAAAATGTGGAAAATAAGAATTTTTTCGTGAAATGTTGCTTACTTGCATTTAATATTGTGGCGCTGGGCCCGGTTGTTTCATTAGAACAAGGTATTTGTCGATAGAGCGTATGTTGCTTCTTATCACGGAGGGTGTAATTTGCGGATTGAAGGTTGCAGGTTGCAGGCCAAATATAGATAATTCTAATGAACATAAATAAATAAATAAATAAATAGATAAAGAAATAAAGAAACAAATAAATAGATAATTACCGTAAAAATTTAAATTCCCGGGTTTTTTCATTGGCAAGACTGTCTTGTATTAAGTAGTTAATGATGAACTCTCCACTGGTGTTTATGTTGGTGTTGTGATGTTAACCAGTTTACTAAAAAATGTCCGGGTAATTTAAATAACTTAAAGCTAATTATTTTTGAGATCAACAGGGTTACAACAGCAACAATTATTATCATGAACTTGAATTTTCAGTTGCCGAAATATTGTAAGAAGTCCAAGTTCTAAGGTAATCAAAGTAGTGCCGATTGTTTTCTTTTCTGTTGTTTATAGTTATCATAAATGTCCTAAACATCCAGGAAGAGAATTAAACCATGGAAATTGCCTCAGTCACAACTCGTTTCTTAGACATTGTGTCAGTCATAATAAGTTTTTGGCAGCCCTGTCTTTTATTGTATGTTAATTTTCTGTGAACTAATCAAATGGGAGAACATAACTCTGCTTGCTTAACAATAAGCTCAGCACTATTTTCGGAACTATATCTTGAACTATCTTTGGGTGAAGGACATTCATAGCCTCTATGTACATTCACATAAGTCCATAGTAGTTAGTGAGAGAGGGGTTTTGGCGCATGTGGGATGCGGGCGCATTTTGCTTTTAAAAAGTAAAAATGCTATATTTGCTTGTGGGGTGTGAGAACAAAAAATCATATACCAAAATCATAGTTAGGTTCATTATTATTAATTTGTCTTATTAAGGTTGAATTATCTTTCTCTATATAAATTGGGGCTGAGCCCTCTACATCTGGGTAGTAAATTATTTTGTAGTATTTTTGCTTTTCTTTTTTTTCAGGTATTATAATTTTTCTATTTTGAAAATTATAATATCTTTTTACTATTGTTGCTTCTGCTTCACAATCCATATAATATATAATAGTGTATCATTTTTTATAAAAAGATAATATTTTATTATTAGAATTACTAATTCTTTTTATTAATAGGCTCTCTTGTTTAAATATATCAGTATTTCTAAATTTATCTAACATAATAGATAGCTCTTCATTTGTTTTTGAATTAAAATCAACTTCATTAAATATATAGAAATTTTCTTATTAATACTCTAAGAAATTTTTATATATT
>CM042746.1:20281967-20294728 GCA_022496165.2 Catalaphyllia jardinei | reverse complement strand
CATTAATTTCAGTATGATCTTTTAATTTTTCATAATTAACAGCATCTTTATCATTTATTGGGTCAGCTAAATTAACTATTTTATGTGATTTTAAGTCAAGATCAGCAGTTAAAACTTTATCTAATTTAGAGTCTAGATTATCATCAGTATATTTTTTAGTAGATGCATCATTATCATCGACAGGTGCTTCTACATTTGTTAATCTCTTTTCTTCAATGTCAAAATTACCATCATCAGTAAGTTTAAATCCAATTCCAGGAAGACCTCTCTCTCCTACTCCTCCATTTTTATTTACATTTTTTTGTTCTAATAATCCATTACTATACCCCATTATATAGTAATAGATTGTTTTATTTTTTAATTGTTTTTATCTAATTATTGTGATTGAGATGATTGTGATTGTGATTGTGAAGAATGAGAAGGATAATAAGTACTATCATCACTATCTGTACTTTCTAAACTATCATTTAATAAAAATTCTTTATAATCAAATGAGGAAGATGATTGCGAGCAAGAGTCCACCAACCAAGAAGATTGTGATTGAGTAGATTGTGATTCTTGTGATTGTGAGTGTTGAGATTGAGAGTTTTTTTTTGCATCTTCTAAACATTCCATATATAATATAAAAATATTTTATTTTTAAATGTCTTCATTGAAATTTTTTTTAATATTTTTATTTATCTTATCTATGTAAGCAAAACTATAAGGTTCAGAGGTCGCTTTAAGGAATTTACCTTTATTAACATTTACTTCTTTACACATTCTTGAAGTCTCTGCAGAAGATGGAGAGTCAAATATACAAAAATGAGAGCAATTGAGTCGTATATCTTTGGGTGTTAGATAATAAGATTGACTTAGATAGATAACACTACAATCTTTATGACGACCACCAATAAAATATTCTACAAGAGGTTTTTGATTCTTTTCACAAACAAAGTCATCAAATATAACTATCTTTTGATTATCACCATCTAGTTCTGATAGAGGTGTTATTTCATCATTACTAGCTTCAATAACATCATATCCTACTTCTTCAGATATAGGTTGAAATGTATCCATTAATTCTTGATACTTTGGTTGTTCTAGATTTTTTGAGAATAAATAAATTTTATCAAAATATAGAAGGTTGTAGAGCATATGCATAAGAGTGTTAGTTTTACCACAACCACTTGGTCCACAGATTAACATTCTAAAAGTGTTAGATGGCATAAAAGGTTTAAGCCTTTTGAATTTGCTTTTAGATTTGGATGTAGAGTCATAGTTTGGTATTTTCATCTATAATTTATATGAATATATTCTTTTTCAATTAATTATATAATTAAATATAAGATTACATTCTATGAATTTATAAAAATTATAAATTATGTTAATATATGAGTCTAAGGAAATGGAAAGAATTAGCTGATAAAAAGACCAACACTGGTCAAATGAAGAGAGAACTATTTAATAAAATAACAGAAGATAAGATAAGAAGTAAAACAACTGATCAGGCTATTGCAAAGACTTTTAGATTAGACAAACTAGATCAAATAGCAGAACAAACTAAACCTAAAAAGAGAGTCCGAATTCAAGTACCTAGAGAGAATATTGATGGAGGTATTGATTATGCACCTGATGTAGATCCTTATGAAGATATGGGTGTAGATGGATTGCAAAATCTAGAAGATTATGTGGGACCAGAAGCAGAAAAACAAATAGCTAAGATACCAAAAGAACCACCAAAATATGAAATGGATCCTAATCTTTGGCAAATTCCTGATGATCCACCTCCTGACTATTCTTTTTATGAAGAAGAAGAACCTAAAGCTATTGAGGGACCAGAAGAAGAAGAAGCGGAAGAAGCACCATTAGCTGAAGCTGAAGAATCAATGGTTGATGATGATGAATATAGATTAGAAGTTAATAAGGTTTTTGATCAATTAGATCTCCCTAATTATGATGATGTAGATATGAGATTAGCCGAACCAGAAATGACTGATGCAAAAAGAAGAGCTTATCTTCGAAAAATAACTGAAGATGCACTAAGTACGCAAAGAAGGATTACACCTATAAAATCAAAGGCAACAAAAGATTATAAAGCTGGAAGAATAACATTAGATGAAAAAAATCAAATTTATAAGGATGTTAGCAAAGTAGAAAAAGATTTAAAATCTTACAGACATTACTATGAAAATAAAATGTATTCATATAAAAAAGGTTCTGGTTTACGTACTCGTAAAATAAAAAAGGGTGGTGGTGCCTTTTTCTTTAATAATGCAAAAGAAATGCTAAATAAATTAACTCTAATTATTGCAGAAATGAAAGCAGGAAATACAAGCATAGATATGAGAAACATGGGTGTAACTATTTTAGATGCACTTTTACATGCTAAACATATAAATAAAAGCCAATATCAAAAATTAGTTAAAAAATATTTTGCTGTTTAATCATATATGGAAAGAGAAATAACATTAAGTAGCTTTTCTGCAAAAAACGAACCTGGAAATAGACCAGGTGACTTTACAACAAATTTTACACCAACAATGATATTAGACTCAAACTCAACATACTATATTGGTTTAAACAGAATTATCTCAATGTTTTTTACATGGACAAATGTTAATTCAGAATATAATAATCAAAAAATATCATATAGTAAAGATAATGGTAATAGTTGGACTGATATTGATTTTCCCCAAGGAGTTTGGTCATATAATGATTTTGACAATTATATTAAATCATAAGTAATCAAAGTAATAATCAAAGTAGAAGATGGAGATGGAAATAATCCAAACTATCCAATCACAATAACTTTTGATGAGCCAACTTTTCGAACAATTATAACTTTAGATACAGGCTATCAACTTGATTTAACTAAATCTAATTTTAATAAGCTTATAGGATTTGATAAAGAGATTTTAAAAGAAGAACAGAATATTGGAAAGAGAGTACCAAATCTTACAGAGGACACTGATATTTTAAATATACATTGTGATTTAACAAGTACTTCATTAGTTGATGGTGGAGAATCAGATATTATTTACAGTTTTGGTACAGGAACTTTAAGTCAATCGTATGCTTTTACACTTGAACCAAAACGTATTGTTTTTAGTCCAATAAATACAACAACTATTTCAAGTATACGTATCTATGTAACTGATGGATTAAGAAGACCGGTATATTTTAATAATTCAGATACTGCATTTTCATTAATATTAAAAAAAATAAGTAATTAATATTATATGGTTTACAATTTAATGCCAAAATCAAGAGAATTTAGAAAGATGTATCATCCATCTCTAGGAAGATATGTTTACTTACATAGAGGTAATGGACTTATAGTTGATAATATAATGAAACCAATTACTGCAGGTGTTAGTGAACTTGGAAGTGCTATTGGTAGTAAAGTTGCCTCTACAGCTGCAAAAGCATTTGGAAAAAAGACTAAAAAAGCAAAAGAAGCAAAAGAAGCAGCAAAAGAGATAGAGAAAAAGGCAGAAAAAGCAATTGAAGAAAAATCTGGTGATGTTATAAGAAAGATGTTATCTAAAGATGCAAAACCATACACTATAGCCCCAGGACCACACCCTGCAACAAAAAGGAAAAAACCGAGCAGAGCTAAAGCTAAAATGACACAACAGGAAGTTAACACATTAATTAATAATCTCTTATATGATTGATTAGTAAAAAAAGAAGAGAGATAAAAATAATATTAAAAAAAAATTATTTTATAAAATATATATGTCATTTCGATCACCAGAAAACGTTCAGAGATATGAAGAAATCAGATTTCTTCTTGAAAGCAATATAAGAGCACCAGCTAATACTACAGAGCAACAAAAAAATGGTTATAAATTTGTAATAAATGATAGAAGTTCTTTTTATGATTGGTTTAATGCTTATTTTGAAGTACAATTTCATCTTGATCTTAAAGCAGATGGAGGAAATAATGCTAATATAACAACAACACTCCTATGTGGATCACATTCACTTATACGGCATCTTGTTATTAAGAGTGCAGGTAAAATTATCTATGATACTGATAATCTACATCTTGTTACTTTTGCAAAAAATCTATTAGAATATTCAGATGATTATGCTAGAAGTGTAGCTAAAAATACTTTTTGGTATTTAGATTTAGGCCCAACAGCAGTAAATGCTGAAAATAGTGCTTTTCAAGCAAGAAGACTATTAACATCTGAAAACAAAAGAGTAAATGTAAATATTCCTCTAAACAGATATTCTTTCTTTGAAGAATTAGAGGGGAGGATGTTACCTCCAATGCAACTTGAATTTGAAATAGATTTAAACCCTGATGCTGAAGCTCTTTGGGGTGCAGGTGCTAATCATGGGACTGTTAGATTAGTAATAGATCGATTATACTTATGGGTTCCAAGAATACAACCAAAAGATGCTCTAATGAGTAAATTCATATCTGATTTTCAAAAACCAACTAAATGGAATTACTTAAGAGAAATGTATCAGAGATCAGAACTAGTAAGAGCAAGTGGAGATTTTAGAATATCAGCATCTATTGATAAAGTAAGATATGTGTTTGTCTATTTACAGAGAAATAAGAATAATTTAATTGGTGCAAATCCTTATATATATGATACATTTAAAATAAATGCTGCTGATGCTGATGGTCTTAAAACACTAAGTAGTTGCCGACTTGAATATGGTGATGGTGTATTTTATCCTGAAAGAGACTTTGAAAGTGAGAGTAAAACTAGAATATTCAATGCACTAATGAGTTATTCATGGAAAAAGAATGATTATAATACTGGAACACAATTAAATATTGCTAATTTCCAATCTCTTTATCCTCTTATCTTTTTTGATCTAAGTTATCAAGCTGATGGTGTAAGTAGAGATCCTAAACAACTTATACTTAAATATATGCTTAATAGAGATAATGGTGATGAGTTTAGGGTTCATGCTATTGTTCTTTATGAAAAAGATGTTGTTGTTGATAAAGTAGGAGATCAATTAGTTATTGTATAAGGAAAAAAGGAAAACACCCTCACAAAAAAAATATTTAAGAAAAAATAATTTAAAAAAAATATATTTATTAATCATATAGAATGATGAAAGCAAAGTTTGTAAAGAAAGAAAACAAAGAAGAAAACAAAGAACAAAAGAAAGATGGTCATGTTATTGTTGATTTTTTAGATATAGATACTAATAGTATTAGTTTTGGTACACCAAAGAAAAACAATTATAATGGGTTACAAATACCTATTTTATATGATGGTTGTACTATGTATGTTAAATATGAAGGTAATTCACCATTTGGTGCTCAAGAAAATCTTGATAAAGATGGTAATTATCTTGGAACAAGTATGCAAATAAATTTAGAAGAAAATTATCTAGATAAAGCAATAGAATTAGATCAGTTTTTTATTGACACTTTTTATAATAATAAATGGGGGTTAGCAAAAAATATTCCTAAAAATAATATAGCAGGTTATGATGAATATGGTCAAGGTGGATTATGGAAAAGAATTTGTAAAAAGCCTTATAAAGTAGATAAAGAGACAAAAGAGAGAGAATATCTAGATTATCCTTCTAAGATGGAATTTTCACTATTATATAAAAAAGATAAACTTCAGACTACTTTTTTTGATTGGGATGGTAATAAAAAAGATAATTATGAAGATGTTATATCAAAAACTCATGTTAAGTTTATTGCTGGATGGTTTTCATTATGTAGAGGTACATTTGGATTAACTCTTAAACCAAAATTAATGCAAGTTAGATATAAACCAGAAGAAAATAGATTTAGTCAATGTTGTCTTATGGATGATGATGTTAATATTGAAGGAATTATTTCATTACACCCAGAAAATTGTTTTGATTATAGTGATTAGTTTGTAAGTTTTAAATAAAAAAAAATAAAAAAAGAAAAAATATTATTTATGAGTTAAATGAAAAACTTAAAAAAATTTAATTCATAATTAATATAATGTCAAAGAAATTAGTTCAAATTAACGTTAATCTTTCAAAGGGTCAAATTACAAAACTTAAAAGCGCTTATAAAAAAAGTGAAGAAATAGGTATTAGATTAAAAAATAAAGATTTAACTGGTAGTCATACTCTACTTGTTTCAAATAATATGGCTTATAGACTAGAAAAAGCTAGAAAAAATAAAACTGGTGTTCTTATTAAAATTCCAAAGACTAATATTAGAAAACAAACTGGATATGGTATTCTAAGTAGTGTATTACCAGTATTGAGAAATTATGGACCTATGCTTGCTAAAACTGCTGGTTTATCAGCTCTTGCTGGTGGTGTGGGTGAAAGTGTTAGACAGATTGTAAAAAAAATAAGTGGTGGACAAGTATTTAAAGTACCAAATAGTGAGCTACATAAACTTGCAATTATGAGTGAATTGCTTACTAAACCACAGATTAGAGATTTAGCTGATGCTTACAATAATAATATGGATTTAATGTTTAAAATTAATCAAAAGCAAGTTGGTAATGGCATAGGTACTATTTTAGCAAGTATTGGAATACCAATGCTTTTAGATGCATTTAGAGGTAGAGGAGTTACAGGAGGAGCAATTATGCCAATGAGTGAATATCCAATGAGACCACCTCCATTTTTTGGTACATGGGGTGAGGGAGGTCCAAGAGTTGGTAAACCACCTACTTCAGAAGGAGGTGGTAAAAAAAAAAGAACGAAGCAGCTTATTATTATTAAAAGGAAACAAACAAAAACTAAAATTTAAAAAGACAGTTCCATTAAGTAATTACGATCTTTTAGATTGGTGTAAATATTTAGGTATTCCTATTGGAGATGTATTAAGTAGAGATGTTAAAGTACCTCATAATCATAAATTAGCTATATTTATATATAATTTAGAACCACATTATATGAGTGGATCTCATTGGGTTGCAACTTATGTTAGAGATGGTGTTATTAATTATTTTGATAGTTTTGGCATGCCACCTTTTCAAGAAATTGTTAATCATGCTAAGATGAAAAATTTAACTCTTTTACATCAAAACATGCAGATTCAAAACTTATATACCACTACTTGTGGTTATTTTTGCCTTTACTTTCTCTATGAAATGCATAAAGGTACAGATTATTGGGGTCTGTTAAGTGTTTTTAAAACAGATACAAATTATAATGAAAAATTTATAGAGCAGTACTTCAATCACCTAAAATCTTAAAATTTTGAAGATCTAATGCCCTTTGTAGTAATGAATGAGTTTTTTGTTCTTCTGATAATTTAACATATTTTTCTTCTAGTTTTCTTTCTCTATCTTTTATTTTATCTTCTCTTTCCTTTTGTTCCTTTTGTAATTCTCTTGCTCTAGTTATTAATCTATCTCTTGCTTTACTTAAATCTTTTTTTACTGATTCTTTATGTTCTTTTGCATTCTTTTTCTCTTTTCTATTACATAATGATCTAAAAAGGTTTTTGTATCTTTTATAAAAACTTTTTACCTCTGCATATAATATCTCTAGTGAACGAATATCATTTATTAATACATTAACATCCATATATAAATAGAATTTAAAAAAATTTTTAATATAAGTTAAGGTACTTAAATAAAATTATAATTTAATTATTATATATGAGATCTTATTGTGTAAAACAGAAAAAACAAACTGAGTGTGTTCCTGGTAGTGAGGTGAGAGTTGTTACTAGTAATGGCAGAAATGCTATGAAGTGTAAATGTGCTGAGTGTGGCATTACAAAGTTTAGATTTGTTAAAGGTAGTGCTACACCTTCTTTGTCTACTGTAAAAAGAGCAGTAAGAAAACCTAGAGTACCTAAAATAGCTAAACCAGCAACTGCAGTAAAGAGAAAGAGAGGTAGACCTAAAAAAGGTAAAGGACTATTATTAGGTCCAAACACCCCTTTTAAAGGTATTCCAATTTTTGAGCAAATTTTTTAATTTAAAAGATTTTTTAAAATTAAATATTATAGTGTAATGAAAGAAATATATTGTGTTAGACAAAGAATGCATACTGGTAATGTGCCTGGTTCTGAACAATATTTTAAAACTATTAATAATAGACACGCAGTAAAAATAAAATGTGATGAATGTGGTATTAATAAGGTTAAGTTCTTATCTAATAATGAAGTAAATGGTTTAAGACAAATGTATGGATCAGGATTTGATGAGTTATTTATTAAAGGTTTAACAGCAGGCGCTAAAGGTTTATTTAATGTAGGAAGGAGAGGAGTAGCTAATGCAATTACATCTGATAGTGCTAAAGCTCAATTTAAACAAATTGGTCAAAAATATTTAAATGAAGCTATTGATTCAATCACTGATGATGTATCAAAAAAGATAAAGGGTGAGGGTATTGTTGATGATGCTAAATTAATGGTAAAAAGTGGAAGAAAAAAAACAGCTGACTTTATTAGATCTAATAAAGCTAAAGATAAATTAAAACAATATGTAGAAGAAGCAGCAGATGTAGCAGCTGATAAAATAGAGGGAAAAGGAGTAGATATTCATAAAGCTATTGGTAAACTTCCAAAACCAAAAGGTGGTTGGACTCTTCCAGGTCATAAGTATACTGGTCCTTATAATGATTTAAATAAACAAGTTAAATTTGATAAAAATACAGGTCAAATATTAGAGATATATGATAAGCCAACTGGTACAGCAGATGCCATTGCAATGCAACATGATGTTGACTATACAGTATGTGGTGATGATAAAGCTTGTAAACATAAAGCTGACAGCAAAATGGTTAAAGCTCTTGATGCAGTTCCTTGGAAACAGAGACAATGGGGTCATTGGTTAGCTAGAAATATGATTGATAAAAAAAGAAAGTTAGGTTTAGGCGCTCATGATAAAAAAAAAACGCCCAAAATTTAAGGTGGCAAGAAAAATTGGCTGATGAGTTACATAAACCTATAAGACGTAATTTTAATAAGAGAAGAGTTATTGTTCATAATGTTGACCAAATTTGGTGTTCTGATTTAGTTGATATGCAAAAGCTTAGTAAATGGAATAAAGGTTTTAAATATCTTCTTATGGTCTTAGACCTTTTTAGTAAATATGGTTGGATTGTACCTTTAAAAAATAAAACTGGTTTAGAAGTATCTAAGGCTTTCGAAACCATTTTACAAAAGCATAAGCCAAAAAAGTTATGGGTTGATAAAGGCAAAGAGTATTACAATAAAATTTTTCTCGATTTACTAGATAAAAATAATATAGAAATTTATTCTACTCAAAATGAAGAAAAGTCAGCTGTCTGTGAGCGATGGAATAGAACTATTAAAGAGAAAATGTACAAGATGTTTACAATCAAAAATAATACTGTTTATATTGATATTTTGGATGAAATACTCTCTTCTTACAATAATAGTAAAAATAGAAGCATAGGTATGACTCCAAATGAAGCTAGAAAGAAACATAACTATGGAAAAGTTTATTTAAAAATTAATGATTTTGGTAGAGAAATAGATAGAAATAGCAATAGTAAACCTATATTTAAAGTGGGTGATACTGTTCGTATAAGCAAATATAAAAGAAAAACTTTCGATAAAGGATACACTCCAAATTGGACAGAAGAAGTATTCGTTATAGATAGAATTTTACCCACAATTCCTATAACTTACAAAATAAAAGATTCAGATGGTGAAGAAATAAAAGGATCTTTTTATACAGAAGAGCTGCAAAAGACAGATCAAACTGTTTTCAGAATAGAAAAAGTAATTAGAAAAAAAGGCAACAAAGCTTTAGTTAAATGGAAAGGTTACCCTGAAAAATTCAACAGTTGGATAGATATAAAAGATTTAAAAGATCTATCCTAAATTTTGTAATGACCATATGCATAACTACTTATTACGTCATCTAGTACATATCTCTTATCATCATAACATGATAGGCTTGTTTTATTCATTAATATATTATACATTTCATGATAGTCTGATCTAATACATTTCATCTCTGTCTTTATTATTTTTTGATTAAATAGGACATCTTCAAAATGAGAATAATTAAAGTATCTCTCATTTGGGTGATTATTATCTATTAAATATTTTTTTATTCCTTTTGCTTTTATTTTCTCTTCATGTATTATCTTTTCTTCACCATTTTCAAATATTTTCTTTTCTATTTCAAATGAATACATTTTACTCTTTAATCCAACAAATTTTGTTATAGGTATTCCAGCAGTCTCATCTTTAAACTTTCCAATCACTTGTTTGTTCTCAGTAAATTTAAATTTTGAATCTTTTGGATATTTATGATTATCTAATTGATCTCTAAATTGAAAAAGGTCTTCATAAACATCTTCTGTCTCTATTTCATACATAAGTGAATCAGTATCAGTAAACAATAGTTTTGCTCTATCACCATATAGTGGTTTTATCATTCCATAGTGAAATTTATACATAAGTAATTTACTTAATTCAAGAATAGAGACACCACAATATATTGGTTTATCTATTAAAACCTCTTTCTTTCTCATACTTACAGCAACTAAATCATCTGAAAATATTTTACAACCAGCATAATAAGGTGTTTTTGTCTGTTTAAGAAACTGCTCTTTATCTGTCACAAGGTGAACATTACATCTCTTTCTAACATTTTCCATTGTCTTTCCATAAACACTGTTATTCATTAGTTTAAAAAAATCTTTTTCAAAATCAGTCTCTGCATTTGTTCTCATATCTGTATTAAATTGAATATAGTCTTTCAACCATGGTTTTTCAAAAAATTCAATTACCCTATGCACTTTTTTTAATTTTAAACCTAATTCTAAATAATACTCTAAAAGTCTTTCATGAACTACATAATTCTTTTTATCATTTAGTGTTGTCATTAGCTTTTTTACTTTTGTATCTGATATATTAAACTTATCTTTTAATTCATAACATAAGTCTGATAACATATCATTTGTTATATTTATACTCTCTGGTGCACAAGGATAGTCATTATGTGAATCATGCAACTCTTTTGGATACTCTAAGTCTACTTCATAAAACCTTCCTTTACCCTTTACTTTTGGCAACATTTTATCTTCTGGAAAACCTTCTAACCATTTAAATCCACCATATGGTAGTGGTTCTGACATTGCCCAACCATAAAGGTTATTTGCATCAAGATAAATTATATAAGTGCTTTTTTCATTTGGATTGTAATTACTTAAATATTTATTATTTGCTATAGCATTTCTATGTGGAATATTACATATTCCTCCTCTCTTTGCTCTTTCAAAAAAATAGAGTTGGTCTATGTTTTCCTGTATTATTTTATCTAAATATATTCCTCCACTATTTACTCCCTTTTTATTATTTAATGCTGAATCCCAAGCTAAACTTGGTGATGATAGGTAATGTTGTGGATCTAATCCATAATATTTTAAACATGTATATCTAAAGTTTTCAAAAATATCTGATAATAATAAAACATCAATCTTTAGATATAAATCATGGTATTCTCCCATATTTTTTATACCAAACTTATTCCATACTTTTTTTGCATGTTCATAATCTTTATCTTCAATATCTCTATCTACTAAATCATTAAAAAGTACTTCTTTTCTGGTAAACTAGTCTCATTAAATCTTTGAAATGAGTCTATATAGCTATAAGGATATACTCCTTTTCTCTTTGACAACTCAAACTCTTCATCATCTTTAAAATATTCTCTAAGATATTTAAATTTATTCTCTTTACTTCTTGCTAAGCAAGCAGCTAAACTCTCTAATGAAGAGAGTAAAAATTGAGCACTATCAATAAAAGATATATTACCTATTGAAAATGTTAAATATTGTTCTATATTTTTTGGTATTATTCCAATATTTAGGTTACGTTTTTTCTTTTTCTTTTCATCTTTTTTACTAAGTTGTGCATTATATCTTTCTATTTCTTTGTTTTCAGAATCTATTATCTTATTTTTTTCTTTTAATATAGCACCAATCTCTTTTACGATAAGATGACCATCATAACCTCTTAAGTTATGAAATACTACTTGTATTTTTAAATTATCAGCACTTACTCTAAATTTAAGATTACATTCATTATGTGCTGATCCTCTATATTTACCAGTAATATGGCAGTGGTCTCTTACAGGTTGTTCATCATTTTTATATTTTTTAAAGCAAATATGACATTCTTTTGCATTTTTAAATTTTTCTTCATCTTCTAAAGTCATCCTTAAAGGTTTATTAAAATAGTTTTCTACAATCTCTTTGCAGTATTTCTCCTCTTCTAATATACAATTTAAAAACTCTTTTATAACATCTTTTCCTCTATAAAATTTTACAGGTTTACTATAATTATTATCATAAGTACAAACTAATTTATAACCAAAACTACATGGAATATGTCTCTTTTCTTTTATTGTAAAAGATTCATTAGGACTCTTTTTTTGTGGTTTTGTGCCTAAACAATCTTCTATTAATGCTTCAAAATCAGCATAGATAGTAAATGGTTGCTTTAATTTTTTTGCATGATTTTTAAAGTGAGTAGTTGGTATTCTCCATTTACCATTAATATCTTTATACATTTCTGGTAATCGTGTTGCACAATTTCCTTCATTTATATCTTTACAATCTTTTTTATGACGTTCTAAAAGATCTTCTCTTATAAAACCATGTAAACATCGAACACAGTAATACATTCTACACTTTCTTTTATTTTTATTATATAAAAGTTTATTTATATCTTTTATATAAACATAATGAGTTTTATCTTCATCTTCTATTTGAAGCATATTTAATATTATTTTATTATCTTTTTCACTAATATATAATGGATATACACCATTATCATATGTAAAAATATTAATATTTTTACA
>CM042746.1:20242276-20281867 GCA_022496165.2 Catalaphyllia jardinei | reverse complement strand
TCTAACTTCTTTATATCAGTTACTTTACAAGGAAAATTAATTCCTTTTAAATCATAATTTTTAAAATAACTTCTATCTTTTAGTGTAATTCTTTGTGGATCTTTATCTCTTGGATTATCTTGCCTTATTGAATTCCAAATAACACAATAATCATCTTTATTTTTAATATTAATCAAACCTTTTTGAGAGTTTTGTAATTCTTTTGGTAATGGTAAATATGTTCCACCACCAATTGGTGTATATTTTGCAATATTAATAAAATTACTCTTTATCTCCTCTATTATTAAACCAGACCCACCAGATAGCCATTTTGATATTTTTTCTAATATAATCTCTACAATAAAATTATAATTATCTTTTATCTCTTCAGTATTTATTACAACTTCTGGATTATCAATATTACTAAATGAACCCTCAATATATTCTCTAATATCTTCACCATTTTCATTAAATTTACGTTTATAAAATAATATTTTAATTGCAATACTAAATTTTAGTCCTCTATTTTTATTTAAATAATCAAGTAATAATTTTTCAATCCAATTATAAACTTTATTTAATTGATTTCTTGGATCTTTTTTATCAAAAATATATATTTCTGCAGATAATGCATAATTACCAAAAGCTTTATCTAATTTTTTAATTACTTCTATTTGATTTTCTTTATCTTTTAATTCTTTTCTAAATGCTTCTATTGCTTCTGGTTTATAAAATGGTTTTATTTTTTCTATAAATTGATTAACATCTTTTATTATTGCATTTGGAATAAAAGTTGGTGTTTGTGTTGGTCTTTGAGTAATATTTCTTGGTGCTGGTGTTGGTCTCTTGCTTTTTATTCTTGGTTTTGGTGTTGGTTTTTGTTTTGGTGGAACATATGGTGTTGGTTGTAATGGTTCTGGTAATCTAGATCTTTTAAAACTAGGTCTTCCACCAATTTGAAATAATGGGTTAATAATTATCTTTTTAATTGGTTGATTCAATATATAACTATTAATTACATCCATATTATATGAATTAAGAGCTTTTTTCTGAGATTTTATCATTTTCAATTATATAATAGTGTGTCATTTTTTTTTTAATTTTATTTTTTTTTAATTATATTTTTCTAATTCTATCAAATTTTCATTATTAAAAAGGTTTCTCTCATGTTTTTTGCTTCCTAAATGAGTCCATTTTCCACCTAATCTATAGTTCTTTCCATTATTACAAATAACACAATACCACTCTGTTGTCTTTAGTCTAAATACATGATATCTCTTTCTGTATTCTTTGTAATTTTCTTTCTTTAACATTTGCATTTCTGGGGTATTTAGATAAGCTTCCATTTATATAACAGTATATAATATTTTTTTTAAGTATCTTGAGCGTCATTTTTATTTTTCTTTGTGACTTAACCCGTAAGCAAATAAAGCAAATCTAATTTTTTTACTTTTTAAAAGCAAAATGCGCCCGCATCCCACATGCGCCAAAACCCCTCTCTCACTAACTACTGTCCATAAGTGTTTAGATATTCCCTTACGTTTACTATGATTCCTGCAATAATAATAATAATAATAATAATAATAATAATAAATAATATTATTATTATTATTATCAATCTGCAACCTGCAAATTAAACCCTCCGTTCTTATCACGCATATCATATTTACCCACGTCCGGTTTTTCATTCGGAGACGCCATAGCTTTACTTCGAGAAAGCTACACGTTTCTGTAGAGAGGTTCTTATGTTTCTTCCATCAATTTAGTTAAGCTTATGTTTCTCGAGTTCGATGAATAGGTTTATTGCTCCTTTTGTCCCTTCTGACACAAAAATGTAGCTGTTTGCGTGCGAATCTATTGACTGTTTTGCGTGTTGTATATCCCATCGTTTGACTTAGTTCAGGCAAAACCGTACCGGTCCTCAATGTCGATCTTATCAGTTGCCAGTACTTCTAAAAAATATGTACGTCTGCAGTTAATGCTGCAACTCGTACGTAAGTGAGGAAGGATGCTGAACATTTTGCGGCACAAAGAGTTGGGTCAAAGTCGGTCAAAGTCCAACTTTCCACGGATAGGCAGAGAAGCTAAGATTGGCTAACCGCCAACGAACGGATGTGACCGGTCCGTTGAGCAGGGTCGGAAACTTGCTCCTAGTACTCCTCGGTTGTCTTTCTGAGAGGTAGGATTTTGGCACAACCCGCGATCACGTGGGTGTCCAATTACAGCCTTGCATACGGTGGCTGAGCCCGCAATACGTGCGGCAGTCAAAACTTAGGTGTCCTACCGAAACGTCACGAAAATAGCCTTTTTCTTCGCCGCTAGCTAAAATGAAGACAATGCTACGGTTGCTTTGCCCTTTTTTAACAATTAACTAGAGAATTGCGGGTTTAATTTGACGACGAACAGCACAATTTGTTCAAAATAAGACTACTATTATCCTACATGGCTGCGCGCGAGGAACTACTATTTTGGGCGCCAAATTAGAAGCTTGGAGACAAAAGATGTTTCATATTTTTTCAGTTTTTTCAATGTGATATGGTTTTGGGAATTGTAAATCCCCTTTAGTGAATATTTAATGCCATTTCCAATAAGGAAAGGTGCTTGATTTCAATGCTTTTCCTGTCAACTTAAATTAACGTGAGGACACTAAAATTTTTCCCACCTGCTGAATCCTGATTGGTCAATTCAAATGTTCCGCGCTCCAGCCGTATGCAAGGAGCTAGGTCTCCGGTTGGACCTTTTTGTGACTGGATACCTGTAATTGAACACCCATGTGATTTACACGTCAGTTACACGCGCTTTAATGGCTTTTTTCGCAATGTTTCGCACATTGTTCAACATTTGCAAAAGCGCTACAGATGTTCTCGCTCAAAAGAACCTCCCGAAAGACATTTTCAATTCCAAAATTTGTTATAGATACGATTTTAATTGGACCTGATCCGTCTAAAAGAACTCGTGATCATCATGAACAACTCGAACTTTAAAATTTCCACGTGCGTGACCTGTGCAGTTCAGACCACTTTAGCCTGCAAAACAGGCGGATTCTCTAGGCAGAGAATGAAACGCTTTTCTTTTCGACTCACGCGTCGCGCTAGTGGCCGTCTTCCGCCCTCGTGTATCAAGCTTCGCGGTCTGCTCGGCTAATCCCCCTTTTCTGCGGGCTGGTTTTCAGGGCTCTTTTTCTGTTTCTTAAGGTGGACGAACGGAGTGTTTGATATGTTTGTTTCATTTACCTTTTTCTCTAAAACCATATTATACACCCACACGCGATACCCGGCATTATTCTGGCCAGCACCTGGTGCTCAATTTGGGGAGTAGGGGATTGGTTCCATAATTTGTGATTATCACAAGGTATCATAATCTCACAAAAATGCCAAACTGTAGGTAGACAAGGTGTCTAATTTGCTCAATATTTCCCAGCTACTCTACCGTTATTAGTTTCGGCACAGGCAGACCACTCTATGTGTTCGTGATTTAATATGAAACGAAGAGAATCTATGAGGGTTATGGATAAAGCTATGAAAATTGCACATCTAAATCACATCTCGGTCAGCGTTCGCCCAAGCAACAAAACAGTTCGACGCCAATCGACTTTTTCCCTAATTCTACTACATTGTCACTCATGTTCGACTACTCGTCGCCATGACCCACAAGCGGACTAGAGGATTTTTCTCTGTCGACGATTTTAGAGAGGAGGTATCTAACACCTCTTTGAGGCATTTGTCGCTTTTGAAGCTGTTAAAGCCGCTCATGCGAATTCTAGAGTTTTGGAGGCCTGCCTCGTTGGAAAGTATGGTCTCGCCACGACTGTGAAATGTTTATCTTTTGTGAGAAGTGCGATGTGCTTGCCATGTGGCGATCAAAAACGTCTCTCTATAAGTTGTTTCCCAACGTCGATGCCCAACACATCCAATTGTTTGAGGCACTCAACAGCACGTCCGAAGCCGTCGGTAAAATTTCCAAAGGATCGAGTATTCTCGCTCCTCCGACTTCGAAAGTCGAAATGCGACTTCGAAATGCGTTCTTTATTTATAATTTTAATAAATCACTACATTGTACAGAAAACAGCTTATCTTAAGATATTTGGTTAGAAACTAAAATGTGTTGTTCCAGAAAATGTACATACCCCGCCCATGGAAGGTTTTTTAAATTGAGTCCCCCACCCCTCCGGAAATTCCATTTTAGTGCCATACTTTCATTTAAAAAGTTGGGCTTTTGAAACCACCCTCCCCCTTGGAATTTCCATTAACCTTCCATGGGGCAGGCGTGGATATTTTCTGGAACTACACAATTTATTAGTTGATTTGAAAAAGGAAACTTAAATGAAACCATGCAGCTCAATCTCGAAAAGCATCACGGATAAGACCTCGTTTGACGGCCTCGTCGCATGGTAAATACTTCTTAGTTCTCGCCAAATTTTTGCAGCTTAGACGCTTTTTTATGAATTAATATACAGAAACTGAAAACTCTTAGTATTCTTATACTCAGTGAATAAAATACTTACAAACATTCAAGAGTTCCTGATCGATCCAAGGAAACTTGATTGCTATGTACAATTTATAATTGTTGTTTTATTCCAGCACACTAAACTAAACGACCTCCTCTAAAAACTTGTATTATTTATTGCTCATATGATGAAAGTCTGCTAATTAGCCCTATTTAAAAAAAAGAGACCACACGTTGAGGAAATAAACATTGCACTTTCCAATTACCTACAAGAAATGACCTTGATGCCTGATGATGTACCTTCAAGCAACGTTTGCTCGGGATAATACTGATAGACTAGAAGAGGTGATTTATGGCGCAAGCACATCTCATCGAGTTAATGTTGTTGCTGTACAAGCCAGGCATTTTGTGCAGGAACCTCCTTCTGCCCGTAACTGAGCAATCTAGGACAAGGAAAAGAAGCATTTATCCCCCAGTAATCTCGCATGTATCTCCATACAACGCTGGTGATCGCACGAGACGAAGAAGAAATGAAATTGATAATGTCAATGATCGGAGGAAGCTGGGTCAATCCCTAGCCTGGCTCTAGCCCTTTAAGAGCGAAAAGGAAGACGTAGTTATCTACTGGCAACCTCAGAATTCCTGAGATAGAGAATGATCTGCATGCTTTACGCAGAGGCTTTCGGAGAGACAGCTTATAAGACATTTTTCATGACAGGCTTGAGTCTGACCCGCCTAAGGTGAAATTGTGCGACAAAATTACGACACTCAAGGCTTAAACATGTTAAACATTTGGTGATCTCTCAAAGAAGATGAAAGGAAAAATAGGGACAAGCAAGGAAGTAATCATTAAAGCGGATCGCGCACAGTTTGCTTAAATGAAAGTGTTGATAACAGAACTTTGAAGATGAATGATATACTGAGCCATCCTCTCAGCGGACCTCGACCTTGGGCCCTGAACTCGGCCGATGCCGGAGCCGGCCAGAAGAATATGACACTAAGCAGCAGATATGATTCTTCGGCCGTGCGGTGTAATTATTGACGGAATGGTAATGGCCCAGAAGATAAGAGGCGACCAGAGAACATTTGCTGAAGTGGGTGGCTGTATGATTTCCTTGGTTATGCACGAAAGAACAGACAGCCAGCGTATTAAAGGTGGTCTTCGACGTTTCAGGAGATAATTTATTCAACAAACCCGAGAGAGAGAAGAGAGGCTCAGAAAGTGGTCATGAATTTAGAATCCTGAAGATAGACTACAAAATACATCAATAGTGGCAATTCGTGTCCAACTCCTATAATAAATCTCTCCTGATCAAACTCATTTCAGAATAGTGGCAAAAAGAGAGGCTCAGAGGCAGACTCGCTGGAAAGACCATCTATGTAACGTCCGAGGATTGCTGCAAGGGAAGGGCTAAGGTCCACAGGTACCAGAGTGTTTCTCCATGCAGCACATGCAGCAGCCGCAGGATACAGCTGAGGTGTAGTTATTACGTCAGTAGGTACTTCTGTATTTGTTCTTAGGCTTTTTTATTATTGCATGCCGTGGTTATGGAGTCTGTAATGCTATTGGATGTTCTCCGCCAAACAAGGCAAAGTTGACTCGAATCAGCTACCTCCCTGTGCAGATTGTTTCTGTTGTTTAAGGGGTACTCATTGAAGGTAAACTACCAGTTGCAAGCAGCTATCTGTACAAAAAGGTTTACAGAGCTACCCTTACTGTCCCTTCACCAGGTGGTCATGGAATAAGAATGGCCGAGGAGCACTGCGACTTATCCATCAAATGAATGAGTGGCTAAACCGCCCCTTCAGTTCTTCTTCAATTTCTCTCCTGTTTTTGGGCAAGATCCTTCAAGCAGTCCAACTGAACCTTACAAATGGCGTTAAACAAGGCCACAAACTCAAGCTAACATATTTATAAATGATGGAACAGAGGATTAACTCTGAAGTGTAAATTTTAGTTCTAATTTAACCCATGAATAACTCACTGGGCGTTAGCCCTAGTAAAGGGAATCAGGGAACCACACGAGGTAAAGAAAAAATCTCATGTTCATAGTGCTACGCGGCACAACATTCATATGTACCCTTACTTTCTCTTCGCCGCGATTCACCATCCTAATCGACCCCGACTTTCTCTGTCCGACCTCGTAGCTCAGTCCGCAGAGTAACGGTAGATCTATTCCGGAGGTCGTGGGTTCGATTCCCACCGAGGTCAAAAGATTTTTTTCTTTACCTCGTGTGGTACCCTGATTCCCTTTACTAGGGCTAACGCCCAGTGGGTTATTCATGGGTTCAATTAGCACTAAAATTTACACCTCAGAGTTAATTCTCTGTTACATCATTTGTGTTGTGCTACGCGGCACAACATTCATATGTAAGATATTTATATGCTTGTTGCATCATGTATATAAAGCACAATTTGCAAATATGAAAATAGAATGCCGAAGGAGGCCAGAAATGCCTTTAATATTGGGGAGGTCTGGAACCCAGTATGTTGCCTTGGTAAAAAACCTGTTAGCTCAAATTGTGGAGCACATTTAGTAGAATCTTACTGCAAAGAATCAAACATTTCTGATACAAGAAATGAGATATCCTTTTTCATCATATTTGATCAAAAGTTGGTTGAGTATATGACATCATCAGTTGACTAATTTGCATATTTTAAAAACTTGAATATCCCTGGAACAAAAAGAGATATTTAAAAATAGTAAACAGCATTTTTTTCTCATGCAGGCTACTTATTTATGTTTTAAAATGGCTTCAATAGAAAAGATGCAATTTTCGTCATCATGACGGTGGTACTTTAAGGTGGTAACTGAGTAATTACCCACAAGAGAAATACAAACAAGAGAAGCACTTCATTTGTCTTCAGTTTTCTTCTGAATTTCTCTTGTTTCAAACTAAAAGTGTTTTTGTCTGTTATGATAACATTTCTTCACTGGACTTTCTGGTCTGAAACTTTTTTGTCAGACCATTACTAACAAACATTTCACTACAGAGAAAGTTCATTGAAAACAATTATATATTTGTTTTAAATTTGTACATGTCTAGTTTGTCTTTTTGAACTGATGAAGGTCTATTAAAGTTCTCAATTGATGCTTAATTTTAGTGAATGTCTCATTTAGGGTGAGTCATTGAAACAATAGCGTAATAAATTTGTTTGTGTTTTCTTAGGTGGTTACCTCCTGGCATATACACCTCACAAAGGCATACAATGGCATGATTTAGATGATGCAACCTACTTTTCCCATGTTTAACATACATGTAAGAGTATCAGTGGACCTGGCCAAGTGTGATTTTTCTACGGATAATGGAAATACAATAAAGATACAAAGCCACTCAAATGTGATTTTATTTCTTGACAGCATTCTGTAGGAGGTTTACAAAAATTAACAGGAAAATTTCACTACGTCAATTTTATTAAGTTAAGTACTCCTATCTCCAAAATATATTTGTTATGTTGTCGTACTGGTAAGATTCTAAATTATTTGGAAATTTTGCATAGGAAATGATTTCATTTAAAAATGCAGCTCAGGCACAACAACAATAATTCTCCTTTCTATGATGTTTTCTTTTGTGTGGAAAGGTTTGAAAACAAATTATATTGACCTAGCTACATGTAAGTCAGAAAATATTTCTTGTAGTAGCTCTTCTGAAAAAACTGTTCGTTTGTTGTTGCTTTTCCTGTTGATTTTTTTGCTTGAATGTTTTTATTTTCCTAAGCAGTTTCTTGAAAACACATTTTAAGATAAAAGCTAGCCATAAAAAAACAATTGTTTGATTTGATTTGATTTTTGAGATCATTTTTAAGATAAAAATTAAAGTGATTTTTGTATAATATTTGATTTTTTTCCTGGAGGGGGGGGGGAGCACCTCATAAGAATTCTCCTGGAAATTAAAGGTACAAGGGAGGTGTCCAAAATATACCTTAGTAAAAATGTTATGTTTTTAGTTTGGGTCTCCCTGTGAAGCTGTAAAGCATGGTTATTTATTTACTTTAATTCAAAATACAAAATGAAACTTGCATTGATACTCATCACTCAATCCCTTGGCACTGCTTTGTTCTTTAATAATTGCCTTTTTCCGCAAACAATACTTTAAACATCTTTGTCACACCAGGGGTGTGGGGTGGGAGGGGGTGGGTGGGGGTATTATGCAAAGTTTTATAGGGGGAGGCTTCATCTTAAAGTCCATTACCCCTTTTGGCTTAACCTTTTGTATGCATTTAAACCATTTTGATAGAAAAGGCACCTCTTTTGTAGATCTTTCACTGGAAAAGGGCACATGTACCCCTTCACAACCCCAATTTGAAAATACTGTAACCCTTTTCTATACCCTTGGAAACAAGTTAATGGACAATGTTGCAGAATCCCCTCATTCTGGCTTAGGAGAGTAAATGAGAGCTTTTCAACAACATTTTAGAGCCAGAAGAATGGAAACCCGAAATCACAGATTTCTAACCTTTCATACACCTCAACTTGTGAAATGCTTACTCTTTCATAATTATACCTGAAGCCTGAAAAAGATACCCATTTTGAGCTGAGCCCTCCCATATACATTGTAGGTCAATACAGGTAAGTGGTCCTCCTACATACACAAGTCAGGAACCCAGCCCCTTTACAAGTAGTGAGGAAGCTGGCCTTAAGACAGGTATATGTATGAGCCAGCTTCTAAAGTTTTGAGCACAAACTTTTGTTGACTCTGTCAACTTCTAGGACAGAACCTTTTCTTTGTTGATCTCGTCTGAGTTTACAGACCATGACCTGCATCACTCTCACAATGTCACTAACACTAACAATGCCACTCAATCTATTCAGTTCCACTGCACTATATGTTTCATCATCACTCTTCAATGATTGTCAGACATGAGTTAATTAGTTAGGTGTCGCTGTTGGTATTGCCTGTTCTCAGACTTCTTTTTACGAACAGTTTGTTAAAATGGCTCCGTTACATTGAAATCGTGATAAATTAAAATTGTCAGAATTACTAGTGTTCTCTCGTTCCCTTACAGACTGAAATGTCTTGATGTAAGCTTATATAGAGAAAACACACTGGAAAATAAAGCAAACTGTATAAGCAACCTTTCAAAATGACTTCCCAATATGATAGGGATTAAAAGATGAGGAACTTGGTCTGAAAACAGGGCAAATGAGAGGGTTTAAAGAAATTAAAGGTGCACGCTTGACCACATGGGATCGGGCCGGGAGGGGGTAATGGAACTTAGTGTTGATGGCATTATTGACACTGTGGAAACGGAACAATAAATTTGATTATAACTGAGAAAAAACACGACATGTCCAAATTACTGAATCGCTGTTAAAACTATCCTCTTGCTTTTTTTTAAGGGGTTCACGGCCTACCTGTAATGGAAGCGTCGTCAATCAATCAAAGAATTGCTTTGGGAAAACATATCTTGTTTAAGGTTCTTACCCAATAATAACATATTTTATGACATCAGTTTGAGCCCTAAGCAAAAAAACATAAATTTGTGTTGGTGTCGATCGGCAGGATAGTTCCGTAAAGCGCGTTCTGTGCGTGGGTCTTTTCTTGCAAGGATACGATAAAAAGCTCCCAAGTGTTTGACAAAGGCAAATTTGAAAAAATGGGCTTCTGGTAATTATGTTCTCCCACGTCTAGAACACTAGCTGTCATTTCGCTTTTCTGGTAGTGTAATGCGTGCCTAAGAGAATAGGATATTTTAATTGAGTGCAATGTACCTAAAATTCATCATTTCCAGGCAAACGATGATTCCTGTTGAATTCAGCGACGAAGAAATGACGACATTTCGGAAAAACACGCTTTCAAAACAGCATGTTTTTGAATACCCAATAGCCCTGTTCTTCAGAAACACTGATATGACCAGAAAGAAGACAAATTTTGTTTATCGTGGCCAAATAAAACGTGAAAAATGTCCAGCCGATTGCGAAATATTGGCATTTTACTTACCGAGAGAACGATTATACCACATTGACCGACGTGAATAGTTGTTTTAGTATATACTAAAACAGTGAGATAAGATGCACCACAAAAAATTAATTTGAATGATTTCTTCACTTGTCACGGATGAAAACCAGGACACCATATTTTCCCAACTCTCTCGGATGTAAATAGCAAAGGATATTGGGATTTTGACTAGCCAATCAGCGCTCGCCTTGTATATACTAAATACAAAAAGTGGATATCACGAATTTCATCATAGTGGCTAAAGCTACTGAATGAAGGCCAAGAGACACAACAAAATCCATTTATCTGCAACCACGACAGTTTTGATCAGCAAGTGATGTCCAATAGATTTTTGTTAAAGATTGGGTCTTGTCCTTTTATACTTTTGTGAACTTGACCAGTTCTAATATGTACATAATAATATATTGTTGATGGAAGCCTTGTAGTAAACTCTGATTTGATTTGCATAAGAGGTAAAATTTTCAGAAAGGCTGTGCAATTCTTTTAGATCTTTCTTTTCAGAGACCTTGCAAAAGTCTTCCATATCAACAGAATACAAAGTCCAGTTTTTAAAAAAAAATTGCCAAAAATCAATACCTAGCCATTTCAATCAAAAGGCCTAGTTTGTAAATAAAGGATTCATTACTTGATGTAAAGAACACAACGTTTACCGTGAACAGGACTCTGCAGGCAGTTAGTCAAGTAGAAAGTTCTTGCATGCTCAGGTAGCCAAACGCAGTGCTGGATTTGGTTCATTTTGCGTTCTGAAGGAGCTTACTATACAATTGTATAAATTATAAGAATTTTGAAGTGGAGGCAGTGTGGCCGAGTGGTTTTGGCCAGAAATCTGACATCTGGAGGTCCCTGGTTCAAATCGTCCTCCTTACTGCTATGTGGGTTTGTTCTCAGAAGTCCCTTGTTTAACTCCTTCGCTGCTTTGCATTAATAGCCAGCTACGCACCATAGTCAACACACCGCCAATTGGGATTCATAATAGTTTATTATTTTGCATTAAATAATAACCCAAGTTATTCTCGCATTTTGATTGGCTCTCGCCTATGATCTATCAGAGGACAGATGCACGATTGACGTCATCATTACAAAGTTTTTCCCTCTGCCGTTTTAAAATGGCGGAAAGTTTTGAGAATTAGGATAATATTTTACGTGACTGGGCAAAAGATAAGGTACAAAAAAGTCTTGCCGAGGCATTGAACAGTTTCGAGAAGCCAGAAAACGGAAGATAAAGCGGTGTCTTTTAGAAAATGATACAGAAATAATTTTCTAGCAGCCTCGATCGGCAGTCGAGCGAGACTAAACCACGCACAAACTTGGTCTTGGTAAGCCGAGAACCAATGCTTTATCTCGAATTTAACAAACCCAATAAACAAAATGTTTCCGAGATTAATTTATTTAAAAAATCTAACTTTTCCCGGTGTCAAAACAACTGTTGACACACTGATTAATGTCAGGAATAAAACATCAAAACGTCACTTCTTAAAATCGGTAAAATAAAATACATAGCCTTGCTTTCCGATGCGAATGTTCCTGTCCGGTTTAGGGCACAGCAGCGAGCTAAGTATAGCTAAGCACAGCTCACGGTCAAAATGTGTCTCCGACACTATATCAAGCTGACTTTGAGAATCACCAACCACAGAAGACAAAAATCTCCACCGTCATTTTCGCTCCTTTCATTCAAAACTCGATTCAAATGGCTTCTAGGTCGACCGCAACCACAAGTTTTCCGAGGGTATTCTTTCAACTCCTGTAATTTTCAAGGCAACGTCCAAGCTTTTCGGCTCACAGGGCTACTCCGATGACAAAAACTCACTTGATTTTTCCAGCATTTTCTTCAAGATTTGTAGATTTCGCAGTTCAATTCTGCTTTCGCTGTAAGTTTTCATTCCACGAGAAGTGACGCTCGAGTCAGGCTTGACAGTGGCGTGATTTTTCTCGACTAATCACAATTCTTTGCTGCGCATAGCAACCAATGAAACTGCTTCATTTTGAATGTATAGATCACGTCAAATGTCTTTTTTTTCGTGCAAAGGCGGGACAAAGGCGGGGCAAAAGGCTGGTTTTCGCGTTATGTTGAATTATTTTGAAACAAAAAAGCTTTTCGTTATTATATAAAAGAAATAGATTCCAAGTTGCCGTGCGTCTGATTCAGTAATAGATCACAGAAGACGTCAAAATGTGGTAAGAACATCAGTGACACACTCGGCTACGCCTCGTGTGCCACTTTTTTGTTCTTACCACATTTTGACGTCATCTGTGATCTATTACTGAACAGACGCACGGCAACATAGAATCTATTTGTTAAATACATTTTTATACAGTGTCTCCAATAAGCCTATCAGAAATGATTGAAATGAAAGAGGTTAGATATCCAATGAAGTCCCCACACTGACTATCAGATGAAAGCTCCTGTACCTTTCCCCCCTACTCAGACCTCTGCAATATCTTTTAGCAGTCACAAAGTCACATGTAATCAGTGTAAGTTCAAATAAATTTTCTCATAGTCAAGAGCTTCTTTAATTTCCTTTCTATATTTACCTCCAGGAGCAACTGTGATTCATCTGCAGCTAATGAACTTCGGAAACATTACAAAATGTCTTACTTTTTGCCGGAGACTTCAGAATCAAGCAAAACAGACTGGTTGTTTATGGGATGCCCAGGTTATGGTGCTCATTTGCAAAATATCCATCCTCTTGTACTACATGTATTTTGAACACTAAAAAGTCACCCAAGGGGAATTTTGAAACCTCTTGGACAGAAGGTACTGTCTCAGAGTCCCTGTTGTATTGAACATTTACATGTATGTCGGCATTACTATTTATCACCACTGACATGTACGTGTACACCCTAATGTATTTATGTTCTCTCAACTTAAAAAGGCAATTTCATTGAACTCTGAAAATTAAGAACCAGAGCAATTCCTTGTAATAAGCACACTGAGCATACAGTATCTTTTAAAAAAAATGGTTCAGAGGATTTTCTCCCCTATGGCAAGGGAAAGTGCTTGCTGCCTGCAATAAACTGATTTGTCCCATTAGTATTGGTTCTTGGAGTTCTGATCAATAAGGAAACATTTTGAAATACAATTGATTAGAAAATTGAGTAAATGAAAATTACAGTATTTCAAAAATATCTTAACTCTGTTATCAAGAAGAGGAAATAATGGCCATGATCTGTGTTTATTTATAGTGTGAAAGGTATCAGAATATTTTTCAATTATTCACCAAGTAGAGGTGAATAGTGGTGGATATTTACCAAGCCGCTGTATATACCGCACAAGCTGAATAACTAGCCATATACCGACAAAAGCCGTTTTGTTTTTCTTCGGCTTCTCGGAGGTTAAATAGTACTTGGCTAATCATCTCCGAGCTAGCCAATCAGCGCACGCGAAAAGTACTATTCACTTGTGTGGTATATACTAAAGATTATTGTAAGTGTATCACTATCTTATAAAATGTATTTATACATTTTGTCAGCACTGTTAATAATATTCTGGTCTGCAGATTGACAATGTAGGGAATCCATCTTGGCAGGCCCAAATCAAGGGTACCAAAAAGTGGACACTGGAGCCTCCTCCAGAATGTGCCCTAGTTTGTAATCCAAAACTAGAAGTGACTGTCCATCCAGGGGAGATAAGTATGTTATTGAGCCTTGTTATTAAATAGATTTGTTTAAGGAATTGAAGCTCAGTTTGTGGTCTGAGATCCGAGCATGAGGTTTTGTTCCTGAGATGCTAAGGAGCAGAATCAAACTGCAGACAAACTATTTACAACTGCCTGAGTTTACCTTACTAATGCCATATACCTTTAGTTTTTAAAATGTGGTTTCATTTTTTTCTTTTCATTTAGCTACATTTTTCATCAACGTTAGTGCCATTTTAATGTGATGCATTTTTCTGATTGCAGTTGTTCTGGACACAAACAAGTGGTTCCATCAGACAGACATTATGGGCAAGGAACTGAGCATCACAATTTGCTCAGAATATGACTGACGCCTGTTAAAAAACATCCTTGTATTAAAGTTCTTAAATTAATACTCCCCACTAGTGACAAAAATGCAAAATACCGATGTACATTTAGTAGCCATTGGCACATCTAGGGGAGGGACTCGTTGAAAAAAAAAAACAAAGAAAAAGAAAAAGCCAGGAGGGAGAGCAAAACAAAGCCACCCCTTCCCCCCTCCCCTTCCTTTTCCCCCTCCCCTCTTAGCTCACAGTCTGGATCTGCTGCCACTGGTAGCAAAAGAAAGAAATTTCTTAACATGTCCATAGCAAGCGTGTCTTGTACAGACTATACAGCCATATAAAAAGAATCCTAATATTATGCTTTCAATTTTCCAGCCATATTGATCCACCATGTCGCAAAGTGTTTTTGACAGTTGGTTGCTGTTGCCAATGTCAGGCAACAAACATCTAATCTTTTCCTAAGCTCCTTTGCTGGAATAGCAGCATAACCCTGTTCAATTCTCTAAAACAACTAACAATCCTGGGATGTCCCTATTTGCCCTGACATTGAGCATTGCTAAGAACGTTCGCTTCTAATTAGCATTATGTCCTTTTTTACAGACGTAGAAAACTTGCTTTAATTAGTTTTAATGAAACATATTGTTAAGAAGATACATATACACATCTATTTTAAGGGGTATTCATGTAAAATAATTTAGATAGGGCAAGTTTTAATGTAGGTTTGCTAGTGTTGTTGTAGTAATATTAATAGCTAATAGCAGTTACAGTGTTTGTACTATTAATTATCGTGCAACCCTAGTTTGAGTAATAGTTTTAAAATCGGCAATTTCAGGTAACCAAGGGTAGGGTTTAGAGATGAACAATCAGTCGGGCTTTCTTTATGGTCAGGGTTTTAGTTCACAAATTCAACAATGTTCCAAATGGTGATTAATCAGGTTGTTTGTAAGACAGAACAGAAAATATATATTTTACCTATACAAGTATAGCTAATAGAAATTAATAGGCGTCTGAAATTTTCAACACGTAATGTAAGATATTTAAAGCAAATACAAACTGCATGTAATGTTAAGCGAAGTAATTGGTTGAAAGTTTGTTCTGCTAACTAGTAAAGTAAATGCTAAGTTGTTGAAAATGTTTGTTCGAGGCCCCTGTGCTTATTTATAATTACCCCTGGTATGCATATGAATATTTGACTAGTTACCTACAATGAGCCCGCAGTCTGTTTTAGGTATATTTTTTAGCTATTTCAGAAACTGGCCTCATATACCTCAGGCAATACAGAGTTGCAAAATACTCATTCTATCAATGGTCCTTTATTACGTGAAGGCATACATATGCAGTTAGACATCATCAGATGTATTTCATTGACAACTTCTCAGTGTGATCAGAGGCATGTTAGTTAAACGGTTTTCAGTTCAAAGAGCCGCAGATCTACAGTTCATCTTTATATTTAATGATGTTTTTCATATTTTAACTGATATGACTGACAAACCATAGTGATATTTAAAGGACTACAAACTCAACTTATATGACGATTTTATATATATATGTTATATATGGGTCCTGTCAGTTCTTTTCAGCGGCACCGCACGTCACAAATCTATCAATACTAGTTGCACTAACAACAATCGTTTGTCTGTTGCCATTGATGCCATGCGTCTCCATTATCAAGTAGTACGATCAAGTGGATTGGTTAATGTTTTGCCTACTAATGCGCCTTGTTAGGCGTGAGTATAACACCTTGCTGAGGGTAAAAGAAGAGTTCAGGGCCGGGTTGTTCAAGGCCCGATTAGGCTAACCCAGAATTAGCGAGAATTTTCATTTGAGTTTTGTAACTTCAGTTTCGGTGAGGATTTCTGCTTATACTGCGGTTCGTTCTTCAGTTTTGAACGTGACTAAGCTAAAACTACACAAAACGTAAGCAGTAAAAAAACAGTTTTACACAAGAGAAATAAATACTCTGGTAAACTTTTAGCATTAATAGGCTTTCGAACAACCCAGCACAGGGTAATGATGGCACATTTTCCCTATCTCTCCGACTTGCTGGAGGATTTTTGGGAAAGCCATCTTGAGGGTACAGTGAAGGCTCGAAACGTGTAACGATAAATTCGGCTCGTCCTCAAAAATCCTGGCTTTCCGAGGTTACAATTCTTCACCTATAACTAAGGAAACAGTTGGCAGATACTGTTTTGTTTTTATACACTGCAGTAATTGATCATTTGACCTGCTAGAATCATGCAAAACATGTCAAACATGGTGCCTCAAGGGTCCCAATCACTGACCATTCGTGTACTTTCTCCTAAACTTAAGCATTAGCCTTATTGATGCTCAACCCAGTAAACTATATATACCTCACCAATGATCAAAAGCAGTACAATTCTGAATCAAAGACGTGCCACACAAATAACGAGTCATGGCATTAGATTCCGTTTAATAACCGATGCACCTCACGATGTCTTAAGCCTACTCACAAATACCACTAAAGTGACCTAAAGATCTTTCCCGAAATTTTCACGAATTTTTCGATTATTTTAAATATCCTGAAAACCCCTCTGAGTATGTTAATAGGCTCTGAATAACAGAAGGAGTACCTTCACTATTGTGAATATTGTGAATATAAAGGGCATCAACAAAAGTGAAGAACATTCAGGCTGCTGTACGAAGTTCTCAGCGTCCCCCATTTTGGAAAACGAAATACATTTTTCATATGGGAAATTGAATTAGTGCTAGCAATGAAATGAGTCTCAAATTTCCTTGAAAATCATTGGAAAACACAAAATTATGGAAAGATAACTTAGAGTATCCCTTCAGTAATATCCTCGAATTAACAAATTGGAGTCAGTTTGTCATGCGTTTTTCATGCGTCTGTCCTGCTATTGATCATGAATTTCGTCATAGCATTGTTAAGTAGCTTTGGATCCGCTCAAATTGTCCTCTCTCGCTCCAGTCCTACAACACATAAATTATAGATTTATTTGTCTGCCCGCTTATTCACAATAAAAGTTAGCCAATGGGCGCGTGAGAATTTCCGCGATTATCTTTAAAAAGTTCTAACATCCTCCACAGTTTTTTAACCATCCCGGGAAGTCCTGAAATGCGATGTTGGAAAAATATCTGGGCATTTGTGGTTAGGCTACGATCCGGAGGTGAGGTATAAACAGACAGATCAAGTATAAAAACTCGCAACCTATTGCCCTATAAGTAAAAGCATCAGTTACAATGCCGAAAAACAGTCGCCCACGCAGTCGGAAAGTCTTACATCTGTGCGTCAAGCTGTCCGGATTCTGCTGGGACGAGCTGGGCAAACGCACCAACCACTTGTTGCTGGCCGACGACAACAGCTTGTTCTTCTGCCTTTTGTGTGCCTATCATCTTGTGCAGCGATCGAACGTCGTACAGGAAACGAAAACAGTCATAAAACCCAAAAATCTGACAAGAAGAACAGACGTTGGTTATTAGGTGTTTTCAATCTGAACTGGACTGCATGGTTAGGTGAAAACCTGAGAGAGGACTGGGAGGTGGAAGACGAGGCTCGGTCCAAACAGGTCCAAACAAGAAACTCGTTTACATCCCGTTTTTTCAAGAGTAAGTTAACAGTTTGCAGCTGAAACAGCAGAGGTGAATGGAGAGCAGCTCAGTGAAAGAATTGTTTTTCGTTCACGTGGACTACCCCCAGCAGGGAATTCGAAATGCAAAACGTAGCGGCAGCGTTCTTATACCATTTTAATTATAAAGAGAAGAAACGCTTGGTCTTTTCCGATCTGCGCGAGTTTTCCAATCGTCCCGAGTTCATAGTTTGAGTGAGTGATCTTCAGATTCCCTTTCTTGTAACTCGTTCGGTTTGCTTCATTTGACCAAGATAAATGACCAAAGATTGACACCACCTACGCTTCTTTACACACGCACAGACCGTAAACATCTTGATCGTGAAAAAAAAAAATGCCTACGAAAGAGCGAAATTTTCTTTATGGATTATTTAAATGGAAACCAAGCAGGGTTATAATAAATCTCTATTATTCACGAGGTCATAGCGACTCATAGCTAATATTTCTAACGGTATCTGATAATTAAAATGGAGCACTTCCTAGATTAGCCTCATTTCTAGATTAAGGGCAAATTAGGGTCCAATTTCTTTATGCAACCAAGCAATGATTTAGAAGTTGTTAAATTACCAGTGCCAGGTAGAGGGTAACAAGGGTTGTTTTTCCGCTCTCGTTTAGGAAATCGTAAAACTTGGTGAGATCGTGAGCAAGGGGCACCAGAGTTATCGTGCACGCGATCAGCAAGATGGTCAATATGGCCTGCACCACAAGACACTGCAAAGAAACAAAAGGAAGATATTACTCAAATTGGGCACGCTAGGGTAGTAATCTCGCGTTCGGTAAGATAATTTGGTTTTATCAACTGAGTTGATAATGTATATTGGCCACCGTAAAGAGAGAGATTCGGAAGCTAGCTTCCGAATCTCTTTACGGTGGCCAATTCACATTATAAATGTGGAAAATGGTAATAACGCTTGTTGTGAAAAAGAATTTGTAAGAAGTTTACAAAAAATAATTTTGTTCTTAAATTTAGCAACCAATTAAACAAAATAATTCTCGTAGCTAGTGACGCTGACCATGGGTGACTTCACCGATGTTATTTTGATGGTTTGTTGTCAATGCGCAGAGATATAGAAAAGGCGTGATGGCCATGTTGGATGTTCCTCTATTAAGTCTCAAGTAAACCAAGTTGGTTTACATTTAAACCGAATGCGATGGCCTGTTCATTTTTCTTGTCTTCACTTACCTTGTACTTTTGTAATTTGCACTGGTTATTCGGTTTTTAACTGTTAGAGTTGTTATTTAACTATTAAATCATGATTGTACCTTCCACAGCCAGGTAAATGTAATTGGGTTATCCTTTTAAATTAAATTGTGTTAGGTTTTAACTGAGGAACATTTCTGCATTCACATGAGGACCTGTTAGGCATGCAATGTATACTTACGATATGATGTGAAGTATATATGAAATAATTGTTGAAGTATATATGAATTATTTCATATATACTTCACATCATTTCACTCCTCACGGGAGAATGAACTCAATAAATTGACCTCGCTCCCAATGTGTGGCTTCATAGCTCAGTTGGTAGAGCATCGCACCGGTATTCGCGGAGGTCACGGGTTCGAATCCCGTTGAAGCCTTGATTTTTTCAGGCTTCTTCTTCTTCCCAATTGCTTAAATTGGAAATTCACTGCGATGATCATTCTTCACTTTGATATACTTACGATAATTGTGAAGTGCCTGGGTTTTGAGAAGTAACTTTGGGTAATACTGGAGAAGAAAGCAAATGCTATTTGAAACACAATGACCATCACCCAGCAAAACACTGTGATTCCCTTGAAAAAATTGGCTCTTCCGTCTGCTCTAATCACTCCTTTGGAATAACTGACGATACAGATCCAAGTGGCTAACAACATCAACTACATTGACAGAAAGAACATTCTTGGCAAGAAAATTACTCCACGGTTCGTATTGTGTGATCGTCCGGGTGAGTGTGGTTCTGAAAAGAACTGTTGTAGTTTACTGACGTTTCGACAACCTGAGCAGAAGTCATCTTCAGAGTCAAGTGAATAGTGTTTGTCAGTCGATGATGTTATAAGTCTGGTCCATTGAAAGCGATTGGTCAGTTAAGCATGATGGTATTGGCTGAAAGACTCGTGTGAAGTTTGTCATCAGTCATTGCTCGGCTTCAATCCGTCTTTTGTTAGTCAAATGACTAACTAATGACTGATGTCAGGTTACCCCAGTCCTTACAGAAGGGAAGATCTCTTATCATGCTTACCTGTGAATTACCCAAAACCCTTAACAGGACATGAAGCATTTGGCGAAGCACGCTGAAGGATGAAACGTCGCCCAAAAGGTCGTGAAGGTATGTAAGTTTCCCTCCCCACATAAATGTAATTTACTATCGGCTGTTAACGTGTTAATTAATCTATAGAGGAAACTGGCTCGAATATCGAAGCCGATGGGAGATGGATCACTTATCTGTTCTATATTTTCAGGCTAAGTCAGTTTTTAATTATTTAGTAAAGGATTTCCCAGTTTGGCGTCAGATGCAAAAGGGAACAGTACTCACAAACTCAATCAGTTTATCTGCAATGAAAGTATTTTTCCAGTAAGCAGTTGTGTTGGGTGTGGTTGATCTTTTTTGATTTGGACGCCGACCAGGCTGAGCCTGCTGTCCAACTGCTTGAATCTGTTGTCCAGGTTGAGCATAGTATTGCCCAGGTTGTACCTGTGGTGTCGGCAACGGCTGACCTGGAGGGGCCTGGGTGTACGTCAGCTGAAATTGACCAGTGGAAGCCTGCGGGAATCCTGGGGTTTGGCTCATGTTAAGAAAAGCTGGAGTTTATCTGTGCAAATAGGCAAGTCAATGAATAATAGTTGAAATCTGTTTAAGGCAAGAAAAAATGGCTCCTGTATCCGAGCATAACCAAATTTAAGAATGCAAAGCAACACAGTAGTAAAATAATTGTTTGTTTACAGTTTGGAACACCCTTGGCGAAGACTGCATGGCTAACGATAAGGAAATCAAAATTGCGCCGGAATTGAAATCTTAGTTGTTCAATTAATTCAACAGCTCAGAATTGTGACGTTTAAAAATTGCAATACTTAAGTAATCTTCATCCAGCCGGAGCAGTACGTAAGACTCAATAGGTATGACATGCATTAAGTAAGTGGCACTCGCAACTGTTGCCTTCTCGCATTATAGATTGCTACGGGCATCGAATGGTCTTTGCAAGTATTTGCGAGCATGAGAGCAGCGCGTTTCTTTTTGCGAGCACGAGCAGTGATCAAACTTGTCTCGCGATTACTGCGAGCACTTAAGATGATACCTGATGGCGTGCAGCGAACGCTTGGGAAATTTCACACACCCAACCGGACAAATAACACTCGCAATCGATATTAATCATGTACGTTTTATTGCCAAAACCTATTTTCACTTAAATTACGGGGTTTATCAGTTCCACTGAAATCGTTTTGTTGTCTAAGCTCAATTAAAATCCCAAAAATGCAGTTATTTTTCTTTGTTAGTTAGGGTTAATTAAACAGCAAAACAATAAACATCATTCTACCTTTGCGGGTGCCCTTCTCGAAGAGTTCTTACCCGTGTCAGTTTCAATAAAAAAGGAAACATGCTTCCAGAAACAATAGCGCGTGCATGTTTCCCATTTTTCCAGCGTCAAATTTTGTTTCCAAGATGTAAATTATGTTTTGCTACACCACAGAGAATTCTAACGAGAATCCGTGCATACGAGCAGTTGCTCAAGGTTTGCGTGCACGAGCACGCGAGCACTCATTTAATTTTTGCGACCAATTCGAGCAAAGGCCAAATTTTGCGGGCACTTTTAAATTGAATGGGACCGTTCGATAGCCCTTCTGTTAACAAACTGCAGTGGAGTTACTTAATTAAACACCAGTTGAGTCATTTTTTAAGGCTCTGGATAGCTTTTACCTCTTTACCTCCTCCTTTTAGTAGCTAAAATGAATTGGGTCGTGGTTGTTAATCCCCTAAATATTTGGTATTTGGCTGTGTTTTTGATTCAACAATTCAGTCAATTGTCTACTGTTCCACGGGACTGGGAAATCAAAGCTCTCTCAAGATTTTCCAAGAATAAAAGCAGCCAATAACAAATATAGAGTGCATTTCCACACTAACTCACAATCCCATGTCAGTTTTTAGTGTTCTGCGACAACTGGAAATATGGCTTTGGCAAAGGCATTTTCTCGGAAACTGGTGTGGTAAACAAACTTTGAATTATCGGATAGCTGCACTAAACTAAAAGAAAAATTAGGCTCTGGTACGCTGCAGCAAAGTTGTAAATTTCCTTTCAAATTCCATGAGTACAACGCTCATATTGAAAACAAAAGTGAAACTAGTTTTCTAATCACTGGCTGATTAGTTTTTGGGCTGCATTTACCTAAGACGAAATTAGGGCGTGAAATGGATTCTCAGCTCCTTGCTCTCTCTCTCAGCGAACGGCGCTTGAATGCAACTGCGCCGCTAGAAGGCATATTGTTTAAAAACAGTGTGCTGGCCAAAATTTTACACAGTTGTGGGTGATTGCACATACTGCGGGTACGCGTTAAGTTAGTGCTTTGTCCCGTTCTCATACAATCACAATGAAGAATGTTCATTCCCTTACCTTCGATATCTCGTCAGTGGATGAGAGAGAATTATCCACACGTAAGAAAACCGTTCAAAGACTGGTGAAAAGGAGTGATTTACAATAAATGTTCTCGATTAGGTTTGTCTTGCCAGGCACACTAACCAAAGACGTTCGGTCCTCACTAATTAAAGACACGAAGAACCTCAGTGAGTTGTTTTCTCGGAAAAGCAGGAACACATTTATAGATGAAAATATGTTAATTTAATCTCGCCAAATACTTCTCATAAAAACAGGTCCGCTGTGCGTGCATATTGAAAACTCACTCTGAGAACACGCGCACCACATGCATGTGATAAAATAAAATCACTGATCATTTGGCATCTCTAGAATTTAACTTTCACGCGCAATTCATTCTGAAAGTATCACTTCATCACATGAGTTTCAGGGCTGTATTAAAACGAAATAAGGCTTAATCTACAAAGTAGCTCAGTGCACACTACCAAAGAATATAATGTTACTATTTGGCGGCTGGGTATTTTAAAAAGTCATTCTCTCGACGTTGAGATTCTCCCATGAAGCTTGGTACACAACGCATGTGTGAACTGGGATCCGCAACGATTTTTTAAAAAAGCGCTATCACAGACGCTATTACATAGAGTTTCTAATCTTTTGTCTGTTCGGATGTCAAATGCAGACTCCTATCAACAGGTAAATCATTTGTGTACAAGGTCTCCGAAAAAATTAAATTGAGAAACCTTTAATAGTCGGTCTGACGCTACCCGTAACTCTGATAATTAAAAGTTGGCACTTGGACGCGAGTGGAAGTCCCTGCTTATTACGAGAGTTGGATTGACTGATTTCGTCAGTTGCCTGTTGGGGTTTTAAACCTTGTTGTGTTTAATTTAAATTATTTGTTTCCGACATTTAAGTGCTCGGCCCCACTAGCCTTTAGCTATAAACATAGACCGAGGGTAAATAAAGGATGTATATATTTTTTTTTGATTATCGCCGCTACTTAAACACTGACAGAACAACAAAAACAAGTTGTGGCTATTTGTAAATTATTTTTATTGAAGTATTAAAGCATCATAAAAACCGTAAGATGTGCTACAAATAAGAGTTCACACACCTCAAATTTTCAGTGGTAGCAATACTGAACCACATGCAGTTCAGACTGTTTTTAACTAAAGATCGTCTCTTTTACTTATCCGTTTTTATTAATTATAACACTTATCACACAAGCTGAATATATCTTGTCACTGGTTATGGGTGTTTATGGTTTACCTCGTTCTGTATACTCGAACACTGACTAATTAAACGTAAACAACAACTGCAGTCTGTAAATGAATATAAAACGAACTAAACTTTACTGAGAAATGACATCTCTCAGTTAAGTTTCACTGGATTGATATTTTGTTCCCTAATCCTAATTCAGGCTTCTTCGTAGCTGTCGTTACTTGTTTTGAGATACGTAAATGCAGATATTAACCTACATGTGGTGAAAACTGAGCCTGTGCGCCAACCTCTTGCTGAGCATGCGTGCCAGCTGGTTGCTGCGCATACGTTCCCGCTGGTTGCTGCGCATGCGTTCCAGCTGATTGCTGAGCATACGTGCCAGCTGATTGCTGGGCATGCGTGCCAGCTGGTTGCTGCGCAGCGCCGGCAGCAGCAGCAGCAATCTCTTTTGATCTTTGTACAGCGTACATTTTCGACAAGAGGCGGATGTTGTCAAGGAAAGCCGAGATCGCCATCATGCCAAATATCTGTGAAAAGAAAGCGGGGAGATTTGAAAAATTGTTTTCATTCTTACCTCATTCTCATCCCTAGAGCCTCCATTTCTTTTGTTCACGTGGTCGGCAAAATGGGTACTTCAAAATGAGAAGCACTGGGGAGGAGAATGGTTTTTACCTTAGGTTCAGTAATGTTCTCTTTCCAGACGTCACGTCGGAGCAGGCTGTTAGGCCAACAAATGGTTCTCTTTGTCTTATCCCCACAAATCCCTTAACTTAAATCGGAGTTTTGTTCGATCAAATGATCAAAAAAGGTTAAAAGTTGCGCAAGACATAGCCCTTCTGCCCCCATCCCGTCAGCTCCTACTAAAACCATGAAAATACTATTTTCCCTGAGAAGTCTTCAAGGAAGATCAGGGGAGGAGGAGCAGAAGGGGGGGGGGGGGTTACAGTGTTTTACCCTTTCCTTAGTCTCTGTATGCTTTATGCTTTATCTGTATCACACCGTGCAAAAAAAAAATGATAAAATCAGGGAAGAAAGAGATAGCCCTACGGACAGGCTACGGATAGTGATAGGGGGAGAAGCATCGGCCAACGAAGCGAGTTGAGGGTCGAGTAAATCAAGCCGAGCGTGGCCTGGGCCTACTGTATGTCCTTTCCTCTCAGACGGCTATTTGGTCCCTCCGCTGGCCCTAAACCACGCTAGGCTCGCACCAGTCGATAGCGAAAGAGCGTTGAACACAAGCCGCACATGCCACATGATTGAATTACATGAATTTCGTGACCAGCGACTAAGAAAAAATTTAAACTTGCTTACCGCGGAAGCTAAAATCAAGGCCATGGTCGATCCACCGCCGGCTTTAACGATATCGCGACCGCTGTAAAATTTAAACAAATCGACGATGCGAATTGTAAAGCTCACTGTACATGTAATGAGTAGAATCGTCAAGACCACTTGGATTCCTAATGACTGAAAAAAACAAGATCAAGATCGTAAAACGTTGGAACAAGAACTGACGAAATGATAGCACTGAGCACGGCTTACATTTTTCGTACACAAAACCTGGTGCTGATAACTTCAACTATTTCAAAGTACCCATTAAATCAATGCAACACAAAAATTCATTTTCCTTTCTTTAACAAACCGGCAGAAAGAGAGTTCCTGTTGAATGTTGCTCACAGGCTCAGAGCAAAACCATGTGATAGATAGTTAGTGACGCGCGAGCACGACCTTTTTCAAAGACACTCGCGAACTGTTATGATAATGGCCATGAAAAGCAAGGGGATACCTTGATAAAGCTTATATGGCTAAGAGTTCAGACGTAGTTAACGTTTAAAACGAGGATAACTCTGCGGGACCTCGTAGTTGTTACAATACGTCAGTTAACGACGAAATGCCGTGCACAATTTGTGTTTCATTGGTTCTATTTTTTGCCTCGTAACTCAGTCATACTCAAGTGATATATTTTATTTTTATTCTGTGTCTCTTTTATTGATTTAGTTGCGTGTGCGTTTTAATACCGTCCGCTCCCGTCTCGAGCTCCGTAAAGACTAAAATCTTGATTTTAATTTTTTCTGAACTATAAAACATTGCGATAGGACAAAAGTTAACTGAAACCATCACGGTTAAAAACTCTAAAAACTGTTAAAACTTTAAAAAAGTATACCATCAAGTTGAGAAAGCTGGTTTGTAGTTGCAAGCTTAAGCAATTCCACAAGTTGGTCTTTGGTGAGGCTTAGATTGTAGGCGTTATTAAACCAGTTTCCAGCAATAGATTTTTCAGCAAGTATTCCAGTGGTTTCGTGGGCAAGAACATTGAAGCTGTCACGTCCTACCTTTCTAAACCTGGATTATCCTGTAAATTTGATCAATTCTTCGATTAACGAATTTCTGCACAACATCGGCAATATTAGTGCGCCTGATGAAGCAAGTGATGGCACTACCAATATCGTAGTACCATTACCTTTCAAAGATCAGAAATCAGCTAACTCAGTAAAAAAAAAAAGAAATGCAAAATCTGAGCTCAAAAATTGGAGTGCAAATCAGGCATGTCTTTCAGTCTAAGAAGATCAGCCAAGTCCTCTCTGCGATAGAGAAGAAGCCCCCCATTGTAAACAATCAGTGCGTGGTCTATGAATTTCAATGTGATCTGTGCGACACAGATTATGTGGGATACACAACCCGACACTTGCGCCAAAGCATTGGCGAGCATAAACACTGTGCAATTGGAAGACACTTGGAAGACCACGGCCTATCGAAGTCTGATTTGAAGGACAAACAATTCTCTGTTTTGAGAAAATGTAGATCTAAGTTTGGCTGCTTAATATTTGAGATGTTGTTTATTAAGGAGCTAAAACCTGGCCTAAATACCCATAAGGACTCCGTTCGTGCTAAATTATATTATTAGGGAGCTTAAGCACGCGCATTTTTGAGACGCGGACGGCAACCGGAAGTGAGCCATTTTCACTTTTAACTTGTCCTCACACAACGACACTCACATTGCTAAGTATCTTTTCTGCATTAGAGATGAGAAGTAAAAAAATCTGGGAGACACCACAGTCCTAGCACTAAAAATGTTCCCTTCCGGTTGCCGTCCGCGTCTCAGAAAGGCACTAAGGATTTGTTTTTGTATATTTATATTCAAATAACTTTTTCTTATCCATTTTGACTTGAAAATGACGTTGAGTAAACGTCGAAACGTCGTCGCTTTTTAAAGTATTAACAGTTTTTAGAGTTTTTAACCGTGATGGTTTTAACTTTTGTCCTATCGCAATGTTTTATAGTTAAGTTATTGACAAAGCCTATTCTTTTACGTATCTTTAAGATTTTTCGTCTTACCTCAGCACCAGAACAAAAACTGACGTGAGTTGTCAGCTTTTGTTCTGGTGCTGAGGTAAGAAGAACAATCGTACATTAAGATTTTAGTTTTTACGGAGAGCCCTTGCCAATGGAGCAATAACTTTCTGAGAATTCACACAAGCTAGTATTGATACTTACAACCAATGTGCAGTACGAAGGTTGTCGAAAGTAATTCTTGTTTTTGTTGATGCTAAACATAAACACGAATTGAAGCAGTATGACCATCACCCAACAAAATATGGTGATTCCCTTGAAGAAGTTAGTTCTGCCATCGAAGGCGAACGCTCTGTTTGAGTACACCACAGCACAGGACCACGCTACTAAGAGGAAAACCTGTGAATGAGAAATAAGTATTCTTATTATATGGCTAGCTCCGCGAGCGGGCAAGATGGAGCCATCTTGCCCGCTCGGGACCACCCGCTGTATCCCGCAAGAAAAATTCCCTTGAAAGCCATATAATAAATCCTTTATTGACCAAGTGTGAGCTCAAGATGGCTGGATATTGGCCTCGTTCTTTTTTTGCGAGTTTATGGACCTCGACTTCTCCTCGGTCCATAAACACCCAAAAAAAGAACTTGGCCAATGTCCAGCCATCTTGACCTCACACTTGGTCAATAACCCATATAAATAATCACTATTCAGGCCATATGATGCCATGAATATGCGTGATACAGCGCATGAGATGTAAAGATTGATAAATTCGTTTGGATGCCATATAACTTTGATTACTATGTGCATGAAGATATGATTGATCATCGCAATTATACACACAACTTAAGCAGTTGTGAAATAAAGCCTGGGAAAATTTCAGGCCTGAACGGGATTCTTACCCGCATGACCTCTGCGATACCGGTGCAGCGCTCTACCAACTGAGCTATCATGAGCCAACTTGGAGCTGGTCACTTTGTGAGTTCGTAATGGTGAAGAATACAAGTTAATGTATGAAATATCATATATGAACTGCTGAGAAAGATATCAAGATATAATTGATGATCGCAGTTGTACGCACAACATACTACTTTTTTTTAATTTTTGTTTTCAGGCTTTAATTTTACAAGAGCTGATGTTGTGTCAGTATAACTGCCACGATCAATCATGTCGTGATATCTTTCTCCGCAGTTCATATATGATATTGCGTATATTCACTCTGATTACTGTTATGTGAATAGTTTTTGTTTGGGGATAAAAGCAGGGTTGGAGGGGGTGATAATCAGAGTGCCCCCTCATGCTTCCCTCAGCCCCAGGCTTAAAATACGGCTGATGTAGTAATCAACAGATAAAAGCCATAAGAATCGTAAAGTGATATGCATTCATTTGGGTGTTTTATATTGTACTTACGAACTCGCCTATCCTTGAGCAATTTAAACCACTCCTCAAGTACTTCGTATCAATCTGTATCGATGTTACATCCTCTTCTTGATCCACTGGAGGTTGAGCAGGCACACCCTGAAGGAGAACAGGTTGGGCTGCCGGCTGTCCAGCAGGTACATAGTATTGTAAAGGTTGCCCCTGTTGTCCCATGGGGGGCTGGCCGGTCAATACCGGTTGTGGTTGACCAGGAGGCATCTGGTACATGATTGGCTGAGCGGGAGGGCCGTAGCCTTGTGGACTGCCAGCAGCTGGTTGTTGACTGGGAAAAGCAGTCTGAACTCCTGTCTGTTGGGCTGGTTGCTGATACATCGTTCAATGAACCAATCTGTCTGTGTTCATTTACAATTAAGAAATTAGAAATCACTTTAACTAGTAAGGCCACACACGTAATTATAAGAAATTATATCCAATGACTGAACTGGATAATGCTGATCTTTGTGAGTTACAGAATGGAAGTAATCTGAAATATTTACAACCTTTAATATATGGATTAATGGTTGGTACATTTTTCTTTATTTTGCATTGGATAACTGACATGGTGCTGTTATTCAGAACAGTTAGAAATGGAGGTCATCCACCAATTGTGCCATTCGTGGTTGCAAGGTAATCTTAATACTGCTTTGCTGTAGGAAATCAGCTAGATGAGTTTACATTGCGTCATGAAATATGGCCCTTTTTATCTAAACTTCTCAACATCATGAACTAAACACTAAAAAGATTACTTGAAGGAACGTGAAAGACAAATCAACTGATATCCACATGGGACAGATTTTCCAAGTTTTTCTTAAAGTGCGTTTATTTCAGTGAACTCACTATAATAACAAAGCTGATGTTATTCAACTATACTTTTTTCTCTTTATTCGTCCTTGAATAATATTGACACAAGTTAAAATCTACACTCAGAATACTGACCACGGAATTCGTTGTCAGCGAAAACCAGTGAAAGGTGTAAGCCACATTGCAAAATTTGAGGTGTTTTTATGTCGAACTATAGCTGCTATGAGCAGTTGACATCAAACAATCCCACTTAAATTTGTGTTTAGCAAGAAAGCTGTCATTTACCGAAAAACTGAAATGTTGTTGACTATGAGAATTATGCCTCAGGTCGTTTTCTGGGATAATTTCAGTGTAAAGCAATAACCAGTTTACACAATTGCTTCTAAGAATTTCTGGCCAATACCAAAGAAATATGACTCCGCAGCATGCTAGCAAGCCCAACTCTCTACAGTCTTCTGGGAAAATCCAAAATACAATTGCCTGTTTCAATGTATTCAATCTGACGAAAATATTTTTCCTACGAGCTAGCTTATTCCATGATTACTACGATTTATAATCTTGTTTCTAGTAAACGATCGAAATTGAATTCAGTCCTGCATTTTAGCTCTGAATCACAAGCAACACACATGCTTCTTCACCAATTCCCATGACGTGCAATTCTTTCATATTAAACATTAACTAAGAGAATATGATTAACTGTTGCAAACACTTTTCCTTTGGTTATCCATCCTGAAATTTCGTTCCCTTAGTTTTACGAAGTTTTATTCGATGAGCTTAGGAAACAGTCGCATGTAATGTAAGACCTTCGCTACGCTGTCATTACTTATGCGCAAACACAACTGATGAGGGAAAATATAGGAGGAGTACTGAGTTTAGAACTTTTAAATTTCTTCAGCTTAAATAAAAATCACACACTCGTTTCTCGTACACTATCTTCGCTGCGATTAGCAGCGACACAGGCATAAACACGGCTGAGAAAAGAAACTGCCCTTGATCTTATGTTTAGTCGGTTCGTGTGTTTCATGCTACGTTGTTTTTATGAGAGAGGGGGTCACAAGGCAATTGGAATCGTTTTTCTTTCCTCTTAGGCTTATCCTTGCTCCTTTTTGCAGGCCTTTTTCACTGCTTGCCTGCCCTTGATTGCTAACTTTGATGGATCGAGCTGTTTAGATGCCAACTGACTTGGCCATGTGAAAGAGCCGTGAGACTATTGCTAAATTAGAAATCACTTTAGCCAGCAAAGCAACACGTAATCATAAGAACTCATATCCACTGATTGGACTGGAGAATGCAAATGTTTGTGAGTTACAGAAGGCAAGTTATTAAGAACATTTACAACCTTTAATATAAATTAATGGTTGGTACATTTTTCTTTATTTTGCATTGGAAAACTGACATGGTGCTGTTATTCAGAACTGGTACAAATGGAGGTCATTCACCAATTGTGCCATTCGTGGTTGCAAGGTAATCTTAATACTGCTTTGCTGAAGGAAATCAGCTAGATGAGTTTACATTGCGTCATGAAATATGGCCCTTTTTATCTAAACTTCTAGACATTATGAATTAAAGACTTGAAAAGATTACTTGAAGGAACGTAAATGACAAATTTAACTGATATCCACAGGGACAGATTTTATAAGTTTTTCTTAGAAAGTGCGCTTATTTCGGTGGACTCACAATGATAACAAAGCTGATGTTATTCACCTATAATCCTTTCTCTTTATTCGTCGTTGAATAAAAGTGACACAGAGCTAAATAGCCAGTAGCAATACGTTAAAATCTACACTCAGAATACTGACCACCGAATTCGGAGCAAGCGAAAACCAGTGAAACGTGTAAGCCACATTGCAAAATTGAAGGTGTTTTTCTGTCAAACTATAGTTATGAGCAGTTGACCTCAAATAACCTTACTTAAATTTGTGTTTAGCAAGAAAGCTGTCATTTACCGAGAAACTAAAACGTTTATGACTAAGAGAATTATGCCTCAATTCGTTTCCTGGGATAATTTGTGAAGCAATAATCAGTTTATACAATTGCTTCTAAGAATTTCTGGCCAATACTAAAGAAATAAGACTCCGCAGCATGCTAGCTAGCCCAACTCTCTACAGTTTTCTGGGAAAACTAAAAAGACAATTGCTCGTTTCAAACGATTCGACGCAAATATGTTCCTACGAACTAACTTATTTCATGATCACTAAGATTTATAATCTTGTTACTAGTAAACGATCTAAATTAATGGAATTCAGTCCTGCATTTTAGCTCTGAATCACAAGAAACACACATGCTTCCTCGCCAAATCCCATGACATGCAATTCTTTCATATCAAGCATTAACTATGAGAATATGACTAACTGTTGAAACGCTTTCTCTCTTTCTTTTGGTTATCCAGCCTCATTCGATTAGTTTGGGAAATAGTCGCATGTCTTGTAAGACCTTCACTGCGGTGCTATTGTGTGCAAATACAACTGATGAAGGAAAATATAGGAGGAATACTGAGTTTAGAACTTTTAAAATTCTTCACTGAACTAATAATAACACACTCGTTTCTCATATGCTTTCTTCGCTGCGATTCGCAGCGACACAGGCATAAACACGGCTGAGAAACGAAACTGCCCTTGATCTTCTGTTTAGTCGGTTCGTGTGTTTCATGCTAGGTTCCTTTTATGAGGAAGGGTGTCACTAAGCACATTCGAATCGTTTTTCTTTCCTCTTAGGCTTATGCTTGCTTCTTTTTGCAGGTTTTTTTCACTACTGGCCTGCCCTTTATTTCTAACTTTAATGGATCGAGCTGCTCAGATGCCAACTGACTTGGCCATTTGAAAGAGTCGTGAGACTGTCGCTAGATTAGAATTGCCTCTTTACTGATTAGACACACTCCAAAAACAAATAGCAAACTGACACTTACCAAGACTTGAATTGTCTTCCCTTCGAAAACAATGTAACTGAAAACAGCTAGAGCTGTTTTTGATTTCGATGTTAGGTGTTTGTCTCAAAAAAAGACCTTCGTTTCGATGAATGATGAATGCCTGGGCTGCCTATGGTGACTAGGGTAATCGGATACCCCAAGAGACGCTCAAACTCTGAATCGCTTTCTTGGAAAAACAGGAACACGAGAGATTCAGAGAATGTTTGCATGTTAATCCAGCGTAATGCTTACATACATCCAATTTTTACAGACGTTATTCACCAAAGAGAAATAATAAGAAAAAGCTTGAAATAGAGAAATAATTCACAATTTTCGGTGGTCTTTCGGTTAGTTGAGGCTAGCTTCTTCACTGGTTAATATGAATGCTGAAATCGGCTTTTGCCATTGCTTCGTTTATACACTTCGATATCATTTGAAACACGACGGTCATAAATACGGGGAAAACATTGGTAAACAAAGCTTGTTTGAATATAACAGTAATGGTACTGATAGTTCTAATTATTGTAGAAGCAATAATACATAAAAATGTCCTTAGTATGCTTTCTACTTGAAAGCTTGAAAGCAAAATAACTTTATCAATGTAAAGTTAACAAGGATGCTGTTCCATATCAGGATTAATGGACCCCTGACCATATTGAAATGACACTTGCTATAAAATAACTCTCAAAGGAAACTTTTAGGGCCTCCTCAGGGCTGGCTTTGTTACCGGGATGAATTTTGTTGTGTGTTCATATGGGAAATTTCAGCCTGGTCGACCGGGATGAAATTCAAGAATCAAAACCAAAATAGTGGACATAAACTTGTATCGTTTTCGGCTGTCGTAGCCTTATGAATTCTTGTAAATTTACTAATAATGCTAATTTGCATACTTCTAAAGTGGAAATACATACAAAACAAAAATTATGCCCTTTGGGCTACTATGTTACGAAACCTGCGAAAGCGAAGCTCTTTTGTCTAAAGAGCTTCGTCCCGGTTACCCGGGTTGGAGTGTTTATATGGAGGAATTTTCCTCCCCGTTATCGAGATCTCGGTCGCGAAACCGGGCCAGCCCAGCTTCTCATATGAACACAAGGAAATTCTTACGAAGGAAAGAGTGGCGGGGCGGGATCTCGGATCGAACCGAACCCAGGCCCTTATGATTTGATGGTGTGATTAATCACGTGACTAAGCCCAGATGAGCAATCAATTTTGATATAATAAAGGACACCGGTATCTTTAAATTAAGGGATCTTTCAAAAAAAAAAGAAATTGATTAAAGAAATTAGACCTTTTTTCTCAGCGTGGGACACGAATACACAAATGTGAAAGAAACGAACAGTGATGCAGCGGCGAGAAGTGCAGTCTTATTCCCCCCTCCCCTTTCCTTTCCTGAGAGTGTGTTCACTATCACGCAATAAAAAGTAAAATCAAAAACCATACAATGGATAAAGTGAAGAAATTGTGATGTTTTAGACGATTAATAACGAAGACAGTCCTCCAAGTTTAAGGGTTGTGCGTTAAGGTTGAAATAGACGTCGTTGAAATGTCCCGTGAAAAATTATAGAGCCTGGTTTGGAGTTGCCATGTTGAAGGACCTCCATAGTCCTCCAATATGGCGGCCGGAAAATAGTGTAAACATGTGAAATTACCTTGGCTATCTAGTGGACTGATTATCTGAACCGAACCAAAAGACATTTTGCACAAGTAATTTTCCTAATACTTACGTTTCTAAAATGGCTAAAAATCACGACATAAGTGTACATTTTTCGACAAACGCGATCTTAACTTTATGTCACATACCTCTTTAACTTCTAAATAAAACAAAAATGCATTTAGTACCTCTTATGACTGATGAGGATAAAATCCTTAGTGGCTCTTTAGGTTTAGATTTGAGAATTTGATCGCGCGGAGGATTTCAAAAACAAAAACTAACAGCTCGTAGTCTAAAATATCAAAGGTACTGTGCCCGACGGTAACCGGAAATCCATAAGGAGTTAAAATGCGCATAAAACGCGAGTCCACAGCTCTTGAATATTCTGGATTAATATTACATCCTAGCCTGTTGCAGGCGTTTGGTTCATTCAGAGCTGTGAGCCGGCGCATAGAACGAGTGAAAAAAAAAGGCATTCTTGGGCTCGCCTCGTTCGCTCGCCCTCACAAACCGAGAGAGCCTGGAACAGGCTAACTACCTTGGACTTTAAAGGTCGGCACACACGAGGGGATTAGTCCCTGTGACTAGACCTTGCAACAAGTCGCGGGGACTAGTCCCATCGTGCATGCGAACTGGCCATTTTTACTTCAGGGACCGGTCCCTGCGACTACTACCCACGAATTAAATTTTTTGGAAGTCTCTGCCACTTGTTCCTCAGAACACTTCGTGTGAACTGTTCGTGGGACAAGTCCCTGCGACCAGTCCCTTCGTGTTAACTCTTCAGGGGACTAATTACGGGGACCAGTCGCAGGGTCAATGTAGCCCCCTCGTGTGTGCCGTTAGAGTGATTCCCGAGTAAAAGAGCCCGCCATATATTTTCGATAAAACTTGGTATGTTGATGTTACAAGACAAGGAGATATTAAAAAGTAATAAAAATAGAGGGTCACCGTGCTTGTTTTCACGCCACAATGCTAACAAATACGGTTATTATTAGGCCACTTTTGATGATCACCGTGGGCAACAAATAAGTAATGGTAATAGGACTGAGTGGAGCCCAATTCGGTCTGTAATCACACGAGTGACAACAAAATCGGACGACCGCGAAGCGGGAGTCTGATTTGTTCATCACGAGTATGATTACAGACCGAATTGGACGACACGAAGTCTTATTACCAATTAATCATAAAAATTGCAATTTCCGAGAAAGAAGAATAGCCAAGTTATGAAAGAAAGGGAAAATTTACTAACAAAGGAGACTTGACATTCAAAGGCCACTGCCCCTCCTACTGGTAATTAGGCTCCAAAAACACAAAAGCAACCGCGCATGCGCGCACGCACGTCATTACAACTTTAAATGTGATTGGTTGATTTAAACTACAGCTTTGAATGTGATTGGCTTATTGAACTGTCCGATAACAAACTATCCAATAACAAACTGTCCAATAACGAAATGTCTAATAACAAACTGTCCGATAACAACTTGGCAAGTGAATTAGTGAAAAATAGGAGTTTTTTAAACCAATCACAATCGAGGAAATTGTTATTTTTATGATTAGCGCGATTATTTTCCAACGGGGCGTGTTATATCACACAGAGTTCGACTTTCTTTGATTGTTTATTCATCTACGTCCCAGAAAAAATGGCTTCAAGTACCCTGCATTATCAATTAATGTTCTTTTGGGCCCGTTACGTCTCTATCTGTAGCATTTATGCCATTTGTTAAAAAAGTAGCCATAGATTTCCGCCATTTTTTTGAGCATATTATTCTCATTGAATTTATAAAATAAAAACTGGGGATCACCATGCTCGTGGAAAACGAGCATTTATCTCGCTATTGAGCTTAGTTTGAGGTAAATCTCTTACGTTTTGTACTCGATGGCTAATGACGCAAAAATCGTGCGCAGTGGGAATGCGTAATGCAAAACTAGGGAATCGCCTTAAACGCGCAGAGTTGACTAGTGCTGCGGAAGGGTCAGAGGGGAAATCGGGAAAAAGGAAGAGAGGGCGCGGGAGGAAGAGCCTCCCTCTCCCTCCTCCCTCTCTCTCTTTTTTCCAGGTTCCCTAACCCCTACATGTGCCTGCTACGCAGGCTAGGAGTTGACGGATAACAAGTACATACAATACTGGCCGTCAATGATATTTTTGGTTTCGGGGTGAATTTACTTGTTGACGAATTCGGCTCTTTACACCGTACAATATCTGCTTAAAATCAGTGTACCTGAGTGAAGTTGTTCAAAGAACTAAGATACGATGACACAGAACTTTAATCAACGGACGATAGCCTTTTAAAACTTTAAATGTAGAGAGCTCTCAGTTTATTTTTCTTTCCTAATCAGACAGAAAGGACGGAGCAAGACGCTTTCAGGCATGTGAAACAGTATTCTCCAGTAAGACATTCAGCACCGGTTTTTCTTACCGATATAGAGGTGTCCTTTAGTAATGCCCACACTAACTGTCATGCTATGTTGGCGTTTCAGATTAGTTCTACAGGCAACCTTTAGACTTCGTTTCAAAATTAAACTTTGCTGTCACAAACGTCTCCTTACCCCTTAAAGCTGCATCTTAAGTTTCTTTCTACAGGTTCCTCCTGATCATAATCAGTGTTTGTAGCCTGCTTTCACTTCATTTAAAGTAAAACTATGTATATTCAGCACTTGCGGATGTTAAGGCAAAAGAACTTTATATAACAAGCCAAACGGATGCAACACATTATGTTTACCAAAACCTCTCTCAAAATATTGTTCCGTTTTACAAAGCAGATGAGTTTTAATGCGATTAGCTGTTGTTGATCAGTTAGCTGTAGACTGTAAAAATGTTAAAAGCGAGCTGAAAATTAATTTCTCTTTTATGACATTGTTTCAATACACTATATACTGAGCTGTAATGGTAGTGAACTAGAACTAGACGACAGATTTCAGCAGCAGACAATGTTATATTTTATTTCTGGCTTTCTCCTTGTGACGGCTGTTGACTGTAAGCTGGCGGAGGCATTCCTTTCAGGACAGGCTGTTGTCCAAGATATTGAACTAGCTACTGTCCCGGAAGTGTAGCCGGTTGGTAGACTTGCTGTTTCGCGCCTTGTGGGACAATAACCACTGCGGGCTGTTGGACGACACCTGGCTGGCCTGCTTGCGGCGGGTGGCCAACCTCCTCTATTCTTTGCTGCTTGTACAACTTATAAAGAAAGTAGATGTCCACAATGAAAATTATCCAGGAAATGTAACCAAACCCCTGTCAAAACAAAAAGAATGAACGGACATTTTTAAAACTCTGAATAGCTGTCATCAAGTAATTATTTCTCTTTATCAAAGAAGTGTTATTGCTCCGACAGATGGTGCAATGTACGGGAATTAGTTCGGACGGATGCTTTGATTAATTACCATGCAATTTTGTTCAAAAGGGGTAACTAGAGCAACCCAGTTAAGGTGAACTGTCTTTGAGGAATTTCCTGCTGAAAACTGAGAAGAATACCTAGTGGACTACCTAAGTTCAATAGACAAATTACTTTGAATACATAACCTACGTCTAAACAGATAAATATGTAAATTAAGTAAATATATCGCAAGGACTTATCCCTTAGTGTGTACACACTAAAAAATGACCGATTTGTGAGACTATTGGTCCCTGCGACTAGTCCCCGAAATCAAAGCAACTTCAGGTAATTCCCCAGTATTGCATTGCGCATCCCTACTCGTGCACGCGCATACTGAAAACATGGCAACCTTGCCTTGATATTGCGCTCTGCCAGTTGAAAAATGGCTACAGCTCACCAACGAGCATGGGCACTCCTCCTTTTTTCCAGTCATTGTAATGAACTTATCACAAGCTTTGCGTGAGAAAAGACTTTTTTGATTTCTATTGCTGAAAATTGAATAAATAAGAAAAAGAGCAGATACCCTTTGGTCTTTTCTAGTTTGCCGTTTGGTAACCATGTCAAGAAATTTGGTTCACATTTTAATCAAGACTTCAGATTTCTGTATAAATCAAAATGTTTATTTGTGTCCGACACAATGTATTGACTGTAGTTTAATGCGTGTTCTCAAGAGTCTCGGTCAAAAAGATTTTAGAATTATTACTAGTAGTAATCAAAGATTATCAATGCGTTCGACGCCGTATAAACTTTTATACGGATACTTTAAATGATTTCCCTAGCTGTCTTTCAACCTCTAAAACCCAACCTTTTTTCATCAACAACCGGGGTTTTACAGAAAGATATTTCAGTGACAAAGTCCATGCCATTTGAAGAGGTCCCGGTACAAACGTACTACGTTGCGTGACAGCCCCAGTTTCCGTAGACTCACAAGTTTAATAGGACTCAGTTTAAATAGGATTCAGACCTGAATAGGACGAATAGGACTAAATTAAAATATTTACATCGGCCTTCAGATTTCGTGCTAAGTATTCTCACATTAACTTGTAATGTTTCAGTGCAAAAGCTAATTTGTAAAAGTATATTTTTTACGAACACTATTCTAGGCAGGAAGCTTAAATATAAGTAAATATTTGCAATCGAGTGTTCGTTCATCCTAAACAAACTCCGTGCCGACCGTGCGACTGATTCGAGTACTTCCCCCAGCCTGATTAACAAAGTAGACAGTATTTACATTTCCGTTCCCTGGTTCAGGTTCATTCTTATGGATCTTGCCCTCAGAGTACTCTTCCACCGATTCCAAATAATATTCGACCGGATACGACTGACCTTTTCTGTTGCAAATTGGAAACTAAATCAACAAATGCAATCAAATACAGCCGTCTCCTTCACAGCCGTTTTTTGGGATGTCACGCAACGCTCCCGGGAAGTACAGCTGTTTCCACGGTTAACATCCCAAAGCCTAGGCGATCGTGTTCGTGTACATATAAAATAAACAAGCTCTTCGTGAGTCCGAACAATAGCCCGCACACTAGGGGACTGGTCCCCCAAACAAGTCTCTGCGACTGGTCTCATATAGGAGAGACCGTCTCATGGCTTCTTGACCAATGCTGAAGGGGCAAAGTCACGACTTACAACAGACCCGTGTAACAATTAAATTCGACTTACCAGCCCAATCAGAAGGGCTAGCACATTGGGTTTATATTTCTTGAGTACATTTTTGTACGCCTTTCCATAGTCGATAGCGTGTGGTGTCATGCTTCCACAACAGGCGATCAGTAAAATGGACAAGAACAAGTGGATCAGCAGTGTCTGCAAACAACGCAAAAAACAACGATATTAACTAGAAAGAAAATTGAACGATTGAAGAAAAAAGGGAAGACGAGTATTAGATTGAGCTTTCTCAAACTCATCAATAATTTATCAAGTAAAAACCGTGAAGGAGGATTGGATACCTGGTCTTAATTAGCATAGATTTTGACGATTTTACCTCTCCGTTTACTCCTTAATTTTTGTTTCGATTGAAAAGACATATCAAACACTCGAAATATTTATCCAAACACCTCGAAATACTTCGCTACGCGTCGTATTTTCAACTCTCCTCTCGGTGTTTGGATATCCCGATGAAACAATGTCTCTCGTGTTTTGGAGAAACAACTGAGGTGATGATCAAATGATCTAAACGGACATTTCAAATGCTACTGGAATATTTTCAGTCATTAACTTTTCGAATTGCTCTTTTCCATTTCCTGAAACATTTTCTAGGCTTTAAGTCAGTCGAAAGATTTTTGATTATCTAAGATGTCTTGGTTGACAATTTAAAGTTCAAGCATGATTTACCAGGTGGTTCTGACAGTTTTAATTGTGACAAGATCGAGCAGTTTTCAACTGAGTGTCGTGAAACCAACCAAAATTCAATTACTTAC
>CM042746.1:20215838-20232276 GCA_022496165.2 Catalaphyllia jardinei | reverse complement strand
GGTTTAATCAAAGAACGAATCAAATTGCCTGTTAGAAAATAAAATGACATCTATATTAATTTGGAGACGTGTCAGATTACTGTAGTTTGTTTGGTAAAACATTTTATAAGGTCATCGATTTAATTCTCCGAAACCTTTCAGTTCACAAAAAAATAACTATTGCACGCCTTGCGTGCCTATGTTTTTATTAGGAGACGTGCGTGAAACGCGTGTGACAGCAAGTGACAGCATATGTTTCACATGATATACTGCTGACCGAAATTCAGCGTTCGGCGTTCGGCGTTCGGCAAATTACCCCTGCCAAAGCGTGATGGTTGTTTGATGCCAAACCTGATCGGAACCTATCTTTGTTGGGCCAAAAATGGAAAGACAATTTGCTACAAAATACTCGGCTGCAGAGAAATGGGCGTCGAAGTCCTAAACGTGACGACAACATAACGATCCGTGCTTGAAGATCCTTTACGTTAGTGTTTACATGCGTGAGACCGCGATAATGTTTCACCCACGACCACGAAAATTTCGAAATGTGCGGTGTTTTGAATTCAAGTAACGGATTATGAGCTACTATGGGGCCTCTCGAGACTGTTGAAAACAGAACTGTAGTTGGATGGAGGTTTAGGATGAAAGCAGTATGTTGAAACGAACGCTTTATCACCTGGTACAAACGGTAAGCCTTCCTCCCGCTATCGTATGGCACTTTGTGTGGAACATGCAACATATAATTGAATAGTAGAATGTTTTCGGAAAATGTCACATACCTGCATATTACACATGATGTTGAGAAAGTTACATTGTATTCAATTTCTTCTTGTTGCTGTCATCATACTTAAAGCATCTTTAGTGGTACATTATGAATTGATAGTCGTGCAATACTTCAGCAGATTGAATATTATAGAAATCGTCTAATGAAGGCAAAGTGGCAATACCATTTGGACTTTTTTATTTGTTTGTTTGCTTTTTACCCTGACATGGTAACAGTCTGTGAAAACAAAGTATCACAATATCTTAAATGCAAGTACTACAGAAAAGAAGATCATTTCATAGACCCTTTGCATGAATGGCGCCTAAATTTGAATAACTATACTTTGTACATCCTTAGCAGCTTACATTTATGTTTCAAATTTAGGTGCCATTTATACAAAGGGTTTATAGATTTCAGACTTCAGTTTGAAACAATTCATTACCTTTGCAATCCCCCCCCCCCAGGAGGGATTAGTCCCAGAAAAATTGGAGGGGGATGTGCAGCCTGCTTCCCAAATCTCTTACCCTAGTTATGACCAAAATCTGCGTTATTCCCTACCCTATTTATGGCCTGACCAAAAATTCGAAACTCTGTTTATGATCTGACTCGTAAATCAAAACCCTGTTTCTGACCAGCATTACAATAAGTTCCCTAGTTCAGACCAATATGATATTACCGTAAACATAATTTGTGAAGGGCTTTTATTGATTTTTGCAGTCTAACTTTTTTTTATTTGAAGTAACTAACTTCACTGTTCTGCTCTGTAATCCCTGATTGATTATCATAAATTAGTTAACAGCCCCACGTACATTCTTTTCACTATAACAACTTAGCTGGTGATTTTACCAAATCTGTAAATTATTTACTTCCCAGGAAGCTTAGAGCGACAGGCAAGATTTTAAAATTCTGCCAAACTTAATGACAACATAATGTTTCAATATCCGAAACAAAGAAACAGTTATGGACCAGAACTGTAAATCACAACAGTTATAACTTCTGAACAACAAAATATTTAATAATTACATTGTTCTATTGAATAATTGCCCTTTAAAAGAACTGTGTAGTTCAATGTAATATTTTTAATGCTCTGATCTCTACCACAAATCAAAGGGCTCTTATGAGCCAACTCATTCATGCTCTTAACCATGAAATGACTTAAGTGTTTATTGTGTATTATAGTGTTTGACAATGTTAGTGGTACATCAATAAGCATCAAGCTTCTTGCTGACATGTATCTTAGCTATCAGCAGGCTTACAATTGATTGATTGGGTAAATGAATCATTTGCTGTACAATAGATTAGGACAATATAGCATCGTTCTGTATGTTTTGTTGTCAAGCATTTGAGATCATTGTTTAGCAAATGTTGTGTCATCTAAATGAAGTGAAAGCCTCATTCACTGTTTGCTTGTTACAGTTTATGTATGATACTTCATACAAAGAAAATGTAAGTGATTAGTGCAACATTTATCAGTTAACCTTGAGAAAGCTTATGTAACTGTTTTTAACATGTACCATGTTACAAAAAATACAGGTCTGAATGAAACTAAAGGAGAATATTCTACATGTATATCACGTGCATCATATTAAGCCTATTTTGTTAGTTTGGTTGCTTGCATGGTGGGAAGGTTGAGTGGACGAAGAGAAGCATACATGTACACGGACGTAACTGATCATTTACTTTATATATTACTAGCTACAAGGTAGTCTCTTGGAGTTTTATTGAAAAGTGTCTTGTTCACAGCATTGTGCAAATTTGGGTTGTGTATCATTTACATAGAAAAGTTTTCTTGTCAACGATTTGTGCAAATGGTTAGCAAAAATGCTTGATGGTAAGTTCTGTTCAGATTGGTCTCATACCATTAACTCAAAAAACTCTTAATATTTAACAAAAGTTTAACCTGATAATAATTCCAAAATGGTGGTGAAGAAGTTTCACAACAAAGATATTAGGTAGTCTGACAGTTCATTAACACTAAATAAATCACTTTATTCAAGTGTCAGTCTTGATTTCTGGTGGTGGAAATTTCTCAAAACAGTATTTCAGTGTGTATTAGTCCAGGTTGTAGTGGTATTATATGTACCAATATGTTTTATATTTCAAGGAATAAGAGACAGTCATAATGACTATGTCAATATCTAAGGTGAGTTGGTGGAAGCTATGATGGTGAGCTAAAAATTGTACATCAGCTATAGGCTGGCTAAATGAAGTTGAAAGTGTGCAAGCTTAGTTTTCCAAGGAAAGCGTTGAAGTTGGATGGAGTCATTTTGCCAAGACAATCCACCCTGCACTCAAAGTATTTATCATTTGAAGTTCTTGAACTGTCATTGTCATTATTCATTTGACTAGTGTATCATTGTTTATAATAATTACTTATTACTTTTTTATTATTAAATAACTATATGGGTAGCCAGGAATAATCCAGTAGATGTAACATTAACTGCTGCCCCTGAAATTAAATAGATAAAAAAGATGAAGATCTAAATAAAAATAAGTTGGAAGATACCCGAAATAGGGCACATCCCTTTTTAGCAGTTGAACCGGGCCTAGCAGGAGAAGAGTCTTGAATGAAAGAAAACACACTGCAGATAACTCTGAAAAACTCTGTTTCCAGCAATCTAAGATACTGAATTTATTACCGGGTATTTACCTGCATTTCGACCCCATTTGGCTGATTACAATGGTCACCAAATATTACATAGCTTTTAAAATTGTCAGTTTTGGTATCATGGTTAGATTCATTAAACCTGATGTCTTGTTTTGCCTGATCGATCTGGGTCTACGCGTGTAACCCACGAGCGACGATAATCAGAAACGAAGTACAGATACCATTCCACTTTATGCATTTCGGGATATCATCTGTTACTGATAGATTCGACTTAGGGCCATTGTTATAACGCAAAAGTAGTCATTTGGCGTTTCAATGGAACTAGCAGTTTCATAACGTAAATATTACTGATTGAAGCTTTATAGCAATTGTCACGCAGGGATCGTAAACCTGGCGATTATTTCTGGACTCCTAGTCTGAAACAGACTTTAATGATGTAACAGAGAATTAACTCTGAAGTTCTGGGTCGTTTCGATTTGACGTGTGGGCTGTATGTTTTTGCGCAAAGCAAATTCAAACATTTAAAGAAAGCAATATTTACTCACCAGAAATCGCAAAAGCTGGAAATCAAACTCCACAATGGCTGGCTTGAGCTGAGGAGTTTGCACTCCTTGAGCCCGTGATGGAGGCCGACGAATCCGACGAACATCTCAAAACAGTTTGGGCCCCACAAATTCTAGAATTTCCAACATTTCCAACCAAATTCACTCCATGTATCAACTAAGTATACATCCCATCTGGCGGTGTCGGCGTGGACAACATTCGTTAAAATATGGCTGCCTTCTCGGGCACGCAACACGAGATGGAAGGAAGGGTAGGTACGCGGGCTCATTTTCGGAGAAAAAAGAAATATTTAAAAATAATATATAGATATGTTTTGGACTAATTTTATTTGCTGAATGCCTACATTTAAGAATAAAAATTTTCTCGCGGTGTTTTGCAATCATCCAGAAGGTGATGTTTGCTATTCGTAGCAAGTTAGCTACTTGGTCAGCGGCTGCTCAAATCTAACCAATTTGTTACGTCACTTCCGCTATTTTTGCTAACGCCGTCACATCCGTCTACGCAGATTTCTGCTAACGCCGTTTTGACCCTCTCTGTAAAAACTCATCCATTGCTTCGCAATGAATGAGTTAAAAAGCATTTCCTATGCTTTGTGCCCACTCCCACTCTGTCCAATCCTACCACGTTTACATCTAGCATGTGTCTTTCGGCCATTGGGCCTGATTATATGAATATTTACTGGATGCACTGTAGAATGAGAAAGTAAATAAATATTTTTTGGTGACAATAACAACCCCTTTTAAAAAAATAAATAATAGTATTTCACATGTCTCTGCTACAACAACAGTCTGTTGTCCAAAAAATAAAACTATTTGTTCACCACACATAATGGTATCAATTGAAACAATCATTAACAAACAAACATGTACCAAAAAATCCATTTTCCAGGAAAAACGCCTATTCGCAAAGATCAGCAGATTGACTATTTCTGTTGATTAACAGTAATGTCCCTGATTTCGAAAAAAATGTCAATTCCCTTTCTGAACAATCTTTTCCTCAACAGTAACTCTCTTTTTGAACTACTGGGAAGTCAATCCCTTCTTAAAAACATGACCATCATGCCGGCACATGTTGCCTACGACCAAAGGTATAAACTTTGCAAAAAAAACCCGCCAGATCGCAGGTTTCTCAGGGGTGCGAACAATTCATACCATGAGGTTGCTCTAAGGAGCCTTTGATTTCAAGTAGCTATCAGCCGATGGAAATCTTAAGGTGGTCTTATACTCTGACATTCAAATTTTTCCCCCCTAAAAAATATTTCTTCGGAACACGAAGATTCACCATCCCGGACCAATTGTTAATCGTATTTTGAAACGATTTTGCTGTAATTACTCTTTGATTTGCGTTTAAATTAAGAAATTCGCACACTTGTAGCTATATTTCAACATAGCAACACCCATAGCAACCATTGTTTACAGTCTGAAAGTACTGACAAAATTGATTCAATTTAGTAGATTTTAATGAAACTTTACAGAAAAGCTTTAGAGATGTGTACTTATGAGAATTTTGCATCATGGTCCTGAACATTGTTTTCTGTTCCATCTTGTACGCTCCTTAAACTTGGTTAACATTTCTGACTTCTGTGTATTCGGGTATTCAATGAAACATTTATGTAAAACCTTTCGACGTACCTCCCTCCCCTTTCCTTTAACCCCCCTCCCCCTTCACAGGGCCAATTTAGACACTTTAATCTGCCGAATCATTCTACGCAACATATGACAGTCTGCGGCCTCTCCCTACATCAAGGAAGCACAGAAAGTCGCAAAACTCTAGCACTCTTAATCCTCACGGTATCAACGAACGCTTTTCATTCAACTAATTTATTCTGTTGTTTTTCACGTTTCCAGGCACCAACCAATAGCGTAGCTCCATATTTAAACCACACACAGCCCACAATTCCTCGATTCGCCTCGACGAAGGGCTAGCGCTCGAAACTTCAGCTTCCGAATCTCTCTACGGTGGCTAATTCACATTATCAACTCAGTTGATAAAACCAAATTATCTTGTAATACTCCCACCGACGCAGCACCACAGTTTCTTTAGAAACTTACCCCCTTTACAAAAACCATATCCTATTTATGACCAAAAGGATCAAACTAAGCTAAAATCGATACCCCATTTAGGACCAAAACGGCTGAAAAACCATACCCTTTAGGCCGCACATATCTATAGAGCCCATATAAGGGAATACCCCACCCCCCGTCTCGGGATTTAAAACAAATTTCCAATTCGTATTTCGATTTTAACACATCATACTAAATTAGACACAAAACGGAAATACTAAAAGGGCTGGTTATGAGCTAGAGCCAAGCGTTCTTTTGGCGCAACGCCGAGCGGAAAAAAATGAATTCCCCAAAATGGAAGACTTGAGTATTTGTACCCGTACGACTTCGAACTTTCACAGAGTAGTGAGGGTTGACTCTTTTAGCACTGGAGGGTAGCAGTTCAGAGATTTGCAGATATTATTCGCTACAACGCCAGTCAGGGGTAATCTTTTTCAATGTCAGGTGAAGCTCAATATATTAAATATATTATGCAAAATGTATGAGAGCGGGTTTAATATACTATGTATCAGTGTTTGATGTGTATTTCTGATTGTGTATGAACGCCACAGAAACAGGAGCCCACGCAAGATTCGTTTAGGTGACCCCTGGGTCATGGTTCAAAGCGCATTGCAGAGATCTTTTATTACAGTTTCGCAACCCTAAGCCCAATTTGGGCCTTCTTAAAACCCAGAAAGATAGCAATCATAGCTATCACTAAAGTAGGTTCTAAGGACTCTAAGATTGCCTGCCTGACGAGGCTGAACTCAGTTAAAAAAACTCTTTAGCAATATACCATCGATAATTATCTCCAACTGCTTTGAGAATGAAATGCAATATATTTCACGAAAACGAAAATACACTACGTTTTAGTAGAGCAATAGGAAACGACAAATATATGACACCATTTTATATATACAGTCGAACTGTCTAGTTTTAAACGGGCACCAAAGCCGGCCGGGACCTTTATTGAAATTCTGCGGCATTTCTTTGAGATCAAGCGAATTGTTCGTACAAATATGTGGTAGCTTACGGAGGTGTTCATAAGGCCGAAAGGTTCGATTATAGAAATAGTTTGAGATGGGGAGAAACACTCCTGGAGAAAGAAGTCGATTAAATATTAAGAAATCTGGGTCACCAGTAACGAATGTTACTTCGAAATAAATGATATAGCCTGGCAAATCGCTGTGGTTTCGACCCGGGGGTTCCGAAACATTAGCTCCGTAACCAGGGTCATTAACAGCGTAAATGTTTTCAATTCTAAGCTTGAGAAAGTCATTGCTTGCAATACCATTGATGTAATACTCTCTTACCTTATTCAGGATTATTTCGCTATTTGAATTCTTTTTTTAAGTACGTTCGGCTGGGCAGAAAACTTTGCGAGTGTACAAGCTTACGGAAGAACTATCTTTGCACTTAGAGTTACGGATCAAATTATACTTGCAAGTGTGGGTGTTGCCCTCCTGTCAGCATGTGCTAAAACACGAGACGTCAAAGTCAAAAGCCCCTTACAAGTGATGGGCTCCTGCCTCTTATCATGTTTCTTGGTAAAACCGTCACAGCACGCATCACGTCATGCCTCGCTCAGTCTGACTTTATCCGCTTTTATGCTGCTCTGAAATCTTTGGAAAGGGATAGATAACTTGGGTATATGTTATTGAATTTCTAAAAGAGAAAGCTTCCCTTGGAGCCAGATCCCAATGAAATTTTATTTTAATTGCGTGTGGGCTGTAGGCACTCACCTTGCTGTACACAACATGACCCACCCTGGGTGCCAGAGGTTTTTCTTGGGCGGCTCCTCCGGTGTCGGTCATGTCCATATTGTGATCCGTGCGCTCGTTCTGTATCCAGTATTCAGTACAGTACGTGCACGCATTTTTCATATTCTTGGTTTTCATGTGACGTAATAATATTCCAAAATTAAATATTACCCTTCCTTCTGAGGTTTTAGTTTCATCAGATAAAAGATCCTACAGGAACTTGACATTTCACAATGTTTTAGCTCGACAGGGTCCTTCTTATCGTAATGGAGCAGGTTTGAATTTCCAAACTTTTGCGTTGTGTGACATGACAATGACGGCCCGAGAAGGCTGTAGCGGAGGTCGAAACAAGAGTTATCGCATTAGTTTTTGCTAACTAAACAGTGCTTGCACCAAAAAGAAGCATTAATTTCAATGTGTCGGATCTCTAGAGCAGTAATGTTTCGTTTCAATAGCATAACTCAGCGACAGACGTTTCTGTTACTTCACGGCCGCCATGTTTGTGTCCCTCTGAAGGACACAAACATGGCGCCTCCATACAAAGCTCTATACATTTGGGTGACACACTTCTGCAAATAACTCGCGAATGAAAAACAGCAGAGACCTGATTCTTGTTGAGGCTGTTTATATATCAACCATCTATCGTACCCAAAATTCTTGACTCCATTCATTGAATTTGTGACTGGTGAAAACCGAGAATTAAGAGGGGGTGTTTTAACCTTGTGAAACTCTCTTTTTCTTAAAGATACCCCAAAACATTAGAGGAAAGAGTCGCACAGCTTTTTCATCCCTTTTCTAGGAGTCATTTACGTCACGTTGCGTCTGTGTTAGTTCCGCAGTCAATTCCGGTCTGTTTTTCTCCGAAACACATGCGAATCCGCGACAAAGCACATGGGCAGCTTCATATGCCGAGCGTGACGTTATGACGGTCTATTGAAATCAATGAGCTCACCCACCAAAAATAGAAAAACATAGGAAGATGTATTGCTGGTTTTCACCTGACGTCACTAAAATTCAAACTTTAGAACTATTGATCATCCTGAGATGTTACTTTCATGATGTGTAAGAGCAGCTAAAAACTAATATTCATACAAATTTTCACTCCAAATGGATTCTTGGTTTAGCCGTAAACTACGCTTGAATTTCTGAGCTTTTGCGTGACGAGGCATAGTTGCGATGTTGGTTTAAAAAGTGACTTATTTCGGGGAATTCGGCTATCTGAACAGCTCTTGTATTAGAATAAAGTATTATTGTTACGTTATTCAGTTCTCCGTGAGATAAATTCACGCTTTTGTAGCAAAACAAAGTTATGTCCTTTCTTAGTAATACTTACACATAGTTCTACATTTAGTATACAAAGTTTGACATTTTGGAATTATGGATATTCTATATCTCTTATTATTTCTTTTATATTATAGATATTTATATTGTAATTACTGCGGAGCATCCCTCGCATGGTGTCAAGGGCGCTTTTTGGATGTTCCCCTCTCCATACAATATTAATTTGTTAATTATTTACTTGTTTACTTATTCATATGTAATTTAATTAATTTATGGAGTAAACTTAATAAATAAATAAATAAATAAAACTTAGTGACAGATGTTTCTGCTGGTTTCCGCCCGCCATGTTGGTGCCCACCAGTTTTTGAAAAGCTAGTATACAAGCAGTTCATAAATTATATTGAAAAGCATGATATCCTTTTTCAGTTTCAATTTGGCTTCAGAAAAGGTCATTCAACAGCGCAGGCTGTCAGTGAAAGTGCGGACAGTCTAAGAAATGCAATTGACAGTAATCTATTTACCTGTGGGGTATTTATAGACTTCTCGAAGGCATTTGAACGGTTAATCACCAAATATTGTTGAAGAAACTAGAATCATATGGAATTAGAGGAACTCCCTTAAAATGGTTTACAAGCTATCTTGAAAACAGGCAGCAGTATGTAACAGTGGGTCACATAGACTCACCAAGACAAGCGATGACCTGTGGAATTCCACAAGGTAGTACACTGGGACCTTTGCTTTTCCTACTTTATATAAATGATCTACCAAATTGCTCAAAGAACTTAATTTTCAGGATATTTGCGGACGATACTAATCTTTTTGCTTCAGCCTGCGACTTGAAAGACCTTGAAACGCTAATTAATTCTGAATTGGAGAAGGTTAAGGAATGGTGCGATGTCAACAAATTACTTTAAGTAAAACTAATTATATGATAATTAAATATTCTAGGAAAATTTCTGGAAATATGGAAGTAAAATTAAAAAGCATGGATGGATCGTGCCACCTATTAAGAAAAAAAGATCACATCAAATATCTAGGTGTTATGATAGATGAATCACTATCATGATGAAATATCATATCTCCTATATCTGTTCTCGTGTTTCACGTAATATTGGTATTATTTCAAAACTAAGGCACTATCTATCTATTCATCAATTGAAACAAATTTATTACAACCTTATCTATCCTTATCTATCATATGCCGTGATAGCTTGGGGAAGTGCTTATAAAACGCATTTGCAAAAGTTGCAGTCTAAACAGAATATGGTTTTAAGATTAATGTTTTTTTGACGACATCTGGGCCTCACACTGAAAGCGCTCTCCCTATCTTAAACCTTCTAGACATTTTAACAGTAGATAATGTTTACCGCCTGCATGCTTTAAAATTTACGCATATGTGACATAAAGGTCCCTTACCAAAGGTGTTTGATAACTTATTTCAATATGCCAAGAGCCGACGTACGTACAACACAAGGTACGCATCAAATCAAAACTTCTGCAAACCATATATTCGAACCAACACTGGGAAACAAATGTTTGCCTATAAGGCGATTGACCTCTGGCATGATATCCCTTCTTCGTTGAAAGATCTCAATACATTCTCCTTTGCCAAAGAAGTAAAACAATACCTACTGTTTAAACAATACTCTTAGGAGTTGCGTAAAAGCATTTTAAATTAATAGTATCAAACATATGTATTATTAACTGGCTCTTGTCTCTTTCCTCTTGTTGCTCCTTATTTTCTTTTTACTAAAATTAACTGTAAATAGTTACTAGAGGTCAACTCGAAAACCTTACCGTTCCTTTGACCTCTAGGCTCCAATTAATTAAATAAATTTCCTAATTATTCTCTTTAAGTAACCTGTGATGTATATGACGATCCTCTGTAACTTGTCTTAAGTGTGAGTTAATAAATATTGTTGTTGTTGTTGTTGCCCATCTAGGTGGGCACCAGCATGGCGTCTCCATACAAATCTCTATAAATTTGGGGAAAACGTTTCTCCGCATATCTTCCATACGAAAAATTGCTGTGACCTGAAACTTGGTGAGGGTCTTTGCATATCTACCTTCTTTCTTTTCCCTGATTCTGGACTTAATCTATTGAACGCTTTTGATTTTTTATTTCGATCTATTTTGAGTGGCGTGACACTGAAAACCAGCAATTACTCTTCCCAGTAGACCGCGACACCCACGAGAGAAAAATGTGCGTTGCTTCTAAAGCCTCCTGGGAATTCCGAAACGGGGGAAGGGGAGGGAGGTATAAAATTGAGATTAATAACTATTACCTTCGTTTTCTCTTGATGCAAACTAGGTGTAACAGGTATAAAGCACAATATCAATACAACAGTGCTAACTGAAGACTCTGTTTATTTGATCGCGTATCTGCCTGCAGAGTAAATAAGCCAGTGACCATAAGTTCCAGTAAATGCGAACGACCTTTAAAAAACTAACCTTTAACTGATCTATACAATGCCAATTTTCTTCAATTCTTACTCGGGAACAAACCTTAACCTACTCAATGTGATGTTCTCACACTACGTTTTTCATCCACTGGCTGCAACGACTTGGTAAATCTCAATACCACCTTAATACAGTTTAACACCTGAAGTTAGAACGAAGCCCCGAAGCACACACTGCGAAAGGTTCTACAGGCAAGATTAGGCAGCTAAAGCTGAGTGCAATGAGGGGTCGTCACTTTCGAAACTTTACAGCTATGAATCAAAATTAAACCTGAGTATCCTTGAAAAAGAACCCCTTTATGAAATACAGTAGCACTGAATTTGACTAAACCATTGGCCTAAAAACAAAACAACGAGCTACTTAATATTATTTGCAAGAAAAGCTATCGATATATTTCTTAACTTCAGAGATGCGGGCTCAAGTCACTGATTTCCCTTTACCGTTTTACAACAAATCAGTTAGGGAAGCATTGTATGGGAGCAAAACCCCTGATGATCTCAAGAAAAGTGTGGTTTTGGTTAAAATAGAGATTCTTATGATACAAAGAGTACGAAGATCAGAAAGAATTTTGAAACCAAACGGTTGGAATTATAAAAGGGCAAACTTTCTACGAAACTAGTCGCTCTTGGAAGACCAATTCTTAAATCATGAGTTTTTGCCCTACCATAAACGTTACGCCACCTGCATAGTAATTAACAGTTATCCACCCAAGTAAAGGTGAATAAATGTTGATATTTACACAGCCACGAAGCCACGTACCAATTTAACCGACACTTGAGGTGAATAATTGTTTTTATACATACTATACACAACAAGTATAACTAGAGGACAAAAAGTACATTACTTAATTACTGACAAATGGTGGAAACTTTCAAAATCTCTGCTCAGAGGTAAATAAAACTTTGCCATGACCTTCGATTAACCAATCAGAACGCGTTAGTTCAAAGTGATGTATCTATAACAAAATTTATCATATTAGGCTCCTAGAGAAACAAAGCAGGTGTTCCTTTGATGTCAGTCGATTAGTGAATCAAAATTAGGCTCAGCAGTAATTTCTCAGTAGTAATCTAAAGTGGGTATCTGGTGGGGCGGTCAGAGAGAGCGCACGGTTTTTTTATAATAACACTGGACAACAAAGCAGTGTTACTGATCGGCTACTCTGTTATGTTCAAATTATCAGACCTACTTACTTTTAACCGTTCTTTTGATTGTTATAGATTGCTAGAGGATCTCGCACAGAGTCAGGCGTCAGTATTACTGAGATTGTGAGGTATGGGGTATGGGGTATATTGTGAATTCGTGAATATCATTGGTTCTCTATTTGCGGTAGAAAGCGAAAGCGAGATAACAAGGGCTAAGTTGAAAGTGAAGAATGATCATCGCAGTTAATTTTCCAATTTAAGCAATTGGAAAGAAGCCTGAAAAAATCAGGGTTTCAACAAGAAGTCAGTTGATTTTTTCACTCTTCTTCTTTCCAACTGCGTAAATTGGAAAATTAACTGCGATGATCATGATTCGATCATTTGAGCAACGGGAGTACGCTATATCGATGTTTTCCCATATCTTACTCAATATAAGTCTTAACTTAATTAGCAGTTTCCAACTAGGACTCGGGATTACTGAGAAAACAACTTGATAAAGAAATATACTATTGAACTTTCACTCAGCAAGTACAGCAACACAAAGATAAGAACCACACTGGTTAAGGACTTTGTTGGATTACATCTTTCCGCTGTATTTCAAGAAGTGCACAACAGCATCGCCAATGAACACAAACATGGAGATGAATCCAAAAGCCTTTAGAGAAAGAAAAGTGTCTTAGCTTATCTTATCAAATGACAAAAAATGTTTAGCAGTTGTCCGTTGATTGTCTAAAGTAATCAGGCTATCTCTTGGTAATTGGTAAGGGTTTGGTTTGGTTTTGGTTTTACGACGCTCAAAGGAAAAGCAGTCTAATTTAAAAACGAACTGTAAATAGACACCAAAGCAGAAGATGAGCGGGAACCTGGGAACGAGTTACAGGTGGTTGTAGTTCCCTTAGTCCCTGTTCGTCATTTTTAATTTTTCAATCTGGTTTCTTCATACGCCTAGTAACTGGTTATTTTTTTAAGCCACGTGAACGCTTACCGCGGCGGCTCGTAGCTTGTCATGCCTACTCAATCCTGACAATATCTTCCACCTCTCTGCATCGTCAGCGATCAGAGAAGAACTGATCAGAAGAAGAAATGCAACTACAATAGCAAATATCAAGACCTAGAAAAAAAAAAACAAACGGAAATATTGATTACAAATACAGAAGGGTAGAATCTGTACACACATGACAGTGGCGGATCCAGACCTTGAGCTAAGGGGGGGCCTGGTCTTGATTTACTTGCCCTGCTGGCCTTTTTCCCTTCCGCCATTTCTTCTTTTTTACTCACAATAAGGGGGGGGGGGGGGGGGCCCTCCCCGGCCCCTTCCCTAGATCCACCACTGCATGATTTCAGGCGTTTTTCGACTTTGTTGCTTCAGTGCTTTGCAAACATAAGTAGGGAAGCAGGATAACGATATCTTTCTTAGGAACTGTAGACACTAAACGCCTGAAATCACATGTGTAAAAAACATCATTTTTCAGAGCGCTCAATGCATAAAATCGTTCTTTCCTTACAAGGACCGCATTAATTGCTAACAACAATCCAGAATGATTCACAGAGCAAATTGCTTGGATTGTAATGGCTTATACAGTGTATACATTGTAAAACTAAACGACGACTTGCTGATAGGAAAACCGAACACTTTAAGGCCCTCGATAAAAATAACAATACACCAGTCATTGCTGGACATTACATCAAATGCAATCACTTTGATATTTTGGCGAGGGGCGAAGCAGACTACCGTTGCAAAATCAAAGAGATCTTATTCATTCAAGAACTTGAGCCAGCTTTCAATGTCAACGTCTGAAGTGAAAAGCTCATGCTTTATTAATCTACTCTAGTTTTTATATTTAACTGTTAAGTATTTGCTTAATCTAGGTTCCAGACCCCTCACCATTGATATATATTAATAGCAGTTTCAAATTTTAACAATCATTTCTAAAATTGTTTGTAGAATACATACGAAGCGTCAAGTTTTAATCAAAAATGTGCAAGCTCAATATGTTTATGACTGCTGTTTGTTTTATTTTTAATCAAGACAGTGTTTGACCTCTTTTCCAACAACACCTCAATGTTCGTCAAAAATACCCCGCTATGCGTCGCCTTGCATACGGCGATTGAGCCCGCAGTACGTGCGGCGGTCAAAACTTAGCTGTCCTATCGAAGCGACACGATAATAGCTTCCGCGTCAATTTGTTCAAACTAAGACAACTTTTTCCCCACATGGCGATGCCCGACGAACTACTATTTTTGGCGCCAAATTAGAAGCTTGAAGACACAAGATGTTTCATATTTTTAACTTTTTGCAATGTGATATGGTTTTGGGAATTGCAATACCCCTTCGTGAATATATCATGCATTCTCCAATGAGAAAAGTTGCTTGATTTTAGTGCCTTTCTTGTCTACTTACGTTGACGCCGTGAGGACAATAAAGTTTTTCCCGCCTGCTGAATCCTGATTGGTCAATTCGAATTTCCCGCGCGCCAGCCGTATACAAGGCGTATCTTCAATTGCCTTATCGGTGGTTGGAAATTTGGTCAAACACGGTCTTTCGTGTTTGACTTAGACGCAAAGTGACGGGACGGCATAAATTAAGAGACTTACCGGAATATTCCAGTCAATATTGAGATTGATCTGTGAGGTGATATTGAAGGCAAGCAGAATAAACACAGCAATTACAAGGATCCATGACGTAATGGTGACGAAGAGAAAAAAGCTCATTCGTCCCCACGTTCCATTATACGGTATGTCGGCCCCCAAAGCAAATGCTATCATCAGTGTGAACTGAAACGTTTAACAATAAAAGAAATATGCTTTATAAACTTCTTAAATGGTCTATAAAACTTAAGCAATAGAGCACCTTTTCCGTGTTTACATATCCTCATCTTAACACTCGGAGGGTTGGGAGAATTCGAGATGCAGTCGAGAGTTTGCATAACTTACGAGAATTCTCCCAACCTTCCGAGTGTTAAGATGAGGCTCTGTATACACGGAAAAAGTGTTCTATTGCTTTTATTAAATATTTCTTAAAAATACGCGCAAATCTGAAACGTCACAACCGTGTTCACATACTCTCATATAAACACACCTATCGACCAATGAGAGCGCGCGTAGTGGCTCAGTTATTTTATAAAACTATTTATAAAGCAATTTATTAGAGGAAACAACTGCCGGATCTGGCAAACATTTTGAAGCAACGCGGAGTTTTCTAATCTTACTACTCAATCAAAAGCCGATAATCCATGCCTTATGTTGCTAACCATGCAACTTCGGTGACGACAATAAACCCGGAGTCCCTGTTTTTGCAAAGCACAGAATTACTTAACTTTCAGTTCGAGAGATCTAAATATTAAAAATAGTTTCCTGTAACAGGAAAACCCTCACTGCTGGTTTAATCATGCATGATAAATAGACCGATCTCGTAAAATCTTCTATCTTAGGAATTGCTTGAGCTCCGGACCAACAGTAATTCTTGTACAGTGTGAGTTCTGACTGACTGTAAAAGAACTGTTACTAGTGACTGACGTTTCGACAATCTAAATAGAGGTCACCCTCAGAGTCAAGTGAAAAGAGCTTGTCAGTCTATGGTGTTGTAAGTCTGGTCCGTTAAAATTGATTGGTCGGCTTAGCAAATAAGGTATTGGCTGTATGACTCGTATATATTTCCTCAAAAGTGAATGGTCAGTTAAATTTTTGATCCGTCTGTTATCCGTCAAAGTTGATCTGTTCGAGTTGTCGTCGTCAGCCATTTTGTTTACGTGGAGAGAGTCATTCACAAATGCTGACATTCGCTTTTGTGCCAATTTTAAATTCCAGGAGGAATAAAGGTCAAATGTAAGCATTGCGTG
>CM042746.1:20210838-20213338 GCA_022496165.2 Catalaphyllia jardinei | reverse complement strand
ATAACATTTCTTATAAGAACTTCTGAAAGTAGAAAAAACATTCATCTGGAGGAGGGGGTGCTTTACTTTCAATGTAAAAGATACATACAAATTCGACGATCTTCAGTATTCCAGGAATTGACATTATGTAGGCCATAGAGAGTTCTATCTGGCCCCCAGACCCTCCACCGCCAGACTTCTCCGCGGGAGCTGGGTCGGATTGAGCTGTTCCTTGGTTCTCAGGATCTGCCATTTTCTAAAGAGATTCTAAATTCTAAAACGGAGAAATAAGAGAAACTGTTATTAGTGTCAGAGGCCACTTACACTCTGTGTTTCTGCAGGAGAGTGATCTCAACTACGTGAAAAATGTTTACTCCGTCGTAGTTGTGAGCCTGGAGAAAAAGATTAATTATTAGCAGATGATTGAGTTGGTCGTGCACTCTTTGACAAAGAAGTGATATTTTCAAAGAGTTTCAAAGTAAATTTAATATAGCAAGCAACCATAGAAACGCATGGCTAACTTGGCAGATGCCATTTAACGCTTAAACACGTTGTTTTAACTACAAATACCAATTTATGGAATGCTTAAAAACACACACGTATAACAGTAAAAAACAAATTAATTTGAGGGACTATTTAATACTTCAAAACAATGTCCCGGTAAAAGCTGTTGTATAACCATCTACATTCATTAAAAATCGTTTGCATAAGTACTCCGTATTAATGTTGAAATCAACCTTAGAGTAGGACAAACGTGATCATCTTAGCATTATTTTACTGGGTTTGATTAATTCTAATTAAGTGTAGTTGAATTTCTAACGTCGAATGTGTCAAGAAGGTGAGTGGCTTCAATACTATTGCAGATTTACAGATGGAAAGAGAATGGGTTTTAAAAAGACAAAACATAAATACTTAGCAACAACCCCCTATATATATTTACATACCGAGGGTATGTGTCCGGCACATTGGGTATATATTGGTCGTGTTTTACCGCAGGCGAGGTCCATAAATTTGAAAAAAAAAGGCAAAAATGGCATTTTGCCAAATAATAAATAAATTCGACGTTATGGCTGTTTTTAAGGCACCGAGTGTCTGACTCGAGATATTTATGCAAATATACATGAGCCAAAAAAAGTGCACTGCTCAAATTGCTCAACCTTTTCTTGTTGATCGTCTAATTAAACCAGAAAATTGTGGTGTTTGTCTTCTACGCGAAACCAGACCTACACTGGTCTCCTCTGCAGCCGTTTTTTAGGATGTCACGCATTGCGTGACATTGCGTGACATTGCGTGACATCCACAAAGCCGGAGGAGACCAGAACTACACCTAGTGAGCTATACGGTTGCTAGGTAACGACCACCTTCAGAGCCAGCTGTTCGGTTTCTCAGTGTCTGCTTCACGAAACTGGAATTAAAGTGCCACTATGACGAAAATCACATCTTTTGTATTTTGCATTTTAAAGCATAAACAAGTAGTCTGAATGAGAAGAAAAATGCTGTTTACTATTTTCAAGAACCTCTTTTTGTTCCAGAGATATTCAAGTTTTTAAAATATGCAAGTTAGCTAAGTGATGACGTCACACACTCAACCAAATTTTGATTAAATATGCTGAAAAAGCATATCTCAGCCAATTTGTATCAGAAATGTTCTTAACGGTACAAAAATGCAAGGAAGTGTGGATTAGTTTTTTTGCAGTATTGCCCGTTTACCCCAGCCCCTCTAATGGTTGGTAGCTTTCTGATGAAAAGGTTTCTTGTTACAAGCTGTTAGGGGTTTACTTGTCCGATAACTTAAAGTGCACCTAACCCCCAATTTTTTTTTTCGCTAAATCGAATCTAATTGTTATTTGAAGCATTTGGGTGCAAAATTTTTTTGAATTTGCTTGAATCCTCAATTTTCTATGCCCTCTCAAAGTCGCACTTGAAGTGTTGCACGACCGAGTTTTAGGGATACATATGAATGTACCCTTACTTTCTCTTCGCCGCGATTCACCATCTAAATCGACCTCGTAGCTCAGTCGGCAGAGTAACGGTAGATCTGTTCCGGAGGTCGTGGGTTCGATTCCCACCGAGGTCAAAAGATTTTTTCTTTACCTCGAGTGGTTCCCTGATTCCCTTTACTAGGGCTAACGCCCGGTGGGTTATTCATGGGTTAAATTAGCACTAAAATTTACACTTCCGAGTTTTAGGGAGTCTGGGGCGGCGGTTGCTGATGACGTCTACCCAGGAACCAAACACAATGGCGCCTCAGTCAGCTCTGTGTGTTTGCGGAGAAAATAGAAAGCAAAATTAATCGTTCCAATATATTTTGGAACTAAAACGTCCGAGATTCGTTTAAGAATCATTTCTTCTTCATCACTGCGGTCAGAGCACGTTCAGACTTTCGACAAGTGTGAAATCACTGCCTGGAGCTTTGAGAGCACTTTGCAATATTTCAACGACAGGGAAGAACTCTTTGTGGACAAGCTGCTTGCATATTAGGAATGGAAAGCTAGATACAAAGCTAGTGGAGGAGCAGGAA
>CM042746.1:20208924-20210738 GCA_022496165.2 Catalaphyllia jardinei | reverse complement strand
ACTGTTGCCGAACATTTTCTGTCTCATCCTAATCATTGCCATACTGATATGCAACTAATTCCACTCGAACTTATCCACTCGTCACGTGATTCAATAAGAAAAGCCAGAGAGTCCTTTTTAATAGATTTAGCGAGAACAATGGAACCTGACGGTATGAATAGACGTGAAGAATCGTAAAATTTGTAACCTTAGAAAGCCTGTTTTATCTTTACTTTATTTTATTTGTTTCGTTCGTCATTTCCGTCACTCCTCTTGATTTCGAAATATGTATTATGACATTCTCCACTATATTATATTGTAATCTCATTTTTGTAAGTTAGTAACATCTAAACCTGAAGAAGGCTGGTTTGGCCAGCCGAAATATTGTTTTTAATATATCACGTTGTGTCAGCCTTGCAGTAGTCTTTGACTTCTCGTCGTTTTTATTTACATGACGGCTGAGAGAGCTGTCATGTTGGTGAAAAAGTGACTCATTTCAGGGAATTTGGCTACCTGAACATTTCTTATATAGAAAAAGTATTATTTAAATGTTTTTGAGTTCCTCAAGAGAAAAATTTACGTTTTTACGTTGTTACAAAACTCAGTGACAGATGTATCCGTTTGTTTTCCGCCGCCATGTTTTGCCCATCCAGATGCGCTCCAGCGGGGTGTCTCCATACAAACCTCTATAAATTTAGGTACAACATTTCTCCGCATATCTCGCTTAAGAAAAATTTCTGTGAGCTCAATCTTGGCGAGAGTCTCTGCATACTTACTTTCTTTCTTTTCCAAGATTCTGGACTTAATCTATTGAGCGGTTTTAATTTTTATTTTAATCTACTTTGAAATTTTTTTTATCCGAAAATAAGTGACTCTCCTCCCCGGATCGGGGGCTACTCCCTCATATTTGCTACAAAGGTATGTGTAGCCCCAAAGGGTATGGTTTTCAGCCGTTTTGGTCATAAACAGGGTATCGATTTTAGCTGATTTTGGCCATTTTGGTCATAAATAGGGTATGGTTTTTTGTACTCTTGCCTTGATATGGCGGTATATTCTTTTTAAAAGTCGCGAAGTCACGTTTTCATCATCAACGAAATCAACAAAAGCCCTTCACAAATTAAGTTTAAGGCAATTTACAGTGTAACATTAGGTGGCAACAAATGTCTCGTAGAGCGGGTACTGTAAGCTTACACAGCCTTTTATTTCGTGATTCGTGCGAGAGCGGCTTCCTCTTTGGACAGAAAAAAGATAAGCGGTCCGCAATAATTTCTAGATAAATAAATGCACAATGCTAAATGCACAATGCTAAATGAGTTTGGTAATAATTTCGCGCTTACGCTAAATGAAGGAGAAAAAACAGCAACAAATAATAATGAATGCAACAGAACTAGTGAAAGCAACTTACCCTAAAAACTGTAGCGGTATAGGTAAATTCGCAACTGTAAGCTGTACAAGAATTAATTAAACAAAATAGTGGCGCTAAAAACACGACATGAAACGATACGCCCAACAAATAAAAGGCTCTAGAAAGCTGGCAATGGCCGCCATCGAAGGACACGGTGAAGGAATACTCAAAGTTAATAGTACCCAGTCTACCTATCGGACAGAATATGCTTCAGAGGTCTGGCATTGCCCTGACTTGGTGGGCCTTTTGCATAAGCCCACAAAAAACGGTATCTTCCATTTTCATAAAATTGAAACCAACTATAACAACTCCTTCTGAAGTTTTAATGACAGTTAGATGTTTCTGTTACGGCTGATCCAGCTCAGAGGGTCTCTGTACATCAAAGCTCTAATATATAGATTTAGGCCAGCCTAAAAGCGTAGCTCCTTGG
>CM042746.1:20193924-20201424 GCA_022496165.2 Catalaphyllia jardinei | reverse complement strand
GTATCAAAATACTTATCCAAAGAAAAGAAAAAGAAGAAGTAAAATGCCAGCAGGAGAATGAATCCAGTGAATACAGCCACGAAGAAGAAAGGAAGATGAGGTGGACTATAAAACGATCTATAAAGCTGACCAAATATGAAGGCCACCAGCAGGAGTATCTACAAAAGAAGATCAATGAAGTAACATGAAATACAGGGTCACCAACATAGTCAGTACGACGCAATATATAGGAGTATTCGTATTCTCGGTAATGGACTGGAACTAGCTTGGAATGGAGGCTAAAAGAGATTAAGGTGGGGCTGAACACAGTTTTTGATACCCCTGTTTCATTTGCATTTTCTCTAAAACCCTCGATCCTTTGGTCGCCAAAAATGGCAGCAAGCAAGTTAACAACACAAACTTCAATTTTTTGATAATCAATCTGACGTATGTGCCGTTGCCATGGTAACATGATTTAATATAAACAGACGTTTAAAATCGGTTTTGTTTATTTGCAAAGAATCTAGTCATGATTAGATTTTCTTTTAATTTGCATGCAACAAGCTTGTAGCGATGCTCACAAGTTAGCGCTATTTTAATAATAATCTTAACAAACAGATCTTTAGGGTAATTCCCCAGTATTGCATTGCGCATCCCTACTGCGCATAATTTTACGCGTGGTCAGCGAGCGCGCATTAGAAAATGGGGGCTTTTTCTTTACGGCTAGACCTCGCCAAAGAAGTAAATCGTCATTTTCTCGAAAACGACTACGGTGACCTATTATTTTTTTCTGTTGTTTTGAACTGACTAGTAAATTTCGCTATGTAAAATAAATATGGGCCAATTCTCAGTGTTGAGCAAAAACCAATCGTCGGAAACGTGAATTTAGAAGCAATCGTGACTATAATCATGGTGCTATTATAAGGATTTATATGGTATAAACAAGGTGTTGTTGCTCCTAAACGAACATGGGGACCCCTCGTTTTTATTTCCAAATTTAAGTTCCTATAATATAAACAACTTGATCAATTGGCAAACTTTGAGAAAAATCTCAGTGTACGTAGGTTCTATTTCAGTGGAATGATATTAGTTATCCCTTTTTGAAGGTTCACTGGCATATCTTGAATTTCCTTTGTTAAAGTTAAATTTTTTCAATCCTCAAGTTACTTATTTCCTAAAGTATTTTCGTGCCATATTTCGTGAAATTCTAATGACTGGTTCTGGAGAAATAGGCTTATCTCCGAGAAGTCAAATTTTCACTCAATCGCAGTTTTTTTGACTTACTACGCATGCGCTGCATTTAACTGGGTTCTTTTGCGTCGGTTATTTTAGCAACAAAGAAAAAGCTGAGCTGAGTTCTTTGTATCGTTACCTTTTCCAACATACCTTTGTAATAAAAGAGTAAAACCATCAATGCATTGTGCAGAAAAATAGTACAGATAGCGCGGACATTAAGTAGATAAAACTATCGCTGTGTTGATGCCATGTTTGTTTTTATGCAATACTTGTGCGCGCGCTGTATTGCGTTGGCAAGAGCGCGCGCGAAAACTTAATGTCATTTGCATTCGCAGTTTTGAAAATTGGGGAGTTTTAGCAGGGGAATATTTAGTCACGTGACGTATTTAGACCAATTTCGCGCGAGCGTAAATAATTGATGGGTTGTAATAGCTGCTGTTGTTAGAGCCAACTTTCTAAGAGGGTGTGAATGGGTGTTTCATTGTAGGAGAACTGGTCTAAATTTCAACTGTCAGCCGAGTAATAGTGCGGATTTTTTTTAACAGTTAAGATCTGTGAGATCTGCAAAGTGCACTGAAGTGAGAAATAGTGACTAATAGCCGAGAAACTGCCGAAAATTAAACTAATAACTGAAAAAACAGCGTCCCTATCAGGCCCTCTTCATGGTTCTTGTGGCGAGAAATAATAAATGGCTGAAACATAACTTAAAGAGCGGAGAAATATAGATGACTGGAAAAGTCAGAACGTATACATCGCTACGATGAGATCTTGCATGCTGCTTTAATCGCGGGCTCAATGTCTTTCCCATCACAAGGGAGACTGGTTCTGATTCCAAGAGGAAACATTTCGTACTAAGCTCTAAACTTCAGAAACTCTGTTGCTATTTTGTCGTTTCAGGATCCGTACAACAGAAATCTAAGATGGAAATTATGGCCCGGTTGCATGTGTTTCGTTAAGAATTCAGGAAGCGAACAAGGTATACCGATGTTCCATGGTGTTATGAGAAAAGGCGTTCTGATGTCACCATTCTCTCTATGAGTATCAGATTTGATCGCACGATTTTTATAATTTAGCTCGTAAGGAAATGTTTTTGTTTTGAGGACTGCCAATTCCCATGGGGTCCTGACATTTTTGGTGTAACTGAGTCGGGACAAAACGCGCTTGCTAACAGTACACTTTAATCTAAAAAAAACGGTTAAATAGTGTCTTACAATAATTGTCTGCCACCGAATTAGAGGTTGATGCTAAATCCTACCCGAAATCCGGATTAGCTCCAGTCTTGATTTGAGCAAACATCCCATGTGATAGATAGCATCAGCTTGCGTAATCAAAGATTTTATTCGCACAAATTTGGAAAGAAAATATTTAAAGTAGGCGGGGCCAAACCACCGTCAGGCTCTTTGAACATAGTCTGTTCCAAGGTCTCTGTAGTTGGGGACGAGCGAAAGAGCGAAAGAAAAAATGAGCGAGGACTAAGGCGAGCTCGCCTTAGTCCTCCCTCCGTTTTTCTTTCACTCGCCCTCTTTTCTTTCGCTCGTCCCCAACTATCGGGAGCATGGAACAGGCTACTTTGAACATTATTTGAATGAAAATAGTTCATGGCTTGATTTTCCCTCCAGCTACCATTCTGGGCCACAGTTCACATCTGTTTCACTTACACTTTCGACAATCTTGAGGAATCCCCGCACGGACAGGACATAGTCACCGTTGATGACAACAATTTTATCATTTTCTGGATAACTGCTCATCCTGTGTCGTAAACCTGATGATAAAAATGTCTGTGGGTTAGGTTAAATGTTTCACGTTCTTTTTATTATATACCTTTTACGGTATAAAGCGTAAAATTAGCAACAGTATCACACCATGGTCACTGGAAGATAAATAAACAATAACCTTCATTTAGCGGGAAAATATGCTCGGATATTTGTCCGCAAACCTTATCTGTTTCGAGACGCGAACAGTTTTCCGAACGCGTAACTCGATGAAAACTGTGAGCTTTGAGGAACAAATCAAATATACTATCCAAAGACAAATATACTAGCCTCTTTTCGCGCCAAAGGAAATTGAACATCAAATATTAGTCGCGACACACGAAGTTTTGATCGAAAATTGGGAAATATCAATCGGATATCTAACTCTGATATCAATTGGATATCACCTAGGTGATACGTTTCTGATATTACTCAGTAGCTATGGCATATTCAGCCACGAGACGCGTTTAGACCAATCACACGTGAACGAAAATATTTGATGAACTATCGAAGCACAATATTTCATTGCCCCACTCCAAAGCGCCACATGATGTCGGTAATGTACGACTCGGAAATCAGCAACAGTATGGCGAGACTTTTCACGTAGCAGTCATAAGGTAAATTGACATTTAGCCATTTTTGTCAGATCTCGCTCCATTTCAAAATATTTCGAAAAACCGAGAGCTTGATTAACCCATCAGATAAATGTGAATGTACCCGCAAACGGGCACTCAAAATTGGCTTAAATAGCCAAGGGCTTTTGATGTTTAGTCTAGAGTTTAAGTTTAGTCTATTGCAATTCACGGCGCTGAAAGAATTCCATGTAATTATAAACACACCGTCCCAGTCTTCCCGCTATTTTGCAGTAAGCTTTGTATGACACGCAAGTTTCTCAGACAGCGAAATTAGAGAGATTAGCAACAATTAGAGAGCTCTGCTAAATTAAACGGGACTTTAAAACAAATTCCAGTACTTGTGAAAATCACTTTTAGAGGATTCGTGGTTCACTCAGATGAATTTAAAAATCATCACCCTGTGTCACACGCTCAACATATATACGTTAATCTACCTTTTCAGAATATAAAAGGTGTTTCGCCGAACAAACCAGCCCTTCTTCGAAAATTAAACGAGGAAAACTGCGGTGAATTAGTTTTTCAAAATAGCTGGTTACCGTGGATCGTGAAAAGTTCTCGGTTTTTGTTACATTAGTGAGTTATCGGAATAAGTTATGCCAAGGTCGGTGTACAATATAAGATAACACATGTCGGAAATTATATTTCCTAATATCTTATGTCTAGGGTCGTATATACCTTGGAGCAGGACGGACTCAGGACGGCTGATCCACAATAATGCCTGTCTCTTACTAAACTTGAGGCGTGTTAGTATCAGAATTTCATAGATCTAAGCGGAACTACGAGACGAGAGAAGTAGAAACGAGCGAACCGTGTCTTTCCACAATACGTGTTTTTAAATATCAGATGTTACACTAATGTTTTAATCATTCATAAAAAACTCTTGAAAGTAACATATCTCATACACAGTCACACTCCTGGCTTTAAGTAAGGGCTGTAAATTTCTTCCATTTTAGATTTTTTCCCACGAAGATTTCTCTAGAGTCTTTGACTTGTTTTGAAATATTTGAAATACAAATGTAAACAGCTAGACGCCTTCGACGCGTAAGCCTGATAGAATACATAAGCGACCCCAAAACCCTTATCATTTCTTACCTGTTTGTGAATGTTCTGCTGTGAGTCGAGGAAAAAGAGTTTCGATTCGATTTATCCCACAATCGACCCTGAAAAGAGAACACAAGTCTTTAAAAGACAGACGAATACTCAAGAATGTCGCGATTCGCTTGTATGATTATTGCACAGCAATCAACCATGCTAATTGGGTAAGGTTATGCATGCATGGCAAAGCTCAATATTTGAGATCACATTTGGTATCTGGGCAACCGAGCTCGGTGCATGTTCACCGTACTCGATAAGCAATTCGAGTACCTTTTCAAATCGGACTCGCATCACCGAGCTCGAATTGCGTAAATTTCATCGAGCTCGATAACATCGTCGTGCTCAATTACCGAGCTTTTTTTTTTTCGAGCTCGGTATTGGGTATTGCTTTCATCGTGCTCGATTTGGGGATTTCTCCGTCGAGCTCGGTTTGTTATCGAGCTCGGTTTGCTATTGAGCACACGCGGAGCTTGTTCTCGAGCTCGGTTTGCTGCTAACGATTAATTTGTATCGAGCTCGGCTTGTCTTAGTCAATCTGGAGGAGAGGGGTCTGGTATCTTGACTTGGGAGGAAGCATGGGCCGAGCGAGCGTACCAAAGAAAAAAGAGCTACTTCGGTACGGTCCTTCGGTACTTTTTGAGTGGAAACTGAAGGAGATTTATAAGAGTAAGTGTTATCAAAGAAGAGATTACCAAGTACTAGCTCATGCTCCGAATTTACAAGAAGGTGAGCATTGTGCCAGTTTGTTTATGGTTTTAACGAAGTATTATGGCAGTATTTTTTCCTTTAGTACATTTAAATTTTTTCAGTCTGTGCAGTTTTTCATCTCACTTCTCGTCAGCAATTTAAATTTTAAAGCTTAGAAAGCTAAGATAGCTCTCTTTGTTAAAAATCACCGTTATATGCACTTCCTAACTCTCTGTTGCATAAGGAATACAATAGTAATTCGTTTCAGGTGTTTTCCTGCGTTTATTGATGACTTTGCATTGAGCCATTGTCTTCTTCCCATCCAGAGGGGGGTGAATAGGTTATCGGATCCTTAAAAAGCGCACGCATTGTGGATTTGTGCGGTAAATCGAGCGGATTCGCGGATTTTGAAAACACAGTGGAGCGTGGATCAGCTATAATTAGTGACGCCGATTCCAGATTGCGCCTGTCTTATGTTGGGATCTTGGGTCCTAAACAAAACTTGGATCGTAGATCTTTCTTTCAGCGTTGGTCGTAATGTTAATGTGTTCATCCAAGTTATTTCTTTTTTCTAAAGAAGCTCATTTAAATTCAGGTGTGACTCTGTTATTGGAATTGTATTGTGTTATAGTCATCGAGCATGTTGCCTTCTTTACTATTTGGCCGAAATTAACAGTAGCATTCACATGTACCAGTTTACCTTTAAATCTTTACACTTCTGTTTTCGGGTGTGGTTGTGGTTTCGGATTTGAACAAAAATTTTTCCAGATCGATGGATTTGGCGAAAAAAAGGCACAGATCGGCGGATTTGCATACCCCTATTCACCCCCCTCCATCCACCTCCCCCCCCCTGCCCCTCCATAGAAGCTAACGACGAGTGTACAAAAAATAGTAACACAGGAACAAGTTAAGTTTAAATTTGTTGATAGGTTTCATTCGTAATCAATTTACATTTTTCTAGTTAAAATATGTAGTGATAACATTTTAAAATAGATTATTGACAATGAGAAATTGTTATACATTTCAACCGCTATTAAGAGGCCACCCATTTAACAGCAAACCATATTAGTTTGCCAGTAATCAATGTCTATATCAGGGCTTTCCTATTGTTTATACCTTTATTAATCAACCAACCACGTTTAAACAGCCACTATTCATTTCCCTGAGCGTGTCCATTGATAGTGGTTGGATTGTATTTAACCCTTTAGTGCCCAAGGGGACTCCCTTTGTGGAGTAAAATTGTCTGGTGTTAGACAGAGTAAAATCTAGAGTGAAATCTAGACTCATGATGTCCAAAGAATGTTAATCAATGTGATTTTAAAATAAAGATACTTTCCTATCTCCAAACAGTGATATAACTAAACAAACATTACTTTTTTATGCTGTAAATTTAACATTTTAACAATTTGAAAATGCGAAATGGTATACAACCCATTAATTGTTGCTCGAATAACAATAACTCATAGCCCCCATAGTGCCTTGGCAACCCATTCCCCTACTGAATTGCATGATCCATGCTCAGACATGAAACACACACTTTCGAAAATGTGGAATTTGTGTTAAGGTAATCAATGTGTCTTCCAACACTCCTGATTAAAATGTAGGCTACTAAGTCCTGTCACCATTCATGTAAGTTATGTCTGAACCCTGGGTTTCTCAAAATTATAATATTAATAGAGCACAACGTGTGACATGTCTCTACAATTAACTACATTTCATTCATAGGTAGTATTTTACTTTAATGTCTCTGTTGAAAATATCTGTAAAAATGAATAATTAAATTATTACAAATAAACATTTCAAATGAAGTCTAGAACATTTATCATTTGAGTGTTGAAAATCCAAATCCAAAGTATTTGTCAGGCATCATGAATGAGGCAGACAATATCACAATTTTGAGTCAAATATATATTAACATCTTGGTAATTTAAGGAAAAGGCTTAGAAAGAGTGCTGTTAGTTCATCATCTTGATTGGTCAGAATTTTTTTTAGGCCAATTTATCCTGTTGTCATAATGCTGTGTAAAATATATGTACCTCCCCCAAGGAAAAGAATTTTTTCTATGACCCCTCCCCCCACTTCTCCAGAAATTCCAATTAAGCTTCATACATTTCTTT
>CM042746.1:20162809-20172809 GCA_022496165.2 Catalaphyllia jardinei | reverse complement strand
AACCAGTTTGAATTTGTGCGACAGATCGCAGCGACAATGATTTTCACATGTCACACGAGGCGATTTGTTGCAGCAACGTGTCGCAGCGATTTGTCGCATCGTGTGTCTCGGCCTTAAAACCCTATCCTGTGTAGGACAACAGCCCCCATTTCAAGAAAGTGACAAAATGCACACTCTCTGGTTTTACAGGAATTTCAACTGTTTAATAAGTAATTCAAATCGTGAAATCATGCTCGATGCGTCTAAAACCGTCTCTCGTCGCGTCTCTACAGCGTAGCAATGTCATTGCATCCATAGAAAGGAAATATTTTTAATAGCAAATCAAGGAAGAATGATTTCTTCAGTTACTGTATAATGAATTAGTGAAACTTATTTTTGAGGTTAATTTTATTTTGATTAAAGCACTAATAGAACTTTTACAGAGAAAAAAATATATATCAGCGGGATCCCTCATGCCTGCGCAACACAATGACATCTTTCTTTCATCACGTTATCCAAGACAAAGAAACTAGACCTACCGGTACGATCTGTTCTGTCATTGCGCGCTTGTTATAATACTGGTAAGTGGAAAAATAACTTAAATCAAGATACCGACTACAATAGCATTCTTGTCCACAAAATGACCAGAAGTCGACTGATGACATTGTAAATATTATGCAAATTAGAAAAAGAAACAAGTCACTTGTCCGCCGCTCGATCGCATGCTCTTTCAACTTCTCGCAGGACCCGGTCGCAGGCTAAGAAAAGAAAGAGACTGCTCGCAGTCTGGGTTAAAGGACAGGTTTTTAACCTGTTTAGGACAGAGGCAAGTCAAATTGTATACCCTGTTTAGGACGGCGAGGCCAAAAACCCATACCCTATCCAGCAGCACGTCCCCATATAGCCAATTAAGGGAGTGCCCACACCCCCTCCCCACCCCCGGGGGGCTGTCTGAACTAAGGAGTGACAATGATCTCCATTACTCCACGCAGTATATACACAGGGAGCCCTCACATCCGTTTAGAATATGAGTAAAAGATCAAATTACCTTTATCGCGCGAGTTTTGTGCTTTGTGGCCGCCATTTTGAATTTTTAAAACCCGCGCGCGGTAAATTGTGCGGTCTGCTGTGATCTATTACTAAATCAGACGCACGACAACATGGAATCTATTTGTTTTATACAATAACGAAAAGCCTTTTTTGTTTCAAAACATTTTAACATAACGCGAAAGCCGGCCTTTTGCCTCGCCTTTACCCCGCCTTTTCACGAAAAAAGCCATTCGACGTGATCTATGATCTATACAAAATGAAGCAATTTCATTGGTTGCTATGCGTAGCAAAGAATTGTAATTGGTCGAGAAAAATCCCGCCACTGTAAAACCTGTCTCGAGCGTCGCTCCTCGTTGAATGAAAACTTACAGCGAAAGCAGAATTGAACTACGAAATCTACAAATCTTAAAGAAAATGGCCGTTTTTATACTAGATCATCCGTCTGGACGAACTTGGGCAAAGATTGGTAGTTCGTCTGGTTATGTGTCTCCAGTATAAAGACAGGCACAAGACGAATTATGCGTCTAGACGAACTATCCTTGGTTGTGCGTCGTGAACGACGCATTACGGAAGATAATTCGACTGGAGGCATAATTCGTCTGTGTGTGTAAAGACGGGCACGGGATGAAGAAAGTAAAAAAAAGACACCGCGCTATGAAAGAGCCAGCGGTTGTATGCAAAGAAAACAACATGGCGGAAGCAAGTGATAAGGCAAGTGCAAAACGGCGAAATCGACAATGGACACAAACAGAGCTCAAGTACTTTGCCTTAGTCCTGGCAGACGAGAAACACGAGTTTGGTTACAAACTGGACACGCTTGCATTGAAGATGACCGCAAATAAGACTGTCTTCGAGGATATAAAGAAGGCCTTCGAGGAAAGCATGTCGTCACAAGAATTTAAAGAAGAATGAACGTGAACGTCGTGGGTCTAAATCGAAAAAGGATTTACCTTCTTTGAAAGGCTTCGAGTCAAATTTAAGTGGATGAAAGATCAATGGCATAAATATACGGATCGCATCAAGAAAGGTAGTGGCAAGTCTCCAATAGAAGAGCCAGAGTGGTACAAGATCATTAATCCAATTTTTTCTGACACTCACAGTAATTTCGAAATTGCTTCGAAAGCGAGTGATGTTTTGTCCGATGCCGATTCATACCCGGGAAGCGACGAAGAGCAGACAGATACAAGTCATACTGGTTATCAGGAAGAGGATGGTGAGGCAGATTTAACCTCAACAAGTGAGAGTGGAACCTAAGGGTTAAAAATAACGTTTTGAAAAATGCATTGGACGTAAAACCACTAGATCGCAAGAAACGAGTAAGAAGTCAGTCCCAGGCCATAAACGAGATCGCAAAAAGTTTTCACGCTCTTGGAGAATCACAGCAAAAGCGTTCTGAAAGGATGATGGAAGCAGACAGAGAAAGACATGCTGAATTTCTCGCTTTTCAGAAAGAGCAAGCTGAATTGATAAGACAGCATGAGCTGAAGATGCTTGAAATCATCATGAAATATTCAAATCCTCCATCCCAAGGAGTACAACAGCATCCTCAACAACAAACAGTACCTGTTCAGCCTGTCCAGCCTATTGCACCTCCTCAGTATTACAACCTAATGCCACATAGCCATACTCCTCCAACTCATCAAGTGGCAAGTGTTAGCCACCTTTAAGACATGGATAATGATCAACCAACGAATACTTGGTATTAGGTAGAAGTTACATTAGGGGCTTCTCATGAAATAAACAGTGTTTCTTATCAGGGATCAACACTTACTTTGAAGATTACAGTATGTTTTAAGAATGCTTAATTTCAAACTTGAATTTATTAATATTGTATAACCTGTTTGCCATCAAATGTGCTTGGGTTCAAGTGAAGTTCAGTTTCTCAGTTTTTAAGCAGTGTTTCTAAACGGATCAACACTTACTGTGAAGATTACAATGTTTTAAGAATGCTTAATTTCCAACTTGAATTTATTAGCATTGTATAACCTGTCTGCCATCAAACCTGTTTGGGTTCAAGTAAAGTTTACTTTCTCAGTTTTTGCCTGTGGTATTAGTTCGATCTACAAAATCAGGGAACTGCATTTCTTTCTTCTCTGATATCCCACAACCAATTGGCAATGGCTTCTCTTGTTGTATTTCCATCTTCAGCTGGGGCATCCCCATTTCTAATCAGATTGAGCTCATTGACCTGAAGCCTCCACCTGGGGTTGCAGGGATCACGTCGGTGGATGCAAAGATTATGAAGAGCAATGCAAGTCATAATGACGAGGGAAATGTTGTCTAAATGGCAATCTGTTTTTTTTTTGTAGAGAATTCTCCACCGCCCTTTCAACATTCCATAGGCATGTTCAAAGACTACTCTGGCAGAGCAAAGTCTTCTGTTGAAATACCTTTGCTTAGTTACCCTTGCTCCCTCTTTGTATGGCTTTAGAAGCCAGGAGTGGTTGGGAAAGGCTGAATCACCCACAGTAGTAAATGGAATCGCCCCATAAGGTTCCAGATTCAAAGACCTGTTAGGAAGCACGTGACCCGATTCAATTTCAGAATAAATACCACAACTTCTTAAAAGCCTAGAGTCATGTGTGGATCCTGGAGCACCCACGGCAGCCCACATAAAACGCTTATTGTAACCAATAAAACCCATGTTTGTCACAGAATATCTTTTCTTGTAACTGTAAAAGTTCTTAAGTTTAGTGCTGACGTAAACATGAAATCCATCCCATGCCCCTACACAAGGAAACTCCCAATCTGCCAGAAAATTTTCCAGTTCTTGACTCCACTCTTGCAGATTTCTTGGCAGGTAAACGAGTCGGTCATACAAACATCCCACAATGGCTTTACCAACGTCTTGAAAAATGATGTGAGCAGTTGATTCTGCAACCCCAAAGAGATCTCCAGCGGTCAAAAACGTACACCCATGTGCCAGTCTGTAAAGACATAAAGCCAACTGGGTAGCAGGTGGAGTAGGGTGAGGTTTCATGCGGGTGGGCTCCTTCTTGATAAGGTCTTTAATCTCGCCCAGAATAAATTCAAACGTGTCTCGAGACACCCTCAGCCTTTTCTTGAAAGAGGCTTCGTCCCAGTTTTGGTATCCATTCGTCCACCAATCTCCGTTTCTCAATTCATCTGGACCTCGTTCGTTTCTGTTGCTTTTTGTAATCACGATTGCTGACATAACAGCGGGTTCTGAAGCTTCAGTTTCGAAATCCGTTTCTCTAACGAAACGTTTCCTTGCCACTTCCTCGTTTATTTTATATTGGAGACTTAAAAACTCTTCTTCTGCCTTTCTTTTACCGGAAAACAATTTTACAAGTTGTAACATGGCCGCCATCTTTAATTTTACCGCCAAAAACACTCTAGTTCCCATTCCTTTTTATTTCGCCGTGCGTAATAGTTCGCATTGTTCGTCTGTCGAAGTTCGTCTTGTTATTCGTCCCGTCTTTACACTAGACGCATAACACGAGAGACGCATTATCCGTCTGGACGGATAATGCGTCCTCTAGTATAAAAACGGCCAATGCTGCAAAAATCACATCAGTTTTTGTCATCGGAGCAGCCCTGTGAGCTGAAAAGCTTGGACGTTGCCTTGAAAATTACAGGAGTTGAAAAAATACTCTCGGAAAACTTGTGGTTGCGGTCAACCTAGAGGCCACTTGATTCGAGTTTTGAATGAAAGGAGCGTAAATGACGGTGGAGATTTTTGTCTTCTGTGGTGGGTGATTCTCAAATCAGCTTGATATAGTATCGGAGATACATTTTAGCTGCGATACTGTTGACCGTGAGCTGTGGTTAGCTATATTAAGCTCGCTGCTGTGTCCTGAAAAAGACAGGAACATTCGCATCGGAAAGCAAGGTTATGTATTATATTTTACCGATTTTAAGAAGTGATGTTTTGATGTTTTATTCCTGACATCAATCAGTGGTGAAAAGTTGAATTTTTTAAATAAATTAATCTAAGAAATATTTTGTTTATTGGATTTGTTAAATTCGAGATAACGCAGTGGTTCTCGGCTTACCAAGACCAAGTTTGTGCGTGGTTAAGTCTCGCTCGACTGCCGACTGAGGGTGCTAGAAAATTATTTCTGTATCATTTTATAAAAGAAACGGCTTTATCTTTCGTTTTCTGGCTTCTCAAACCTGTTCAATTCCTCGGCAAGACTTTTTTGTACCTTACCTTTTGCCCAGTCACGTAAAATATTATCCTAATTCTCAAAACTTTCTGCCGTTTTAAAACGGCAGAAGGTTTTGCTTGGCAATGGTGACGTCAATCGTGCATCTGCCCTCTAATAGATCATTGGCGAGAACCAATCAAAATGCGAGAATAAGTAATGGTAATAGGACTGAGTGGAGTCCAATTCGGTCTGTAATCATACGAGTGATAACAAAATCGGACGACCTCGAAGCGGGAGTCTGATTTGTTCATCACGAGTATGATTACAGACCGAATTGGACGACACGAAGTCTTATTACCAATTAATCATAAAAATTGCAATTTTCGAGAAAAGAATAGCCAAGTTATGAAAGAAGGGGAAAATTCGCATTAAAATATCTAGAAAGGAGATGAAAAACCTCCTACAGGTAATTAGGCGCCAAAAACACAAAAGCAAGCGCACGCACGCACGTACGTCATTACAACTTTTAATGTGATTGGTTGATTTGAACTACAACTTCGAATGTGATTGGCCTATTGTACTGTCCGATAACAAACTGTCCAATAACAAAGTGTCCAATAACAAACTGTGCGATAACAACTTGGCAAGTGAATTAGTGGAAAAATAGGAGTTTTTTAAACCAATCACAATCGAGAAAATTGTAATTTTATGATTACTTGGGTTATTATTAACCACTTAATAACCGAGAGTGAGGTCGTTTCGGGAAAATCTCAAACTGAGGCCTTGCCGTATTGACCGAGCGATAAATACGGTAGGCCGAGGTTTGAGATTTTCCCGTAACGACCGAACGGTCGAGGTTATTAAGTTGTTTATTATATGGCTAAGAAGGCGGTTCTAAAGAAAGAAAAAATCTTAACTCAAAGGGAAGTCGTTACTTCACATCCGGTGATACGCGCGCTTATCTATTCATTCATCTTTCCAATCCGTCAGCGAACTAACGCGTACTCCGTCAAGAATATATTTATTTGTGGAAAACAATGATCAATGTGGCCACAAAAAGTATTTTAGTACAGTTGTGTTACTATATGACGAGAGAAACTTCATCGACATTCTCAATAATCAACTGCCAAACGTCAATTTCTACAGAAAAGTGCTTCAAACTTGTTCAAAAGCCGTGCGGCAGTGTCGGTAAAAGAAAATACAATTTAAAATATAGATAGGGCCCTGCGCGCGCTCTGGTTGGTCAAAGACCTATGTTTTATCAGAGTATAAAACATAGCAAAAGCGTGTTTTATTGTTTTGCGCACGTAAAATCTATATTTCAAAGCAAATGAAGAAGTCTAAGCCGTGTATTGCACTGTTTTTATACACTCCGGTCAATTGAGAACACTCGAGAAAACACTCGCCTGTGGCTCGTGATTTCTACATTTCCCTCGTGTTCTCAAATGACCATCGTGTTTTATCACAGTGTAATACACAGCTTAGGCTTCTTTATTTGTCAATTAAACGGAATCAGCACTATTCTTCGTCGTCACTTTCGATGAAAACTCTTCGCCTTTTCTGAGTTTCCAGGATTATAGTTACTGACCCGTTAAAGATCTTGAACTGGCGCTCAGAGATGCTGCTATGTCTACACCGGATAAAGAAACCGCTCAGCTGAAGATGTTGATAAACTGGCTTTTGTTATAATTACAGCAAAAGAATTTGTTGATGTTGACTGCTGTACTGCTCTGGTGTCACCAATTGCCTTTTCAATGGTGAAAAGACAGTGAATGGAGACCTTCCTTCGGAAAGGAACCTTTGTATACTTCGTTGCAAACGCGACAGGGTGTCAGGTTCATAATCCGGTCACCATCCGTTTTTCAATATCTATAAAAAAGCTTTGCCAATAAGTGGTCAAGGTCAGCAGTAGCCTGCGAAAACGGCCGTCCTTCTTCGCTCCCGGCCCGAGTGGCGTTTCGCGTGAACTTCTGCTATGCTTCCTTTGTTTATTGGCGACAAATATCGCTGAAATGTTTTCATTTTACTGACAGTTTTCCTTTCCTTTCGTGGTTTTTCTCTTTGTTTGAATAAGCTTAATTTAATTTCTCCCTGACCAATTAACTCGTTCGTAATTTGCCGATGTAACTTTCCTTAAAATAGTGACATAATTAACTATCTGAATGTTAGTCGTCACTCATCGTCTTGTATCACAACGATTTTCAATGTAAATAAAAAAAATATGGCCTAGATTTGGATAACCTTTCGTGTTTTTTCCTTTCCTAATTTGCATAATCCGTAAACGGCCCGTGGGCATTACGGGAGAATAATGCCCTGTCGTTAAGCCGCACTTAGCCAATCACAGCGCGCGTTATATTGGCTACAAACACAAGCCATAATAAATAATGATTAATAATATTTCTGTAACTGAATGCTAAGAAATTGTTTCCATGCATTTCAGGTATTCAGTCAAGAAAAGCAGTAAGGTCTGGACGAGCTGTTGATGATGTCATTTTGGATTCATCATACACCACGTATGTCTTAAAGCTACCAGGCGACACATTAAATGTATCTACCGTATATACCAGTGACAGGTCAGATATCTGTTCCTTCTGAGAAATATTTTTTTGTAACCGTGCTGCGTTGCAGAAATGGAATTTTTTTTGGAGGAATTGAAAACTTCAACTTGAAAAATAATAATTTGCTATCGTAAAGGAACGGTAAACATTTACAAGAACAAAACAGAAATGAGGATGGATAGGGCTGGGAAATATTTGGACCGATAACATTTCAATTATGTAGTTTCCTGATTTAACATGTTTCTGACGTAATTACTCCTTATCAGTGCTAAGAGACATATTGTCGTCATAACTTTTAAATACAAAGTTTGTATTATTGGTGGCAAAAATCGGATTTTATCATGCTTTTTTCCGCAACATGGAATAGTGATTATAAGTTAAGCGAAAAATTATTGTTTGTTTCGTAAGGGAAGGTGTTAAAGATTATTTTTCTTTCTTTTCTCTCTACGCGCGAAATGATTGACATTTAAAGTTGTAGTAAAGTTCCCGGACTTTGAGAGAGCGCTTACACCATAAAAAGAAAGTTGTTGTTTTTATTTTTGTCTCGGGAGAAATTTCGGAAATTAGAATGTATTCCTTACAGTGGCGAAATGTGCGGAAAAGAAAAAAAAAGCAATTTTCATTCCGTTCTTTTCTTAATCTGGTAGGCAAGAACTTTTTCTTTCCCTAAAGTATATTTTGTTTACAAGACGATACAAGTTTACCGATAAATAGTTCCATAACAGACGTGACTGTTTATGATACAGAAAACCTGCGAAATAATTTCAATAATATTAACAAGACGTGTAATTTTATCGACTGTCATTAGTTTAATAATAAACATGAAAAAAAAATACTCGATTCTGATTGGTTGAGAGTAGTGCAGATCAAGTAACACCAGTGCAAATTACACATCGTAATTCTGGATTACTATTGGCTGCAAGAAAATAGGAAATTTTCTAAGCCAATGATATCACGTAAAATGATGACGAAATTTTTGTGCGGAGACTTTAAAAATATTTTTCTCAAATGAGAAAAAATGGCTTCAGGGAAGATCCTTCTTCCACGCGAGTTTTTTCATGTTTACATTATTAATAAGTACTCATCGATTTTTCCCGTTCAATTAGGAATTAATTTGCACTTATGAGTTTTTAAAAAAGCTGGAATTTGAAAACTCACTCGTGCAAATTAATTTCAAATTGAACTCGAAACCGTATGATTACGTATACTAATTTACATGTTTTCGTTGTTGATGACGCAATAGCTCGGTTACATTAATTCCATAATTTTTAGCAGTAGATAATCGCTGAATAAACGTTTATAAATCTATCAATTGTAGTTCTGAGATGTAAGAGCGATTTTTAAAACCTCTGAAAATTCAGAACTATGTCATCTTTCTCATGGGTGATGTAAAGTCTCTGTCAAGTTCATTTTAACAAATAGATTCCATGTTGCCGTGCGTCTGTTCAGTAATAGATCACAGATGAAGTCAAAATGTGCTATTATACAACAAGGTCGCCGTTATCAGTGAAAAATAACACAAGGTTCGTAAACTAAGGTTTTGTTATAATCACATCTTGTCAATTTAGCGGCCTACATTTGACGAACGGTTACGGACTTTGCTTTACTTAGCTCTGATAATGAGTACACTGTTGTTTATTGTATGCGAAAGATATGCACACTGAAACTTGTTGAAAACCTTTTTATTGTATTTTTATTGTATCGTCTTTGTAATTATATTATAGAATAAATTACTTTTATCACTTTGCAAACGTGTGTCAGTTTATTGTTAGCTGTACTTGCAAGACTCTTGCAGATGCCTTAGAAATGACGAATGACAAAAGGAAATTTTCAATTTTGGAAGGGCAGCAAAAATTAATGTGGAACACCGCCACATCACTAACTAGCATTTCTTTTATACTTTATGACAAGAGTTTACAGCTCCCATCCTTGTGGCAAAAAGCCTTTAATACGCATGTGTACTAGGTGAGTGTGTTAGTTGTGAGAAGTCGAGCATACTGTATATTGTAACTGTAAGTAAGTGACGTCGAGTAGTGTTTAAAACCAAGTTGAAACTTCGGGTTACACAAAAAGAAGTTATCAGTTACTTACAGTTGCCACAGACAGTATACTAGACTTCTTACAGCTAAGACGCTCACCTTCACCTAGTACGCATGGGTATTTGAGGCGAAGTACCACAAGGATGAGGAGTCTAAAACCTTGGTATTAAGTATAAAAGAAATGCTAGTTAGTGGTGGTGGAGGGGAGGTGGCGGTGTTCCACATCACTTTTTACCTTCATTCAAAGATTGAACATTTTTCT
>CM042746.1:20159139-20161639 GCA_022496165.2 Catalaphyllia jardinei | reverse complement strand
TTTTGATTGGCTACGCTACTAGGGGTCTAATAGTAATAGTCACCGAGTAGCGAAATTCGCCGGTTTTTCCTTCGTGTTTCCCCCAAATAAATATTTCCTAAACTTGCATTTGCTAACTTTGTTATTGCCTTTTCTGTCCGACTAGTTGGGTGATACTAAAACAATTAGACCCTTCGCCCTCAAGGGCCACGGGTCAATAGCCCATTCGGCTTCGCCTCATGGGCTATTGACCCGTAGCCCTTTCGAGCTACGGGTCTAATTGTTAAATATTCGTATTCCCCGACGGCCCTGGGACGAGAGCCTTCTGAACATGAATGCGGGGACCTTCGCTCGGATATAAAAGAAACATGAGGAAAATTACAGCTTGGGGGCCGGAAAACCAAAAAAGCATTGAAAGTTGCAAGTCTCTGGAGTTTGTAAGTGATCTGCAGGTTAGAGGAACACCTTAATTAAGCGAACATGCAAAATTATTTAGTAGGAGTTACCGGGAAGATTCACAGATAAATTACTCTGACAGGAGATTGCGATTTGCGGGTCAGTCGGGAGTCAATATCCCCAATCTGAAGCGAAATACTTTTTAGCTATTTTGTCAAAAAAATTTACTGAACTGGTTCGGTTTAGTCTTTGATGACCATCTGATATCGCTATCCACCAAAAAGGGGAAGATACTGGGGAAACTACAAGTAAATATATTTCTCACTCGCCGGTACATTTCTTTGATCGCTAAAATGACCAAAACCTCCACATTCGTGTTGAGTCAAAAACATCAAACCTTCGGTCCAAAGACCAGCTTTTCATTTTACTTTAGCGATAGTGGTGTCCACAGTTTGAAGATCATTTAATTTTCTCCCTGAAAAAATGTCATAAACTAACAGAATTGCAAATAGTAGAAAGCAAACAATTTGTGTGCTTGACGAGTACGAGTAGCCGTTCCAGCCTTCTCTGTCACTCCTGCCACATTTTTGGGCATTTTTGTTTAATACTGGTATTCCTCTTGCCTTCAGATCACTTATAAGCTCCAGAACCTTGAAGCATTTAATGCTGTTTTGGTTTTCCGGTACCCAAGCTGTAATTTTCCACATGTTTCTTTGTATTTTCCGAGCGAGGTTCCCCGCATTAGCCTCGCATTCGTGCTCAAAAGGCTCTCGCCCCAGGGCCGTCGGGGAATACGAATCTTGTCTATTAAAGATCTGGGCCGGGTTTTTCAAAGCCCGATTAAGCTAACCCAGGGTTAGCGAGAACTTTGATTTTAGTTTTGTAACTTTTTGGTTTGGTGATCTGTTTATATTGTTTGCCCTTAAGCTTTGAGCTGTAGTGATCTCCAGCTACACCAAACGTTAGAGGTGAAAAACATTTTTAAACAAGAGAAAAATAATGCCTCAGTTTAATAACGTTTAATCCTGGGTTAACGTTAACCGCCTTTCGAACAACCCGGCCCTGTTTGTTAAATTATCGTTAAAACAGCGCCAACTTGTGAATATCGTTACAAGCTTGTTGCATGCAAATTATAAAGAAAATCTAATTACTAGATTTTCTGCAATAAACAAAACCGATTTTAAACATCCGTTTCTATTTAGTCATGTTTCCATGGCAACGGCACATACGTCAGCTTAATTATCAAAAAGTTGAAGTTTGTGTTGTTAACTTCCTTGCTGCCATATTTGGCGACCAAAGGATCGCGGGATTTAGAGAAAAAGGTAAACGAAAGAGAGGTATCAAAAACTGTGTTCAGCCACCTTGAGCGTAGCTCAAATAGTAAAATCCAAAGTAAACATGTTAACAGTACGACTTACCTCACGCTCACAAACAAATACCAAAGGAACTTTCCCAATAGCAAGAAAAATGTTTCCAAAGCGATCTTCTCATACTTTAAAGCTGTGTGCTGTTGATACCTAACCAAACAAAAAGAAATAAAAAATAAAATTAAATGGGCAAGAATAAACCCAAAAAAGATGCAACGGTTGTGCTCTCTTGAGTTTTCTTCAGCGCGATTTCACTGACTCCAATAAACTTAACTTTAGAATTACCGAAGCTCAAACAATCAACTCAACCGTTATTTTCCCTCGTCAGGGGGGACCGTCTATGACGAAATTCGTTTAGATGTAAATATGACACATTTTTATGATTACCATGTTCCACGTTTTACATACTTCAAAGCAAGCCTCCAAATTTAACCTAGATAAGCAACATCTTTTCCTATGAATAAAATAAATTTTATCCAAAACAAACATTTACTACAACACTGAGTAACACTATATACCCACTGTATACGCCGCTTTCTCTAGCCGACCGTTACCGGTAAAACTAGTATGTATTCCTGTGCACATTGTATGTCATTCTCCGTGTCCAGCTCGTGTGGCGCAGTGGAGTGGGGCGCGTTCCTTAGTAAGAAGCGTCAAAATTTCACAACGTCGCAAGTTCGAATTCCAGTCCTAACGTGCAGAAGATTTTTTTTCTTTTTATACACTAAAATAAATAGGTCAAACCTTCCATGGCGAAA
>CM042746.1:20149139-20154139 GCA_022496165.2 Catalaphyllia jardinei | reverse complement strand
AAAAAAACTAGAGATGACTATTATTAAGTGCTTATCTGTGGTCTTGATTGCCTTGACAAATTCGGCTGGACTTAAAGAAAACATCCATCACCATACAGTAATTTTGGGCAACCAGACAAGTAATGATTTTAAACCTGGCCTTCTACCAATATGAGGTGCAGTACATGTAGCTACTTAACACATGTACAGGTGCAAAACAGACGGTTTCAAACAAATAGCTTCACATTATAGAAACAACAATTCAGAGCAATCTTTATTTGAAATATGTTATCAACATTTATCTTACAGCCTGTAACTGGCGGTCAAGAAATGCATCATAGAATATTACAAACAACCTGATATGCTAATACTTTGGAAAAATTTTTTCCAAAACATGCATGAAAGTAAATTGATATTGGAAGCTGCTTCCTTCTCATAAAGAGAAGCATATCAAGCATACTCAAAGCTACATTGTAGAGACAGCATATGAATAGGGGCTGTCTCTTTTCATGGCCATTCCACAGCTCCTGGTTACAACACTGGTTGTGAATTAAAATCCAACTGGAAATCAGTTCTTAATCAATTGTGTATACTCTGATCCCTGTTGAAAACAAGAATTTCAAAGAAACATTATCCTATGCGTGCAAGAACTATTAAATAACTTTCACAGAAGCAACAAAGGAATAGCTTCAACAAGTGGATAATTTGTTTTTAATTTTCCCTCATAATAAAGAGGCAACTGTTGAACCCCGAATTACGTTAACCTGTAAAAATACAGTCTACCAGGCAACAGACATAAAAAATAAACACATCAATGCAACCTAACAACTGCAAGGAAAATAAAGCGAGTTAAAAGGATACAAACACCACGAAAACAACTAGGTTTCGCTTAGTGTTTGGGGATCGTGCTGTCTTATTTACCGTAAAAAAGTCTCAAACTTCAGACGAATACATGTATACAGATGTATATAGCAGGAAAACGGTAAGAGGTGCGACGTCTTAAAAACATTATATAACTATTCTTGGTTGAAAGCTCCATTGGTTCGGGACAAGAAACAATTGATTATATGATTTTACCTGGTAAAATGAAGAAAAGTAGTTAAATTTGCCTTTTTTTAAACCAGGAGATTACGCCGGGACTGCAGGCACAATTTCGCGGGAAAGACAAATAGTGGCAAAAATTCAACAACTTCAGCATCGTATAATTCACTAACCAGAGGGGCGCTTAGGGGCGCCTGATCATTTTCTATCAGGAAATTAACTTACTTTGGAATGGATATTAATTTTGAAGTCTGACAAGTTTGGGTGTGGAGAGAAATCGATAAAATGTAACATCAACTCAAATTTCACGAAGCTTAACGAAGGCCGATAGTGAAGCACCGAAGTCGAGTCCTAACTTGTCTTAGAAATTAAGTTTAGAGTCAAAATGTTTCCAGCAACTAGCCCAGTACCAACTCGCGAACTTGTCCTGTGGGTTTGAAATCGCAAATTTAAAAAAAAAGTTGGTAAAAATGATCAATATTGATACTCACTTCTTCCCAGAAACCCGCCATGTTGATTTCAATACCACGATAAAAGCCGGAGCGTTCGTGATTCGCTAATACGACCAACCATGATGCCTTTCAGTCTGTGTCCAACCTCCTCTGGGCCCGGAGTAGCCTAGACAATAACAGAGTGCGCATGCGTTTGGATCAGTAGCAGAATGTTTGTTGATTTTGGCTGAACATCAGGGAATTATATTCCTGGTCTTTCGTAACTTTTACGTGCAGCAGGAAGCCAAAGGAGCTCATTACCTGATCAGCTTTACTATCCGGCCAATTTCAATCATTCTCACCAAATAACTCAGTTTGAGAAGATGTTGATTATGGGAAAGTACAAAACATGAACCCCCGGTCCATGGACCCCCTCCGTGGACCGGGTCCATGGACCGGGTCCAGCAAAATATGGACTGGGTCCATGGACCCAATACCGGGTCCATGGACCCCCTTTGATGGACCGGGTCCGTGGACCCCCAATTTTTTACTAGCGCCAACACGAGTAGTAATCAAAGATTATAAGTGCATTCTACACCAGTGATATAATTTATATATATAGCTGTCTGTTGCTGAAATCATTATATTTGCGAACAGCTGAAAATTTACAGACAAAAGTTTCTTGCCCTCAGAAACGTGAACTCTAGTGATAGTAAAGAGTCATGGCAATGGGGTCCCGAATATATATATTTTTTGGCAGTTTTTAATTTTTTATTAGACCTCCGATTAGCATTTCAATGGCCCTATAAGCTATGTTGGCTTTTAAACGCACCGTGTTTAAATAAAAGATATTGTTGTTAGACAGATATAACATAATGCAAAAGGCCACAATTTTGCTGTGGATTATTTTATATCCTTGCTTTATTGTTAGCAAGTTGAGGTTGCATCCCTAAACTACGATTTGATGACCTTTGACACATTGCTTGACGGCTCCAGTTTCGGTAACTCCATGCACAAGTTTAATAGCACTTTTTCCTTCAAAATTCGTGCTACATAGTTCATATTCATTTTTACTGACAATTTTCAAGCATACAGGCTGATTTTCAAAAGCATAATTATTACGTTACATCAAGTATTCTAAGCTGGCAGCACAAATATCAGCACTCGCGTGCCGGGCGATTTATCGGTGGTGTATTGAAAACAAACACCACATGACTGGCAACTGATTCGAATATTTTTGCTTATGAATAAAAATAGTCAGCATTTTCTTTGGTGTTCCTTCATTCTGGCTTACTCTGTTAGGTCTTGGCTTCAGTCAGTACTCTTCCATCGATTCAATTTTGACCTTCCCTGACACTGAACTATTTGTAGCCACTGGTACTATTAATTAAAGTAAACAAATGTAATCAAAATATAGCCAATGAACTATATCTGTTCCCACGGTTACACCCGACACTGCCACATTTGTAGACCTCTGTAGAGCTTAAGTCAAACTATTTTTAACAGTTGCAAAACTGCTCACAACAAAATATTTGCCTAAAAGCCAGTAAATGTGAATATATTTATAGATCTATTCACTTCTATTACTGTGAATTCACTACTATTTTCAATTTACTTACTTTATTTTATGTTTTATTTTATTATTGTTTACTTCAGTAATTTTAGGGGTAGTAAAAATAGGGGGCCCATGGACCCGGTCCATGAAAGGGGGTCCATGGACTCAGTCCATATTTTGATGGACCCGGTCCACGGAGGGGGTCCATGGACCAGGGGTCCATGATTTGTACTTTCCCGTTGATTATTGCAACTCGTTGGAAGGAAATCGGAAATTGCTTCTAGCAAGTTTGCCGCAGTTTGGTACTGAAGAGCAACTTCGGTCCTTAGAATTTGCGGTTAGAAAATTGTTATGCTCAGTTGTCATACAAACTTTTTATTTGACGTGTACTTCAACTGTTAGCCTGAGCGACCAATTTATCAAGTTTCGATTGCTAACAGGTTGTAACCTGTAATAAATTCTGTTCAATTACAGAATGTTTCACATGTAATAGTTTCGACTCTTTTACTTAAACTGGAAAAATATTTCGTTCCTGTACGAATTTGATTTTACAAATCGGCTGTCGAAATATTTGTGTGTGTCACGGAGTTCAGTATAGTAGCTCTTGTCATGATGAAATAATAATTTTGTCGCTGCCACGTTATCTGAGTGCAAGGAGAAATTGACTTGTTGTTTTTCATCTCCTTACATGAACGGTTGCCGTAGTACTTCGTTATTTAGTAAATAAGCCTGTGGTTAAGTGGTTCATTCAGAGGTGTACGTAGAGAAATGCAAGGTTAAGTTTAATTTCGCAAGGTAATTATCCTCCGTAAAACTTGTTGGTTACAATTAAGACAGCGCTGCCAAGTGAATTCTTGTTTATTGCATACGCTTGGCGGTCAAGATTTTGTTAAATAATTACTGATGTAGAAAGCTACTGTAGCTTACTCTTAAAACAGAAATTTAAGAAATTCGGTATATTTTTGTTTTCTTTAAACAAGCGCTACGGTTACATATAATAGAAACTTAAATATTTCGAATAATCAGTATTTCCCGGTAGATAGTAGTTTAAAGCGGCGATACTTCTGACTCGATAAATGTCCGTTTGGATCCGAATAGGCCTTTTAACTTGACCAATTAACATTAAACCAAAAGCGAGGAGTTTAAAGTGCTTTTCTCTTGCGGTCCCTCTCCCAGAAATGCTCAGAGAACTCCCTCCCGCGAGACGAAATCGGCTCGGTGAAAAAGTGAGACAAATTGTCTCACTTCTCAGATTTTTGTCTAGGCCACACTTTTCGCCCTGGACCACGTGACCCGAAACGAATGACCGAGGCGGAATATTGAGGCCTAGGAACTAGGCAACCATGCACCCACAAGCTTCAGTGCAAAGTTTCTCATTCGTTCTACATAAGCAACGGAGCATTGACGAAAATGGTGTAGTGCATCTTGGGATGTGCATCTTGGGATGTAAATCTAGGAATGGCGTATGGAGTATGGGAGTAGGAACATCACTTTAAAAGCGTTTTTTTTATTTATTTTTTAAAAAAAAAACTAAATAATAAACAAAATGTAAGTTATTGAGGATAACAGTATGTAAGACAAACAAGTGATTAGTACAAAATTTATGGAGTGCTGTGTGAGGGGATTATGTCTGGATGCACCAAGTTCAGTTTTGTACATCCTCCAGTTTACTGAACGCTTGCAGAACTGACTGATTCAAACAATGAATTTATATTTATAAATATACTTTGCGCCTGAAATCTCATTATCCCGTTCCTAAATACTTCGCCAAACAATCCACTAACACTCATAACCTATCTAACGACCACCCTTAACTGCCTTCATCAATCTCCCCAGTCCCCTCTCTTCCAATTCCTGAAAACTTGTCGACCTTGTCGACCACATCCAAGTTATTTTAGTTTTAAAACGATACCGTTAACTGAGCTCGCTATATTGAACTATTAATTTACCTTTTGACTATTATCCTGCTTGCTTCTGCCTGTAAAATTCCCAGT
>CM042746.1:20134139-20144139 GCA_022496165.2 Catalaphyllia jardinei | reverse complement strand
CTAATTGCTTTTTGGCTAACATCTCTTCTGGTAATGCTTCATGTTCTCACATAATATTATCCATTAACTTCATTCGAAGGGTTTGGAAAAGGAGCGAGTGCTCTTATGTTAAGACGAAATTTGAAAGGGGTATCTTTTTTTAATATAAGAATGAAGTAGCTTTCTGTGAAAATGGTGTACACAAAAGAGTGATGGGTTGGACTTCGGGCCGGAGTCTCCCTGTAAAAGTCTTTCTAGGGTACCCCCCTCGCACTACAGAAACATGTTCACGAGAACAACTGTTCAAAGCAAGGAAACAAAGACAAATCTTAAACGGACAATAAAACTGACTACAAGGAAATATCATTATGCATGTGTGAGCAGGCCTTGGACAGCCATGGAAAATCACAGAACTAACACAAGAACAAGCTAAAAATTACACGCACTACAAATTTAGTCCTCGACTGAATCAGAAAGTCCTAGGAAATTAAATTTAAAATAGATTTTAAAACCGAACAAGTTACTAACTTCTGCTAACTTCCGTACACGGATATCCTCGATGTTATTTGACTAGAAAGAGTGACTGACTAATATCTCAAGCTATTTAAGAAATTGTTAATTCATAACACTTGAACTACTTTCTTGAACACTAGAACAGCATCCAGCAGAAGAAGAACAGCAGAAAAGAAGCCAGAAATCTAGAAAAAAAAATCAAGAATAGAAGAGATGAGACAATCATCTTTTTCTAAGAAGTACTTTTCATATTTCTGGATGAGTCCGGTTTGAGCCACCTTGAGAATAAAGCGTCTTGTTGAAACCTTGGTCAGGGTTTGATCAGACCGCCAGCGCGTACTTTGAACAGGTCACCATGTTTACCACAAAACACAAAACACAAAAACACACAACACAAAACACATTTGTAGTTTTAAGATTTTTTCAAAGGTTCAATATTACAATGTGCCTCAGTATTTCGTTTTGGAACCGTTTTATATTATTCAAAAGTGTTCCATGGTATTTACTAAGAAAATTTCAAAGAGCGAAAGGTGTAATCCTCTTTTCTGGCAGCTATCTTAGACAGGAGATCCGGGAAAGGACCAAGTTTCCTCGACATCTAATTCAAAATGGCTACCCTTTAAGCAGAGTGGGCAAGATCCTGTTTAAAACATTCGAGTATGAACTCACCACGGACGCGGTCAGAACCTTTCTGTATCGCCTTAGCCTGCCAGTGTTGTGCCAGCGTGCATCGTCAAGGTCAGCACGGAAGCCCGCCATTAGTGACGATGAGATAATAACCAGCGAGGCAAACAACGCGGAAAACACCAGAAGCTAATGAAATATGAATCAAAAACAATTCATGAGTACACAAGCTAGAATGCTCTCAATCAGTATAAAAGAGTGTTATCGTTACTCTCTTTTTAATTTATACATGTGTTATCATACAAACGACACTTCATTGTTGCAGATAGATTTAATATGCGAAGTGCAAGGTTATCAAAAGTGAGATAGAAAAAACGTTGTTACTCTTGACAGTGTACTGGTGTACTTTAAAGGAACTGAGTTATTTTGGCCACGTACAAATTTGCAGGAAACCTAAAAATAGTAGTTTACTAAGATAGAAAATTAAACACCGAAGAGATAACAACAAACCATAAAGGAACCAGGATAGTCAAAAGTTCTATAGAAATTTGTTGCCACTGACTCTTGTTGTTTCTGAACAGACGTTTCGGCTAATGCTTTTAGGCCATTGCGACCCATCACAAGCAGTATCTGTAGCCCGACTTATGCAGTGTCCAAATATCTGGTTTCCGTCCTGTCGCCTCTGAGGAAAAAGAACTTCACAGTCCAAAACGGTTCCGTTTTTTACACAGCAAATAAAACAGCATTCCATCTCCAGCGAAGAAGACAGTCATGGTCTCTAATGATGTAACAGAGAATTAACTCTGAAGTGTAAATTTTAGTGCTAATTTTAACCCATGAGTAACCCACTGGGCGTTAGCCCTAGTAAAGGGAATCAGGGAACCACACGAGGTAAAGAAAAAATATTTTGACCTCAGTGGGAATCGAACCCACCGAGGTCAAAAGATTTTTTTCTTTACCTCGTGTGGTTCCCTGATTCCCTTTACTAGGGCTAACGCCCAGTGGGTTACTCATGGGTTAAAATTAGCACTAAAATTTACACTTCAGAGTTAATTCTCTGTTACATCATTTATGTTCATAGTGCTACGCAGCACAACAGTCATGGTCTCTGTTCACCTCTATACCTGTGGACTTAGCCCTCACAATAACCAAGGAGAAGCTACAACAACACCAGAATCTGGCAGAACGTACCAATCTTTCTGTTGACAACATCTTGAGACGTGCAGACTTCGTACTCAACCACAATTACTTCACATATGATGGCGAACACTAGAAACAGATTTTTGGATGTTCCATGGGTTCTCCCATTAATCCTGTTTTAGCCGACCTGGTTATGGAAGAAATTGAGGAAACGGCGATCACCACATTCCTGTACCCTCCCAAATGGTGGTTTCGCTATGTTGACGATAGTCATGCTTGTTTAAAAAAGGATCAAGTCGACGAGTTACACAAACATTTGAACTCAATTAACCCGAATATACACTTCACTTTGGAACTAGAAAACACCAATGGGCAAGGCTTACCTTTTTAAGACACCATAACAAGTAGACGCGGCACAGAAATTCATGTGGATGTTTACAGGAAACCGACACACACCGACCGTTATCTCGATTTCTTTTCCTGTCACAAAAGCCACAAAAGATCCGTGGTCAACACTTTGCTGAAAAGAGTAAACAACATTCCGTCAACGAATAAAGGAAGACGGGAAGAAACACTGCGAGTCAAGGCCTTTCTGCGAGATAACAATTATCCCATGTCTTTTATTCGAAACTGCGAGAGGGCGCTAACCAAACAACCCGCCGAGAACAATTTCAATGGCTTTGAAGTGCTGCCGTATGTACAGGGCGTTTCCGCATTTGACACAACAAAAGGTCAAAGTAGCCTACAAACCACAACGAACGATCAAAAGCTTTTTTCCGCGCCCCAAAGGTCCCCAAAGGGCGAGACGATTCTGACCGCCAGAAATCAGGCATAGTGTACAAAAAAAAAGTACTATGGCCAAACAGAAAGATCATTAAAGACCGGAATTGCGGAGCACAAAAAGGCAGTGCCAAGTTTTGACCAGAACTCGAAAGTTGCAAGCCATGTCCACCAATTCAACCATAACATGAACTTTGCAAATGTCAAGGTCGTTGGTTTCGAATCAAATTACCACGAGCGACTTTTCCTTGAAGCCTTGCACTCTATTTTGGACCCGAACGCTGGCAACGATCACATCGTGCTTCCAGAAGCCTATAAAGGCATCACGCGAGCATGAATTACATGGTCACGGGCGCAAGCTTCGCGTTACGTTTACTTTAAATAGCGTATGATAACGAACTTCGTTTTCATATCACTGATGAAGGCTTAAGCATTAGCCGAAACGTCTGTTCAGAAACAACAAGAGTCAGTGGCAACAAATTTCTATAGAACTTATAACATCTCCCGACTACACTTTTTCCATTTTTAAAGGATAGTGAAGGATGGAAAAGATAAACACGAAGGTGTGAGTGAATTAAACATGATCGTCTTAGACCAAGTTAGACGCTGTCACATGAATCGAATGCAAATCAGAAAAATCCTTTGTTCTCCCTCATTAGCATACGATTCGGCTCATGTGAGGCACGGCGTCTGAACCGGGTAGTTCCAAGATTATTGGACAATGTTCTTTGATGTCTGAAATTGTTTGCGTATTCTTAAGTTATTCAAATAGTACACAGGTGAGAAGTTGACCGCGGGCTTTTTACTGCGACTTTCCTCTTAAGTAAGTTTGGTCAGTAGCAATAGTTATTATGAGGGATGATAAACCGAATCTAGCGCTGTGAGCAGCGATACCTGAAACAAAAGGGAGCGAAAACTGCAAGAAAGTCTACGAGACTATTATTGCGTCACAGCCAGGAGCAACTAAGGAATACATAGAAGCTTGAAATAAAAAGTACTGGAGTTAGAAAATTCACACATGCGCCTTTGCCTCCCAATCTATGCACGCCCAGCCATCTCTTTCCCGCCTCCACCCCTTCCCCACCCCCGCCTCACTTCTTCTCCTAACAATTTCGAAACAGAAAACCATGTATCGTGTTTCTATCGAGTTTTCGTATAAAATTACTAACGTTCTATCACGAATGCCTCTCGCTAATTGACTACGCTATTCACTGTCTATTCTGTTTTAGTATAAATCTACTAGCGTTGTATTACGAATGCCGTTCTCTGATTGGCTACGCTACTCACTATCTATTCTGTGATTGATAGTGAGTAGCGTAGCTGTGTGCGCTAGAGGCCGCTTCTTGACGTTTTCGAGGTGTCTGTTAAGAAGATTTAGACAAAGTTTTGAACGACTTGTAGATTTATACTAAAACAATGAGATTATGAGCTCGAGATTTCTATGCGTGATAGTTAACGAGGGCTGCGTATGTAGTGAGTAGCAATGCGCGTTTGTTAATGAGCTGACAGCCGCTTCTTTGCATTTTCAAAGTAGATGTGAGAGGATTTAGAAAAAAGCTTTCAATGAACATTAAATTATTCGCTCTAGACTTCTATAGAAATCTCGAACTCATAATCTAATTGTTGAATGGAAACACGGTTTTTTTACCAATCAGCGCGCGTATTTTCTTTGAGCAATTTTCTAAGACGATATAATTACCTTACAAAGTACAACAATATACTTACGGCGATGTTCCAGTTCTTTTCTGTTGTTATTTTACTTTCGACAGCAAAGAGGAAAACAAAGAACACAAACAGAACAACAGCCCAGCCGATGACAAACACTGACATGAAGAAATCGTAACGTCCTTCATATTTGCCTCCGATGAAATAATATCCGATGTCTCGGTCAAAGTCAGCCAGACAAGAATACGCCACGCAGGTGGTAATCTGTTGATATGAGTGCAATGTTAAAGTGGTGTGATTTAAGGGTGGTTCGGTAACAATACGAAATATCTGTCAAAGTGGAACAGAGTCAAGCAACGGGTGGCTGAGAATGTCTTCTGAGTTATGAACCAAATGAGTGCTTCAGTTACAAATCATGTATCAATGAACGAATTACTGTAAAATTGCACTTTGGTTAATTAGCCTATAGGCCTTTTGCAACAGTTGGCCACGTGAAGTGCTTTTCATATTTTCTTTCCATTTCCGATAACAGAATGCATTACTTACGGGTTAGAGACTGTTGTGAGTGTTCTGTTTTCAAATACACGCACGCGCTTACTGTACAATGAACGAGAAATTTTCAATACTGCACGAAGCGAAGCTGAGTGCAGTATTGAAAATTTCGAGTTCATTGTACAGTAAACAAGTGCGTGTATTTGAAAACAAAACACGAACTAACAGTCTCTAACCTTTTTAATATTCAATCTGAGTTTACTGCTGGCGATAGACTTGCAACGGCTTCCCGCCCGACCTGAACACTGCACAGTTTTTATACGTTATTGTAATAACGCACTCTGTCACTTTGATGTCGTTAGGTAACGGGAACTCACGTGATCAATTTTAACCAATGACGCGTGCGGATTTTAGACAGTGAACGAAGATTGAATATTAAACCGATATAGTTAATTGAATTTAACGTATGCTCGACAGCAAAAGTTGAGCCGGCTAGCAGAGGAAGCTTCCTCAACATTCCCACAAGAATTTACTGTGAAGAAGACCTGAACAATCTATAATTCTATTGGTAAGTCACCTATGTCGCTACGGCAATTTCACCAGCATCTCGATTCTAATCAATCAAAAATCAGTGAGGATAGGAAATGCTAAATGACTCTTCTGGGCTGCATGCAAACAGTTTATATCGTTGTAAATATGTTCCGTGATTCTATTTTCTGTTTGCTGTGTTATGTTTTTGTTTCCAAATCTTCTGCAATTTACATATACGACTCAGTGATAACTTCTTACTTTATAACCCCCCTTTGTCATAGTGTTTTTTACAAGGTCAAATCATGATCGTACTAGGCAAATGTAACGTGATTTCTCTAAACGTTAGAGGTTTAAGAAATCGCGTAAAAAGGAGAAGCATTTTCTGTTTTTTAAAAGATCAAAATTGTGACGCATATTTTCTACAAGAGACGTACTCTGAACCGAACGATGAAAATATTTGGAAAAGTGAATGGGGAGGTGACATTTTCTTTTCACATGGATCAATACACAGTAGAGGTGTTTGCATCCTGTTGAATCCTTCACTGAATTGTGTCGTTAGAAATTTTCACAAGGATCAAATTGGAAGAATCACCTCAATTGATTTGAATTTCAATGCAAAGAATCTCTCTTTGTGCAATGTATATGCCCCAAATGACCTGCGGCAACAGCAAGAATTTATACATAGTTTAAATACATATTTGATGTCTAACACAGATGTTGAAAATCTTATAATAGGAGGTGATTGGAACATTTCACTGCAAGCTATTGACAAAAAGGGCGGAAACCCTTGGAAACCAACTGTCTCTAGGGACCTGTTGATGACAATGATGAAGGAATTCGATTTAGTCGATGTTTACAGAGAGAAAAATCCAACAAATAAAAGCTATACCTACGAATCAAAAGCGCTTAAACTTTGCTCGCGCATTGATTTCTTCCTAATACCGCAACATCAAATCAGTTGGGTTGAACAAATAGAAACTGTGGTTTCTAACGCCCCAGACCATAAGGCAGTAAAACTCAAATTGAATGGCTCGAACAATAAAAGAGGTCCAGGATTATGGAAATTTAATAACTCTCTCCTGGATGACGAAGATTATGTAACTTTAATTAGAGAAAATTATTCTCCTATTAGTGAAAAATATTCTGGACAAGAAGATAAAAGGCTGAAATGGGAATTAGTTAAGATGGAGCTGAGAGGTTTGACAATCCCTTATGCAATAAATAAAGCAAAAAATATTCGTAGAAAAGAGAGAGATCTCCAAAAGAGACTGGACGATCTAGACCAATCCATTTCTAGCGGTAGCGGTGCCGACAGCCATCGAGAAAACGGCTTAGAAGCTGAACATAACCAGTTGAAACAGGAACTATGTCTCATCTATGAAAACAGAGGAAGGGGCTCAATTGTTCGCTCTAAAACAAGATGGATTGAGCAGGGTGAAAAACCGACCAAATATTTCTTCAACCTAGAGAAACGAAATTACAGTCATAAAACAATAAAGGAGTTGAAGCATCCGGGGGGTAAGTCGGTGACCAAAGAAAAACAAATACTTGAGAAAATTGAGATATTTTATAAAGAGCTCTATACTTCTACCACTAGCTTTGAAAATGCGCAATTCATAAGTTTTATTGAAAAATTAGAATTACCTAGACTCGAAGATTCGGTGAGTAGTAAGTTAGAAGGAGATATCACTCTCAAGGAGTGCAAAGATATTTTATCCACATTCAGCAGAGGTAAATCACCAGGCGAAGATGGATTCACTTGGGAATTCTACAACTGTTTTTTTGATTTACTGGGTAAGGATCTTGTTGATAGTTTCAACGCTTCGTACAGAGTGGGTGAATTGGCACCCTCACAACGGAGAGGTGTAATTACTCTTATACCCAAAGAGGACTCCGACCTCTCCTCACTCGCTAATTGGCGCCCAATAACGTTACTAAATGTAGACTACAAAATTGCATCAAAAGTTATTACCAAGAGACTGGAAAAAGTCTTAACCCTGCTAATTAATCCTGATCAAACAGGTTTCATAAAAGGTAGATACATCGGTCAAAACATCAGGCTAATAAATGACATCCTTGAACAAACAAAGCTTCGTAACATTCCAGGTATACTTTTACAGCTTGATTTTCGAAAGGCTTTCGACACAATTGAATGGAAATTTATACAAAGAACGATTCAGCTTTTTAATTTTGGTGAAAGCATTCAACGCTGGATTTCCATATTTTATGTTAACTCAGAGAGTGCAGTCCTAAACAATGGTTTCTGCACTAATTATTTTCGCTTGTCAAGAGGAGTGAGGCAAGGTTGTCCTCTATCCCCATGTCTATTTATCTTGGCCGCGGAATTACTAGCGTGCAAAATCAGGCAAGATAAAGAAATTCAGGGTATAAATATTTTCGGTAAGGAATTAAAACTAAGCCAATTTGCTGATGATACCACGCTTTTTAACAGTAGTTGTAACTCGATTAACAAGGCAATTGCTGTATTGGAAAATTTTGGCGATATTTCTGGCCTGAAATTGAACCCTTCGAAAACTAAAGCTTTGTGGCTGGGACCGTGGAGGCATAGACAAGACAAACCCTTTGGATTTCAATGGCCAGAAAAACCAATTCGTGTGCTGGGCACTTTTATCTCCTATAATGAGAAAGAAAATGAAAAATACAACTTTACGTTAAAATTGCAAAAATTGAAGTCCATCCTTGACATATGGAACTGTCGGAGTCTTACAATATTTGGAAGGTGCCTAATAGCTAAAAGTCTTGGCATCTCACAATTGATACACTCTTTATCCAGCCTTGATATTCCTCTCGAATATCTCAACGCTGTGAATTCGGCCATATTTAAATTTATTTGGAAAAATAAAAAGGACAAAATTAAGCGTAAAGTGATGTTTTTAGATTACGACCAAGGAGGTCTACGAGCACCAAGTATATATGCTTAATCAAAATCATTGAAGCTAGCTTGGATCTCTAGACTGTTAGCTGTTGACTATGGAAGTGGTGAATCTTGGAAGGCGATTCCTAACTATTTTTTCGAAAGATACGGGGGCCTAAATTTCATATTACGATGCAATTATGACAAGAAATTTCTTGATCAGATTGAGCTACCTCAGTTCTATAAATTGATTCTCCTGTATTTCTTGGAACTGAAAGAATTTTTTCCTAATCAGTCCGGCCAAGAACAAATCTTATTTAACAACAAAGATATTTTAATCCACGGTCACAGCATTTTCTACAGGAACTGGTACGATCGCGGCGTCTATCTGGTGCAGGATCTTCTCAAAACAGATGGGAATTTTCTTTCTTATTCAGAATTCATCCAAAAATATGACCTTAAATGCAACTTTCTTATCTACTTTCAAGTAGTTTCTGCTATTCCTAGACACTTTGTAGAAAGTGCGAGGGCTAACCCCACGGACAGATCAGATATGCTGTTAAATAGCATGTTTCAGTTCTCCCCAGAGATCTCTTTAAATTTAACCAAAATGAAAAATAGAGACTATTATTGGCTCCTCATAAACAAAGAACCAGTTGAGCTGAAGGCTCTTTCTAAATGGGAAAGAGACCTGCAAATTGATCAAGAATCTCTGAAAACCTTTTTTTTCCCGCTCGAAATGTGTTTGTAAAGATAACAAACTTAAGGAATTTTATTTCAAACTTTTACATAGAATAGTAGTCACCAGGAAGGAGTTATTCCTCTTTGGATTGGCGGAAGACGCAAAGTGTCCATATTGTGAAATGAATGATTCCATAATTCACACCTTCCATAGCTGTAATTGGAGCCAATTATTCTTTTTAGAGGTGATAAAATGGTTCAACAAAGAAAATGTCACCTCCGTCGGTCTTTTACCAACCGAACTAATTTTTGGTATGAAAGTTGACACTTCAAGCAAGGAATCAAACATTATCAGAAAGTTAAACTTCACCTTTTTATATGCCAAATATTACTTGTACAATCAGAAATTAATGCATGGTGAGATATCAGTAAACGAATTCATAGCTAATCTTAAGTATAAATTTATTTTTGAAAAATTTTCCGAGTAGCCGAAACAACGATGTTAATACATGTAGGAAAGAAAGGCACTAGTTACAGAGTCAACAATTATACTTATCAACTCAGTTATTTATCTTCCTTTTTTATCTTCCTTCCCCCATTTCTTTTCTGTTTTGCTTCCCTCTACAGTTGACTTTCTTTTGTACAATCCAACTTTATTGTAATCTTCTCCTTGTTTTTTTTAGCTGTAATTAATATTTACATGAATTTAAAGCCGATCTT
>CM042746.1:20130397-20133847 GCA_022496165.2 Catalaphyllia jardinei | reverse complement strand
TGTGGTAAGAACAAAAAAGTGGCACACGAGGCGTAGCCGAGTGTGTCGCTGATGTTCTTACCACATTTTGGCGTCTTCTGTGATCTATTACTGAATCAGACGCACGGCAACATGGAATCTATTTGTTTTATATAATAACGAAAAGCCTTGTTTGCGTCAAATTACATTTGAACATAAGGCGAAAGCCGGCCTTTTGCCCCGCCTTTGCACAAAAAAAAAAGCCATGATATACAAAATGAAGCAATTTCATTGGTTGCTATGCGTAGCAAAGAATTATGATTGGTCGAGAAAAATCACGTCACTGTCAAACCCGACTCGAGCGAACTCGAGCGTCGCCCTCGTTAAATAAAAACTTACAATGAAAGCAGAATCGAACTGCGAAATCTACAAATCTTGGAGAAAATGCTGGAAAAATCAACTCATTTTGTCATCGGAGCAGCCCTGTGAGCCGAAAAGCTTGGACGTCACAGGAGTTGAAAAAATTACCCCACGAAAACTTTTCGTTGCGGTCAACCTAGAGGCCATTTGGTTCGAGTTTTGAATGGAGCGTAAATGACGGTGGGGATTTTTGTCATCTGTGGTTGGTGATTTTCAAATCAGCTTGATATAGTGTGGGAGACACATTTTAGCTGCGATACTGTTGACCTTGAGCTGTGGTTAGCTATACAACAGTTGTTTTGACACTGGGAAAAGTTGAATTTTTTAAATAAATTAATCTCAGAAACATTTTGTTTATTGGGTTTGTTAAATTCGAGATAAAGCAATGGTTCTCGGCTTACCAAGACCAAGTTTGTGCGTCGTGTAGCCTCGCTCGACTGCCGACTGAGGCTGCTAGAAAATTATTTCTGTATTATTTTCTAAAAAAATGGGCTTTATCTTTCGTTTTCTGGCTTCTCGAACCTGTTCACTGCCTCGGCAAGACTTTTTTGTACCTTATCGTTTACCCAGTCACGTAAAATGTTATCCTAATTCTCAAAACTTTCCGCCATTTTAAAACGGCGGAAGGAAAAATTTTGTAATGATGACGTCAATCGAGCATCTGTCCTCTAATAGATCATAGGCGAGAACCAATCAAAATGTGAGAATAATTTCGGTTATTATATAAAACACTGAGTAACACTATATACCCACTGTATATGCTGCTTTCTCTAGCTGACCGTTACCGGTAAAACTAGTATGTATTGCTGTGCAAATTATATGCCATCTTCCTTGTCCAGCTCGTGTAGCGCAGTGGAGTGGGGCGCGTTCCTTAGTAAGAAGCATCAGAATTTCACAACGTCGCCATTCTCGTCCCCAGAGCCCACGATCCTTCTGGCCTGTGGCAGGGCTCGAGAGCTCTGGTTTGGTCCAACACCGGAAGTCCGCGATTCACGGACTTATTGTCAAATCTAGCAAATCCGATTGGTTGAGAATTCGAAACAAATGCTCTGCGCATGCTCAGAAAATTGCTCCGGCCAGAGCTCTCGATCCCTGCCACAGGCCAGAAGGATCGTGGGCTCTGGGGACGAGAATGCAACGTCGCAAGATCGAATCCCAGTCCCAACGTGCAGAAGATTTTTTTTTTCTTTTTATACACTGAAATAAATAGGTCAAACCTTCCATGCCTAACAAATGTCTATAAATTCCACTCCTTAAAGCAAAGGAAAAAAGGCAAAAAATATCTGGCAATGTATACTTCATGTTCAGAAAGTGGCCACGTTTAATTTATTTTTATGGACTGAAAATAACACCGACATGACTTCAACCGGCTTATAAAAGCGTGTCAAAATTTTTTTATGGGTAATATCTAAACCAGAACACTGCATGTGCACAAATCTACAAAGAGGCCTTAACATGTGGTTTTGAAAATTCTCAAATTAAAATGCAACTTAAAACAACAGTGAGTCCCACATTTTGAACTTATTTTTAGTCCTGCTGAAGTTGCTAAAGTTTACCTATATTCTGAAAAACTGTCCGGTGTTCAAAAATTTCTCACCTTGACTTTTAAACCTGTAGAAGTTAGCAAAATTATTTTAATAGTGTTAATTTTCAACTGGCGGATCGGTATTAACACAGAAGCTTTTAAAATTTATATTTTGCACTGATTTCATGTACATGTAGGGTCAGTCGTTCAAGTGGTTAGAGAAATACAGGGGTTTACCAGTATTACTTGGTGAATTCATCTCGCACCCATCTCTCTGCGTTCCTGTCTTCAAATACTTCCCGTCAAACGAGTAGCGTTACACTTATTCCAAAACTGCATGATGTGTAACTACTACAACTCACAATTCAATAACTTCGAATGCTCAAAAATGTAAATAATGAACCAAACGCCTTTCTAACACTCACCGTGCGAGTGCTCAAAGAGATATAACTTTTGACAAACAAGATGGCTGCTTCGCGTCAACTCTGAACTGGTTGATATAAAACAGGCATGCCGCAGTGAAGAGGTCTTACAATCACTGCTTGGAACTCTGATGCTAGTTCAATCCTTATTTAATTGCCCTTTATTGTAGGCAGGTACAAAAGTCGGGGTGGATCAGCTCGGACCGCTGGCAGTCCGGTCGGATCAACTCGGATCGATTTGGACCATCTCGGACCATGAAAAACAAAATTAAATTAAATTGAAACTTTTACCCATTTTAAGGTTAAAATTCCGGTCAAAACGCACTGGGCCAAACGAAGAAAGAGTCGCGACATTTCTCCGTGTCGTGCTGTGTAGTCAAGCCGCCATTTTGCATTCTAAGTACCAGTTTCTCTCGGACTCGTCTCGTGCTCATCCATCCATGATGGCATGCAGACAGTCCAATTGCTCCTAAGCAGAATTTTTACCTTGTGCCCGCAATTTGGATTTAGGTCCAGCCTATGCTTTACAGATCAAGATTCTCAGGAAGAGAATTTGCAGGGTGGAACCAGCTCCCTTGTGGGCCAGTTCTTACACCCAATATGTCTTCCAGTGTACAGAGCTCATCAATTCAGCGCATCCTAAACAGAATTTTCATCTTGTGCCGGCAATTGGGATGTAGGACAAGTCTATGCTTTACAGATCAAGAAACTCAGGAAGAGAATTTGCAGGGTAGAACCAACTCCCTCGTGGGCCAATTCTTATACCCAATAACTCTTGTACAAAACTCAAGACCAATTCAGCGCATACAGACAGTCCAATAGCTACTAATTATATAAACAGAATTTTCATCTTGTGCCGGCTTGTGTCTAGCCCAGCTTATGCTTTACATATCAAGAGACTCAAGAAGAGAATTTGCGATATTTACAAATAATAGCACTTCAAGTTGAAAATTATAATTACTTCGGTAAAAATAGCATATAACTAATACCTCGTTAGGAAAACAAATATTTTATAATGACTATCATCATGTGTAATCCTTAAACTTATTATAGAATAGAGTATTTAGACGATAGGGTCTGTTGACCAGGCATTCTACAAAACATCTACTGAAGCTATGCGCTTTT
>CM042746.1:20115397-20125397 GCA_022496165.2 Catalaphyllia jardinei | reverse complement strand
TTGATACGATTCGCAGAGCTCGATAAGGTGTCTAGTTTCGTTAGTTGGGGAGGTTGCCAACATGTCACAGTTTATATCACCAAGTATATTTGATTCAATATTTTGCGCCTCAATCTTTCCCAGGAGGATCTCGAACTTATCAAATAGCTCAATTGGTGAATTCGGAGGTCTATACCAGTTTGAGAGAAGAAATGGTTTGGCCTTGGGTTTTTGAATCTGAATACATATGAATTCGAGGTCTGGGTCAGAAAGGTCGGATCTGATTTTATAATCAATGACGTTACGAACGTAAATGGCAACACCCCCACCGCTTCTGCACCGGTCACGCCTAACAAGTGAATAACCTTCTATTGACGTTGCAGAATCAGTAAAGGTGTTGTCAAGACGAGTCTCACTTAAGGCTAGTATATCTAGTGTCTGAGATAGCATTCTTAAGCGAAGCTCGTCCAGGTACTTAGGTAAACTGACAATATTAAGAAATGCAATTTTAAAGCCTTTAAGTTTGGGTAAATTGAAAGTTAAGTCTGGCTGGGATGCAGAATCGTGGCCAAAGTCACAGTTAAAATTATAAGTTGACCGGGGCGAGGTAGGGATAGCAGGCCGACTACCAGATGTTCAACTAGACCTAAGAAAATCGGCATAGCAATTCGTAAGAAGTGCGGACCCTTTACGATTAAGGTGGACACCTCTACGATTTAAACAAGTTAAGTCAATGTTAGTGATATGTAGCAACGTGAGCCCACGAGAGCTGCAAAACGAGTTTAAGATCTTATTGGCCTCCTTTATTTTGTCGTTTAATTCTAAGTTATCTGACCTGGGTAGCAGTGGTGAAATTGTAAGGCGCGTAGACGGGAAATCCTGTTGCACCTGACTTGCCATGTTGATAATGCCCTCAGCCACGCTGCGTGAACTTTCATCGCGTATGTTATTAGTGCCGACATGGAGAATGACTTCATCGTAACACTATCGCGTCACGTGATCAATTTAAACCAATAAGAATCGGAGAAAATTTAGTGGTGAACTATAATGGCTCTTAGTAAATTCTCAGCTCCGACTGTTGCATTTCTAGCTTTTTGATTGGCTAAAAAACTCCGACTATGAGCTAGAAATGCAATAGTCGGAGCTGTGAATTTACTAAAACGCAATACACCCCTTCCGTTGTAAATTAGTTATTGAGCACTATATCCGATGCTACCGAGGCTAATTAGCTACGAGTTATTCTGCGAATGAAATTGCTTCGCGACTTCTTTGGAAATGTTCGCAAATTGAAAATAATGTCGCGTGGCTGAAGTGTTATTCCCCCAGTTGTGCTTTTCTGCCACTTCTGCGACCCACTAGAATGCCTATAAGTGGGTGTTAAATGGAAAATAAATGTAACTTTTGTTTCCTCCCATCCCCTGATGTTCTCAGCTCCTTTGTTCTGTTTAACGACATATCTAATGTAACTAAAGAAACAAACTTTATACCTCTTACAAACGAAGTTCGTAGTTAAGGACCGAGTTTTTTCCCATCGATTTATAGCCCAAGCGCGAAGCGCGCGGGCCATAAATCGTAGGGGAAAAACAAGGATCCGTAACTTACAGTACGGACCGAAAAGACGAGGTTAGTAAGATATTTATTATATCTCTGCCGTGTGTCTGACACGTTCGGGAACGATTTCTATTATACTCAGTGGAAAGGCTTCACGCTCGTCAAAAGCAAGAATTCGTTAAGTGACTCTGAAGTCGTTAGCAGGTTTTAGTACAAAATCTTAGAAATGACACAAAGTTTCAAACTTTTACTTACTATAAAAGTTAAGAGCACTTGGTGGTAAATAACGAAGCATTTTGGCAACAAAAAAATTTTTGCAGGCCGTACAGTATAGTACGGTTTGCTATGACCGAGAGAGTTTTATTTCTTAAATCAGTGGCAACAAAAAAATTGTTGCAGGCCGTACAGTATAGTACGGTTTGCTATGACCGAGAGAGTTTTATTTCTTAAATCAGTAGTGTGACAAAACGTCACACTGATCAGTAGTAATATCTCAAGCACAATGCATTCCAAATGTTTTCAAATTTCAAAGTTTGGTAAAGAATACAGTTCTGTAAAATTGTAAGACTGCAAGGTAATGAGGATAATTGACCTTTACTCTTTAATTCAGCTAATGTTAGTGTTACCTTACTATACACTGATTTCTAGACTAAGGTTTGTCTTCTCGAAACGCACTAAAGGACAAAATAAACATAATACCATACTTTCGAATCATATAGCCTAAGCGCGCTATTCTTCACAGCACGTCCATTAAAGCTACTTCTACTGCTCCTTGTGATTGTACTGACAAATACAAGCTCGAAGGTTTCCAGCTAAATACCTACATAGTAGACATATTTGGGTTCAATGACCTTGGCAACCAAAAACAAACCCTGATCCTGACTTTACTAATTAGACAATGAACCAGACAGAACTAGGTACAAACAAACTGGCACAAACCAGACAAAACAAGGGACGAAGACAAAGAGTTGATGACCAAGTAGTGAAAAACGATGGGAAACCAACCCCCTCCTCCCCCCGAGAGTATTCCCGCTAATGTGGGGAGGCTCCACCTCCAAGGGGTAGCCTTTTTAGGCTTCAGGTATATATAAAGGTAGGGATTTCAAAAGCTGAGGTATAAAAAAGTGTACGGAATTCGGAGTATCTTGACTTCCGCCAGGACCTGGACTGAATAAATAATACTTCTGGTGATGCTTCATGTTCTCACATAATATTATCCATTAACTTCATTCGAAGGGTTTGGAAAAGGAACGAGTGTTGAAAGGGGTATCTTTTTTTCAATATAAGAATGGAGTAGCTTTCTGTGAAATGGTGTACAAAAGGGTGATGGGTTGGACTTTGGGCGGGAGCCTCCCCGTAAAAGTCTTTCTAGGGTACCCCCCTCGCACCCCTGGTCGGGGGTTTCAAAGGTCAGTAAGACTACCGAAACATGTTCACGTGAACAACTGTTCAAAGCAAGGAAACAAAGACAAATCTTAAACGGACAATAAAACTGACTACAAGGAAATATCATTATGCGCATGCGTGAGCAGGCCTTGACTTTTGGACAGCCATGGAAGATCACGGAACTAACACAAGAACAAGCTAAAAATTGCACGTACTCCAAATTTAGTCCTCGACTGAATCAGAAAATCCTATGAAATTAAAAAAATTCAAAATTTAAAATTGTATTTAAAACCGAACAAGATACTAACTTCTGCTAACTTCGGTACAGGGATATCCTCGATGTCATTTGACTATTGACTGATTTATATCTTAAGCTTAACAACACTTGGAAAAACTTCTATTCAGGTTGACCCTTAACTTTCTTGAACACTAGAACAGCATCCACCAGAAGAAGGGCAGCGGAAAAGAAGCCAAAAAACTAGAAAAACATAAAAACAAAATCAAGAACACAAGAGATTAGACAATCATCTTTTCCTAAGAAATACTTCCTATATTTCTGGATGAGTCCGAATAGAGCCACCTTGAGAATAAAGCGTCTTGTTGAAACCTTGGCCAGGGTGCTCAAACGTCCTTTGAACAGGTCATCATGTTTACCACAAAACACAAAACACAAATCACAAATCACAAAACACAGAGCACAAAACAAAAAAAAACACAAAAACACAAAACACATTTGCAGTTTTAAGATTTTTTGAAAAGTTCAATATTACAATGTGCCTCAGTATTTCGTTTTGGAACCGTTTTATATTGTTCCAAAGTGTTCCATAGTATTTACTAAGAAAATTTCAAAGAGCGAAAGGTATAATCCTCTTTTCTGGCACATCTTAGACAGGGGATCCGGGAAAAGGACCAAATTTCCTCCACATCTAATTCAAAATAGCTACCCTTTCACCAGAGTGGGCAAAATCCTGTTTAAAACATTCGAGTATGAACTCACCACGGACGTGGTCAGAACTTCTGTGTATCGCTTCAGAATTGGAGTCTTGTGCCAGAGAGCATCGTACAAGTCATCAAGGAAGTCCGCCATTAGTGACGACGAGATAATAAACAGCAAGGCAAACAAAGCGGAAAACACCAGAAGCTAATGAAATGTGAATCAAAAACAATTCATGAGTACACTAGCTAGAATTCTCTCAATCAGTAAAGAGTGTTATCGTTGCTCTCTTTTTAATTTATACATGTGTTGTCATACAAACGACACTTCATTGTTACAGATAGATCTGATATGCGAAGTGGTTATCAAAAGTCAGATATAAAAAACGTTGTTACTTTTGACAGTGTACTGGTGTTCTTTAAAGGAGCTCAGCTGAGGCATGCTGAGTTATTTTGGCCACGTTCAAAATTGCAGGAAACCTAAAAATAGTAGTTTACTGAGATAGAAGAACACCGAAGAGAAAACAAAAAACCATAAAGGAACAAGGATAGTTAAGGATAGAAAAGATTAACACGAAGGTGTGAGTCTTAGGCCAAGTTCAGACGCCGTACTTCACACGAATCGAATGCAAATCAGAAAAATCCGTTGTTCTCGCTCATCAGCATGCGATTCTTCTCATGTGAAGCACGGCGTCTGAACCGGGAAGTGAAACGATTATTGGACAATGTTCTTTAATGACTATGAAATAGCTTGCGCATTATTAAGTTATTCAAATAGTACACAAGTGAAAAGTTGGCTTTTTATTGCGGCTTTCCCCTGCAGTAAGTCTAGTCAGTAGCAATAGTTATTATGAGGGAAATAAACCAAATCTAGCGCTGTGAGCAGCGGTACCTGAAACAAAAGGGGGCGGAAACTGCAAGAAAGACTAATAGATAGAAGCTTGAAAGTACTGGAGTTGGTAAATTCACATATGCGCCTTTTCCTCCTTGTCTATGCATGCCCCGCCATCTCCGCCCCCCCCCCCCCCCCCCGCCTCACTTCTTCTCCTAATAATTTAGAAACAGAAAACCGTGTATCGTGTTTCTATCGAGCGGAGTTTCGTATAACACTACTAGCGTTCTATCAGGAATGCCTCTAGCTGATTGACTACGCTACTCACTCTCTATTCTGTTTTAGTATAAATCTACTAGCGTTCTCTGATCACGAATGCCGTTCTCTGATTGGCTATCAGTGGCTACACTACTCACTATCTATTCTGTGATAGTGAGTAGCGTAGCTGTGTTCGCTAGAGGTCGCTTCTTGACGTTTTCGAGTTGTCTGTTAAGAAGATTTAGATAAAGTTTTTAACGACTAGTAGATTTACACTAAAACAATTAGATTATGAGCTCGAAATTTCTATGCAGCCCTCGTCAACTATCGCGCGATAGAAATCTCGAGCTCATAATCTAATTGTTTAGTATGTAGTGAGTAGCAGTGCGCGTTTGTTAGTGAGCTGACAGCCGCTTCTTTGCATTTTCAAAGTGGCTGTGAGAGGATTTAGATAAAGCTTTCAATGAACATCAAATTATTCGCTCTAGACTTCTATAGAAATCTCGAACTCATAATCTAATTGTTGAATGGAAACGGCACGGTTTTTTTACCAATCAGCGCGCGTATTTTCTTTGAGCAATTTTCTAAGACGATATAATCACCTTACAAAGTACAACAATATACTTACGACGTTGTTCCAGTTCTTTTCTGTTGTTATTTTACTTTCGACAGCAAAGAGGAAAACAAAGAACACAAACAGAACAACAGCCCAGCCGATGACAAACACTGACATGAAGAAATCGTAACGTCCTTCATATTTGCCTGCGATGAAATGTCCGATGTCTCGGTCAAAGTCAGCCAGACACGAATACGCCACGCAGATGGTAACCTGTTGATATGAGTGCAATGTTAAATTGGTACGATTTAAGGGTGGTTCGGTAACCATACGAAATATTTGTCAAAGTGGAACAGAGTCAAGCAACGGGTGGCTGAGAACGGTCGACATTTCTAAGAAAGCGACCTACGCTCGCAGGGTACAGGTTTGTACCAAAAACAAAAGTAAATACTCTAGCTAATCAAAGGACACAGACAATAAAAAAATACAGTGAACCAATCAAAACTCGAATTACAGGTAGCTGAAGTAAAGCGCGGGAAAATGCGTGCGAACGCGTCACAAATTGGTTTTGGTTTTACTTCTGATTGGATGAAAACCTGGCGCGAGTTTTTTAGCCAATCGTGTGGCGTAGAAAGGGCAAAATCAATAACTTTTCGACACTCATATGAAAACCCCTCTAGTACAGGAAGAAAACGCTTTGCTTCCTATCTGAGCTCCAGTTTTACAACTTAAAGTTGAACTTGAAGCTTGAATAAATTAGAGTTTAATCCGTTTGTACTCTTATTGATGATAAAAATGAGCCAATCAGCACGCGAGAAATTAGACAGTCATTGTAAAAAAGAAACTTGTTGACTAGTGGACTAATCTGACTCGTTCATATTTTGATCTCGTCGCCTTGCATGGGAGAAAAGTCTTTGTGGTCTCCCTTTCTAAGAAAAATAACAAAATTCCTTCTAGTCAGGATACAACTGATGTTTCTTCCCTAATGAAGAAATGCCACGGGAATGCGGTCTGCGTGTAGTGTAAAATATTTTGATCTTCTACAACTTTATAACGGGTGTTCGGTAAGCATAGAACTAGGGTGGCTGTGTAAACAAAGGATAGTGAAGAGAGAGATGTTACAAGGAGCTCCACCATTCTGGTTTCTAGGTTTTGCTTGAACTCTGCGTACAAACTAAACGTTTTATTGATCGGCTATTGACGTGTTGAGTCAGAAAACTAACGAGATCAGAGAAAACCTTGGCGAGGCAGTAACAACCAATCTAAAAATACTTTAAAAGCTTGCCGAAGACGGACTTAAGTTATGCTTTGTGTTCTAGTATAATTATTGAAAGGATACTTACAATTTCCAAGATTTTGAGAATTCCCTGAATGGACTTTACGTAGCCAGTATTTAAAGACACCATCTTGTTTTGTTATCTAGAATACAAAGTCAGATTATCAAATTAAACTTAGCGAGAAGGTATATGAATTCGTGTATCGCTTACCCCAGTTACTGAGTCAATCTCGAGTCACGAGTCCACACGTCAACCACGTGTAACACTACAAATCCGTCACGAGAGAGGCTCCCGGTCCAGCCCTTGGGATATGTCATGTCCAATAAGCTTATTTTTAGACGAGCGGAAGTTTTTGCTCTAGCGGAAGTCTGTCTTCCGAGACGAACAAAAGCAAAGATTTCATGTAATGGCGGACGAAGTGTCACTAAGAACCTGAGAGCGAGACAAGGCTGCATGCGGACGTCTCGGGAAACAGACTTCCGCCAGAAAAACGAGACTTTCGTGGACATGACATATCCCGACCAACACCCTGAGCTTTCCTCTCTGTCCTGTCATTTTCTCTTGATCTAACACAGTAATTAAAATAACGAGACTAATACCATCGTTTTCAATTTTTGTGGCAACTACTGGTTTGTTGACGAACTTGTCACTTCACTGACACTTAGGGATTTAAACTGGATTAGTTATATTGCCTTCGGGGTGGTAGGTCGCATTAATAAAGGACATGGATGTTTCTTAATGCCCTTTCAAGTGTAGTCGAGAGTTTAAGTGACTATCAAAAATGCCGGTATAGACATTATTCAAGCAATACATCAGACACTTTCAAATGACAGGTTATCCAAGTCGTTAAAAGAATAACAATGATGGAGAAACAGTGACGCGCCAGAACTAAAACGCTACGAGTCGATCGTGTCACTTCCCGCCTCGACTTTCTTAACGTCCCATTCTCATCTTTGGCGAATCATGCCGTATTTCAATTTGTAGAACTGGCTGTATGAGTTTTGATCAACGAAAAAATCACTTGCTCTTAACGCCCTCCTGCTAGGTCAATTATTTTTTCAAACATTTTTCTTGTCAAATTTCCATTCGCAAAGTATCAAAGTCTTTCCTTTATCCAATTTCTGACCCGCTTTATGGAGTCATTCGATATTTTATACGTTCCTTCGCTTTCAGGCCCTGGTTCCTCAATTCAAGGTATCGGGAACTCTTTTAAATCAGATAAATCACTTTCTACTCCGTATCCAGATAGCATCGATCGATTTGTTACCCGGTTTCTGCCGGATAACCTTTACCTAGTAGATAGCGAATTATTTAGTTTCTTTGATCAATAAACCAAACGAGCCTGCCTTAAATATTTCTTCCCAATAGCTTTTGAGATACTCTTCGTGCCGTTTCAGTTTTAGCGACATGAAAGAAAAAACGCGCTCCTGGATTGTACGAAATTTAAATATATTAGGGGTGTTATAAACGAAACTTGACTGAATATCTAAGTTACTTACCTTTTCCAAATGTAATCAAATCACCCAGCAAACCAAGAAATCTTGGCGCTGACAAAGCTTAAAGATCTCCTGGTAATTTCTATATTGCTGTCCTTCTCTGGGGAAGTAAATGTAACCAAAAAATATCATCGAACGCAGGAGATTACCACGTCAGTAGAAACAAACAACGGACACACCTCTCAGTCTCCAGACACAATTTGTTATAATTTATGCATCCGAGGAACAGATCCTTTGTACAGAAAACAATAACTTGCAATATGTCAATCATGTTACAAATTTTCCTTAAGAAAAGCGAAGTCCTAGACTTATTCAATGATTTTCGTCAGCTGTCAAAGAGTAAATCTAAGCCCGAAATGAGGTTGATACCGCGAGCCTCAAGTTTTTTTTACTCCATTTCCAGTCATTCTCGTCATTATTTGATTCGTATGTCGTCAATTTCATCTCCCACAATTAAACTGCCAGACGTAAACTTTAACCGCCAACTAATATTGTTCAGTGTCTTTACGCTTTATTCATTGTCTGCTTCTCGAGCATGGATCATGCACTGTTCATGCGGAACAAGAAGTATCTTGCTTTTATTGCCATGCGCTGTTCAGGAAAGCGAGTCCACGGTCACTGTCCACACTACAGGTCTGCAAAGCTGGCGTGATATTGCGCACGAGTGCTGGGAGCTAGGGTGAAAAGAAAAAGACTGGAACAGAGTAACTGCCATACTTAGCAAGTCTAGCAATAACACCATTCTGGACCAAAGAGCAGTGCCGATATTTTTTTTTTATAATAGCAAACCAACCGAAAAACTGATGGCGCTTACCATTTACTATTCGGTTTCAGGTTGTTTTCATTAATGGGAGCGAAACTGTAGGAGAAACTGGAGCGACTCGTAAAGAATTTGCCGGCATATCGTTCCAAACGAGAAGACAGGGGAAAGATAATCCCGGCATATTCGAATGGAAGATCCTGGAATGGTTTTGGGCTATTCTCGTTTTCCCGAAAATAATAAACAATTGGTTTAATAAATGGTAATTGGGGTATGGTCTCGAGACAAGATTCAAGGGATAAAATAATAAACAAGCCCATTTTACGAACGCCTATCCCGAGTTATAAGTTACCTAGTGCCTAGGTTTCAAAACGAGTCCTAGTTTCATTTGCATGAGAATAAACGCGTAGGCGGAACACATTTTTACAATAAGTGGTTTCACACAATACTCAATTTGATACAGACGCAAAAGAAAATGACGAAATGCCAAAATCTGGTTTATTTACTTCTAGGATTACAGCACTCAGCTGCATGCAACACAAAGCCTCGTTATATTAAGGTGACCCGGTTGGCTAAAAATTGACATTCATCAAAATACGATTTTTAAAAAACATATTATTTAAAGCCCTTAACCACTTGTAAAAAGCATTTTGAAACGACTTTGCTGAATTTGCCTCTAGATGATTGAAGAATTCAAGAAAAGTACACAGTGGTATAAATTTGTTTACGTAGCAACGGCCATAGCCACGGGTGTTTACAGCCAGAAAGTGACCACAAACGTAGATCATTTTCAACAAATATGAACGATACTTTGTAGAAAGATTGTTAAGACATGCACAACTCGATAGTTGTAATCACGTGTAAAAAGTGTTGTCTGAATCACCATCACAGGTTCATTCATCTCCATTACAAAAAGTAATATTTACTATACTGCAACTGCGGTAACTTTTCACAAAACACAACTACCATTAC
>CM042746.1:20085309-20100261 GCA_022496165.2 Catalaphyllia jardinei | reverse complement strand
CAAAAGGTTTGCCAAGTTGAGTGGAATCTTCAAAGGATTTTTCAGGACAACTTCAACTCCAACAGTTTCTGAAAGAATAGAATAAAATTATGATGGACTTGCAAAATTTTCATTTGCCTGTACCACTCAAAGTTAACCATGTCACTTCAACTACTTATATGATGCTATTCATAAAGACATTCTGAAAATGTCATAGCACTTCATGGGAGATTACACAACACAGTAGGTTGGGTTAGACCCATGCCTAATAACTGCAGTAACATAATAGTGTATGATATTAAGATGGGCTGGTTTGACTCCTAGCACTTGTTAAACACAATTTGGCGAGTGCAGTTGAATATAAATACGGGTGCCAACAAGGAGGCAGGAAGTATTTCTACTTTCCCTGGACGGGATGCTAGTCCATCGCAGGTCACACCGCCGCAATTTTATCAGGTTTCCCCAACAATTCGCTGGTACCCATTCATACACCTGGGTGGAGAGAGGCACTGTGAGAGTGCCCAAGAACACAACACAATGTCCCCCGGCCAGGGCTCGAACCCAGACCGCTCGCTCTCGAGTCGAGCGCACTAACCATAAGGCGACCGTGCTACCCACCCTTCATTGCTCATATACGTACATACAGTAATTTCCCGTACTGTATCTGTAACCGGTTGCCGTCAGCTGTAAAAAAATGCACCTAGTGCGATCATCCTTTCAGAGACTTAGTTACATTTTACCGGCTGTCAATGCAGTTATTGCCTTTGACTTAATTAGTATTTATATAGATATACGTTATTTAAAATCTAACTAGTAAGATATTAACAATCAGATTAGCTTTCTCTTTTTCATACATACATACATAATAGAATGTATAAATTAATATTGTCAAACACTTGACTTTTATCATGAGCCTCTGGCTCGGGGTATTGGGTAACTATCCCCTGTGTAATGTGACATTAAATAAATTATCTTATCTTATGTCTTTAGATCTCCCCGCCTCGATTAGTTTATAAGCTATTTGCGGGGGGAAAATAATGTAAATCAATAAAATTTTGTTGTTGTTGTTGTTGTCTTAAAGTACACGTGAAAAAGCATACATTTACCTCTAACAACACAAAGGGGTCTTGTGCTGTTATCTGTCTTTGAGCTTAAACAAGGTATGTGAGGTCGAAACAATGGCGGCAAAGGAGTTATATTAACACTCTCATAAGCTTCTTCTTCGAGTTGAATCCATCTCTGAGTCAGCTTTGGGTCAAATTTATCCTCAAAAGAAGCATGTCCAACTGAAATCCAGTTGTTATTTTTTGTAATTTCATCATTCACGCCAAATGTTTGATTAAAGAAGTTGTCCTTTGTTTCAAGTGCACTGTTCACCACTGTTCTTTGAGGATGTTTCCCTTTAAGTTTGCTATGTTGATAGCATGGTATTACCCTTGTCAAATCTTGATCGACTGTGGGTAAAGGTAAAACAGGGAGTCTATTCATGTGTACTTTTTCCTTTTGTCTGATGTCTTTCAGTTGCTAAAAGGGAAAGCAAAACATCTCTAAACAAATTAGTGTCTTTAAACAGCACTTAAGTACAACTGTTTATTAATACATCAAACAAAAAAGACTGTTTCACCACATTTCACTAAGGTGTAAAATAGAATCCATAGTAGAGGTGTTTGTAAATGAGTTCAAACATTTTTCTGAGTGATTGATACCGGTATATTTTCTCAATTAAAACTTAAAGTAAGGAGAAAACAAAAAAATAAAATACGAAAGACCTATCAAATATCCAAACACTGAAGATACAGCCATGATTTCCTTTGTTTCAGCTCGTAAATGATTTGAGAAGTTTGAGAAGGTGCTTTTCAACATGTTAAGGGTTTGTGCTTGCTACAGCTGGTCTGATTGACTGATTGATTGATTTTGCCACTTCAAAACTACAAAGAAATACAGAACAAAAACTTACTATATTTTGAGGATTTACAAAGGGAAAAAGGATGTGTTAACGCATTATTGAGACATAGATATTACATATTCGAAAACAGTCCTAAGAAAGCACGCACGCTGATTGGTTAAAAATCCTGTTTGTATAACTCGATGGAGACACAGAACTAGCGCGCGCTGTTGACATAGTGGTGGCGCGAGTAAAGAGAATTTACATTTTGATAATCAAAGTTATCAAGTTGTTTTCCTTTTTCTCGTCGTGGTGTTTTCTAAAAAAAATAGAAAACATGTACTCCGTGTTTGTATCGAGTTATACAAACACTCGTGAAAGTTTGGGAGAACTCGAAAAAGCTGTGGAAACACTCGCCTGCGGCTCGTGTTCCCACAGCATTTCTCGTTCTCCCAAACTTCCACTCGTGTTTGTATAACTCGATACAAACACGGTACATGTTTTCTATTTCTTAATTAATAGTAGCGAGGAGATCTAAAACAAGCTTATTATATGGTTGAGGTCGAGGTCTCCTCCTGGGTACTTCAATATCAATATCAAAATTTATAATCCATCAAATATTTTTGCTCGTGGGTGATAGGTCTAATCACATCACATGACCAAATATTCCCTGACTGAAACTGGGGAATATCCGAGAATATTCCCCAATTTTCAACACTACGCGTGTTGTGAAATCGATCTGAAGGAAAATAAAAACAATAGCCTCCATTTGACAGGAGAATATGCTCAGAAATTATTTTGTCCACGGACATTATCTGTTCCTCGAAGCTCACAGTTTTCCTCGAGCTATGCTCTCGCAAAACTATTTGCTTGTAGGAAACGATAATGTCCATGGACAAATATCCTAGCATAATTTCACACCAATGAGACTACTGTTTATATAATTATCACAACTATACAAAATTTTAATATACTCTGACTACGGTTTATCATACTAACGTGAGGATGATAATCATGGTCATAAAGAAAGGCTGACCTAATTGCCCTGAATGGTATTAGCATTCTAAATACCTTGAACACAAACAGAAATTCTCGGAGGTAAGATGCTTGTTGTTCTGGCACTTGAAGACTTTCATATTCTAACAGCTGCCTAAAGAATGTCTGGGCATCTTCTAATAAGCGAAGATTAAATGACTGACGGCCAAGAGTGAAGTTGATGTGGTCCTGCAAATGGAGAACTCAAAACTTAGTCACTTGACTTAATCAGAGCTATAACAATATTCTGACAGCTGATAGGTTATCAGCAACCTTGTTTTAGTCCAAATAGTACTGTCAAATTATTGTACATGTAAACGAACAGAACACATGTACAATGCACGGGACAGTATGCATCAACTAAAAGTTCATTCGCACCACTTTGAAACCTCTATCTTAATTCAATCTTGTTAATCTGCACCTATTTCATTCTGAGGCCTAGACACATTGTTCTAGGGACAGACGTACCCTGTAACATACTGACAACAATGATTTTGAGGTTTTCTGAAGATTTCCGACTACTTTCCAGAGATTTCCGAAAATTCTCCAAAAGTTGTTGGAAGGCCATACAAACATTTCTGAACCTTTCTGGAAAATTTCTGAAGATAGCTGTTGATTTCCATTAGTTAATCGGCACCTCTTTTGTCCTTAGGCCTCTAGAGGGACATTGTTAATTATGTTCTTTATCTATTGTTTTGTTTGAACAGTTATAAAGAACCTCCAAATCATCAGTTTGCTTCTACCATATTTCAGAGAGATGTACCCTGTAACATACTGACAACAACGTTTTTGAGGTTTTCGGAAGATTTCTGACCACTTTCCGGAGATTTCTGGGAATTCTCCAAAAGTTGTCGGGAGGCCATACGAATGTTCCTAAACCTTTTTGGAAAATTTCCAAAGATTGCTGCAGATTTCCAAAGATAACCAAAGACTTCCAGAAATGTTTCAATTGTACACCAACAAAATTAATTAGAATACAGTTGAAGGATAAAGCATGATATTAACCACTACATCATCAATATCATTACTAACAGTGAAAATGTAGTTATTTATGATAACAAAAGTCATGTACCTGAGCAAGATGCCACGACTTTCCATTGTACACATGAAGGGCTTGGCGATAACATCTTAAAGAGTGCTTTCTCTGTTAATAAAGGAAAACAACCAAATAATGGTTAGAAGTGGCCCAGTAATAATGGACCTACCTTATTTAAATAAAAACATATTGACAAACACTGTGCTGTTGCATTGCGAGCAAAGTGCTAAACAGTTGCATAGAGAGACAGATCATAGGCATAGTTATAGTCATTATAGTGAAGAATGATCATCACAGTTTATTTTCCAATTTAAGCAATTGGAAAGAAGAAGCCTGAAAAAATCAGGGCTTCAACGAGATTCAAACCCGTGACCTCTGCAATACCGGTGCGATGCTCTACCAACTGAGCTATGAAACCACACATTGGGGGCGAGGTCAATTTATTGAGTTCATATCTCAATGTGTGGCTTCTTCTTTCCAATTGCTTAAATTGGAAAATTGACTGTGATGATCATTCTTCACTTTCATCTACAACCGCAGTTCAAATGTGAATTATTTCATCATACTTCAAATGATTTCACTCCTCATGGGAGATATGAACTCATTAAATTGACCTCACTCCCAATGTGTGGTTTCATAGCTCAGTTGGTAGAGCACCACACCAGTATTGCAGAGGTCACAGGTTTGAATCCCATTGAACCCCTGATTTTTTCAGGCTTCTTCTTTCCAATTGCTTAAATTGGAAAATTAACTGGGATGATCATTCTTCACTTTCACCTACAACCACAGTACAAATATTAATTATTTCATATTTATATGCTTCACATGAGTTATAGTCATAGTAATTTTTCTTGGTCCAAGGGGGGGGGGGTGGGGAGAAGGTCCAATGAGGTTAACCCTTTGTGAAGCACCCACCCATGAGATGAGGCCAGACCACAACACCGGGAACTACATGCCCTACCCTTTTTTATAAGTGTGTGGGTTCTTTAGTACCCCCTGCTAACCATGTAACACTGAAGATGACACTCGACACTGAAGAAGAGTAACCCATCACTGGCCTGAATATTATCTGTAATAAAATGCTAATCAACAGCTATACTTCAAAAAGTCGTTACAATATTGCTGTTGCGACTGTCTTACCTGTGCTGATTTGCTGTAGCGATGGCCTGCCAAAATCATGTTAAAAGCATACTTGCGGATCATGGGCGGGTCGCTGTGAAGAAAACAATGTCCTGCTTGTTCCAAGAACAGAGCACAAAGAAGATCAGAATCCTGAGACAAACCAAACAGTTCAAAGTGACATCTTTGAGTTTTAAACTTGTACTTTAAAAGATACACATAGCAGCCGATCTGCCTTGGAAAAACATCCACCAGGAGGTAGTTAACCAGTTCATATTTTCAAACCATAATTTTCACACCAGGTTAACTCGGGTCAAAGAAGAAGGGTGAGTCTGGGAAAAATAACTTATTAGACCAACGAATATGACGAAATTTGCAACGACTGCTTGTGTGGCACAGTGGAGATGAAGATGGACTTCGAAGTCAGAGGTCTGGAGTTCAAATCCAGGTGAGTGCAAAATAACAAAAAAACTGGGGGCGGGGGCTAGGTCTAGGGATAGGGTTAGGGCTGGTGGTGAGCATGTTATTCGTTTTGAGAAACACCCCTCCTCCCCCCTCCCAAAAAAAGTGAAAAATCACCTAGTTAGAAAAAACTAACTAGTTAAAATAAAGTCACCTAGCTAGAAAAAACTAACTAGTTACATGTAGTTAAATTATAAAAGTAACTGAAAAACAAAAATTAACTGCAACATATACATAATTATGTTCATAAAATTATCTGCAACACCTCATAGACAGACGTAATTGTTTTATGCCAACTTTAGATATGATATTTTTAAACTGGCCATTTGTTACAAGTCCTATGGTAGTCCCTGATGTAGCAGTTTGTACATTACCTCAGCAGTCATTCGCATGAACTGCATAGCAGCATCAAGATAAATATCTCGTGACTTGAGTGTTTCAGTACTCAGGATTGTGGCTCTAATTGCAAACTGGTGCTGCCTGCAAACAAATTAACACCAACCTAAATGAAACCTGTAGCACGATCAGGCATACATTACTTACCAAACAACCTACTTATCAAATAAAGTATGTACATGTAATGTACATCAGTATGTAATGCAATATTTAAGAGACAGAAAACATGTACCATGTTTCTATCTCATTTTAGCATAAATCTACTAGCACTCTATCACAAATGCCAATCTTTGATTGGCTACGCTACTCACTATCTATTCTGTGATAGATAGTGAGTAGCGTAGCGGTGTGCCCTAACAAAACAACTACTGTTTCTTGGTGTTTTCAAAGTGTATATGAAGAAGATTTAGATAAAGTTTTGAACAACTACAGTAGTAGATTTATGATAGTTGACTTGGATTGCGCCCTCGTCAACTATCACATGACAGAAATCTCGACCTCCTAATCTAATTGCTCAATAGAAACACAAGTGGAAGTTTGGGAGAATGAGAAATGCTGCGGGAACACAAGCCGCAGGCAAGCATTTCCACGCCTTTTTTGAGTCCTCTCAAACTTTCACAAGTGTTTCTATAACTCAATAGAAAAACAGTCTGAGAGAACATGTTTCCTATTTCTTTTAGAAAACACAGCACCAAATTAAAGGGCGCTTATGAGCCAACTCATTTATGCTCTTAGCCATGAAATGGCTTAAGTGTTTGTGTATTATAGTGTTTAACAATGTTGTTGGTGCATCAATAAGCATCAAGCTTCTTCCTGACATGTATCTTAGCTATCAGCTGGCTTACAATTGACTGATTGGGTAAATGAATCATTTGCTGTACAATAGATTGGGACAATATAGCATCATTCTGTATGTTTTGTTGTGAAGCATTTGTGTTCATTGTTTAGCAAATGCTGTGTCATCTAAATGAAGTGAAAGCCTTATCCACTGTTTGTTTGTTACAGCACAGGTGGCCCAAGTGACCGACGGACTGGCAAGCGAGTTATTCACGCTTCGGATGATTGTGATTTGAGGCGGTTACATCCATTTCTTGGGAATATTTTGGCCTTCGCAGTACGATGGTTCGATTTTGAGCCAGCCAGCCTTGTGTTTTTTTCTAGTGGGACACCACCATCAGCGCTAACTCACTGAAAACGCTTCAAAATAGCCTCAAACACTGTGAAACAACAAAGTATATTACAGGAAAGCAAGGCAAGTCAGTTTTATTCACAGAACGTTAGATTTTAGGTATTTAAAGCAAACTCGTAAAGTTCCCATAAAAACCCTTGTAAATCGCATCTTTGTAACACAACACCGCTCGAAGGCAAGAGTCATGTTCGCGTACGTTTCATTTACATAAATTATTTCCTCTCATCTCGCGCTTGGACCGCTTATGATTACAGTTTATGTATGATATTTTATTCAAAGAAAATGTAAATGACTAGTGCAACATTTATCAGTTAACCTTGAGGAAGCTTATATAACTGTTTTAAGCATGTACCATGTTACAAAAAATACAGGTCTGAATGAAACTAAAGGAGAATATTCTATATCACATGCATCATATTAAGCCTAATTCGTTAGTTTGGTTGCTTGTATAGTGGGAAGGTTGAGTGGACGGAGAAAAGCATACATGTACACGGAAGTAACTGACCATTTACTTTATATATTACTAGCTACAACGTTTTATTGAGTTTTATTCAGGCTTGTGCCACTTGAAGTCCAATAAATGCATATTATCATATTATGATATTCAAGAGCAAAATGTCTTGTTCACAACATTCTGCAAATTTGGGTTGTGTATCATTCACACAGAAAAGTTTTCTTGTCAACGATTTGTGCAAATGGTTAGCAAAAATGCTTGATGGCAAGTTCTGTTCAGATTGGTCACATACCATTAACTCAAAAAACTATTAATATTTAACAAAAGTTTAACCTGATAATAATTCCAAAATGGTGGTGAAGAAGTTTCACAACAAAGACATTAGGTAGTCTGACCATTCATTAACACTAAAATTAATAAATCACTTTATTCAAGTGTCAGTCTTGATTTCTTGATTTCTTTTTCAAAACAGCATTTCAGTGTGTATTGGTCCAGGTTGTAGTGGTATTATATGTACCAATATGTTTTATATTTCAATGAATAAGAGACAGTCATAATGACTATGTCAATATCTAAGGTGAGTTGGTTGAAGCTATGATGATGAGCTACAAATTGTACATCCGTTATCTGCTGGCTAAATGAAGTTGAAAGTGTGCAAGGTTGGTTTTCAAAGGAAATCGTTAAAGTCTGATGGAGTCAGTTTGTCAAGACAATCCACCCTGCACTCAAAGTATTCATCATTTAAAGTTCTTGAGTTGTCATTGTCATTATTCATTTGACTCGTGTATCATTGTTTATAATAATTACTTATTACTTTTTTTATTATTAAATAACTATTATGGGTAGCCAGGAATAATCCAATAGATGTAACATTAACTGCTGCCCCTGAAATTAAATAGATAAAAAAGATGAAGATCTAAATAAAAATAATTTGGAAGATACCAGAAATAGGGCACATCCCTTTTTAGTTGACCCGGGCCCAGCAGGACAAGAGTCTTGATTGAAAGCAAACACACTACAGATAACTCTGATCAACTCTGTTTCCAGCAATCTAAGATATACTGAATTGATTATTTACCTACATTTCGAATCGATTTGGGTGATTACAGTGGTCACCAAATGTTGTCAGTTTTGGTATCGTGGTTGGATTTATTAAACCTGGGCCGCGTTGTTCGAAAGCCGGTTAAGGTTAACCCAGGGTTAAAAGTTGACTGAAGTATTAAGTTTTCTTGTTTAAAAATATTTTTCACCTCTAACGTTTGGTGTGGTTTGAGATTACTTCAGCTCAAAACTGAAGTGCAAACAATATAAACAGAACACCTCACCAAAACGTTTCAAAACTGAAACCAAAATTCTCGTTAACCCTGGCTTAGCTTAATAGGGCTTCGAACAACCCAGCCCTGATGTCTTGTTTTGCCTGATCAATCTGGGTCTACGCGTGTAACACACGAGCGACGATAATCAGAAACGAAGTACAGATACCATTGCACTTTATGCATTTCAGGATATCATCTGTTACTGATATTATTCAACTTAGGGCCATTGTTATAACGCAAAAGTAGTCATTTGGCATTTCAATGGAACTAGCAGTTTCGTAGCGTTGTAAATATTACTGAATGGAGCTTTATAGCAATTGTCACGCAGGGATCGCAAACCTGGCGATTATTTCTCCTGGTCTGAAACGGACCTTGGTTTAGTTCTGGGTTGTTTTGATTTGACGTGTGGGCTGTATGTTTTGCTTAAAGCAAATTCAAACAATTAAAGAAAGCAATATTTACTCACCAGAAATCGCAAAAGCTGGAATCAAAATCCACAATGGCTGCCTTGAGCTTGCACTCATTGAGCCCGTAATGGAGGCCGACAAATCCGACGAACATCTCAAAACAGTTTGGGCTCCACAAATTCTATAATTTTTCAACATTTCTAACCAAATTCACTCCATGTATCAACTAAGTATACATCCCATCTGGCGGTGTTGGCATGGACAACAATCACAACATTCATTGAAATATGGCTGCTTCTCGGGCACGTAACATTAGATGGAAGGAAGGGTAGGTACACGGGCGCATTTTCGGAGAAAAAATAAATATTTAAAAAAATAGAAAAAAAGAGTAACTTTATCTTGGAGAAAAACCGATTTCGTCAATCAATCTGACCTGCTGGCGATCAACTAACCACTGCGTTTACTACTCTTAACTGCCTTGAATGCGAGTTCTTGAAAGGTTTTTCGGCCCAAGAGTGACAGGAGTCATTTTGAAAATTCTCTATTTTTTCAAATATCCTGGACTTACAGTGTTGTCTCCCAAAAAAATGAAAAATTCATTCACAACTGTCCGCCATGTTTACTTGCGGAGATGGCAAAGGCAGGAAGCTCAGTAGCCAGGCGTCGAAAATGTTATATAAACCCCCTGGAGCGGTTTATATAGCATCATATAAGGAACTGCTTGTCCCATCAGACTGCTGGAAACTCTTTGTTCAGCTCTGAAATTATACTAAAACTTGTTATTTAATAACTTATATAAAAAATTAATATTAAAATGACACTTTATAGCAATAATTACCTGCATGCATTAAGGTACGTGGTGATGGATGTTTCCATGTAATGGGTTGGATAAGGACGTTGATTTGAAGCCATAAATGTTGATAGTGCAGCCATTTCCTAATTCAAAGGTAAATCAAATGAGATTATGCAGTAAGGGCAAAATACACGTTCATGTAGGTGGAATCCAAACATCAAACCCAGAAGATATTGGGACTGACATGACATATACAGTATTTTTAGACTGAGCTAAAACAGACTAGTCACTGCACATGCATATGATCACCACAGACAGAGCCCAGGGCTGTCAATAAGGGCCGGTAGCCGGCCAAAACAGCCGGCTACTGGCCAAACTTTGGCCGGCTACTTTTGTCTCACTTTACTGTTAATTTTAGCACGAAAATTAAAATAAGGAAAAGATCCAACAAAAATAATTGTGAGACATCCGTCTAAAACGTCTGAGTAGAAATAAAGGTGCATTTTAGGAGTTTCAAACGTGTTTACCTTTGCCACGTGCGTTGATCTAAGGGTTGTGAAACGTCTGCAACCTTTTTACAGAACTGGATCCAGCAAGAAACCAGCTTAAAATAATGAAAAGATCCCGCAAAAATAATTGTAAAACATCCTGCTCAAAAGTCTAAGTAAAGGCACATTTTAGGGGTTTTAAACGTGTTAACCTCCCCTAGGAAACTTGAGCCTTCAGCGCTTAAAAAGCAGGCTGCCGCCTACTTTGCCAGTGGGGACGTCTACTTCAAAACTTATTGAGAGCCCTGCAGAGCCCTTCACTTACCAGCGCTCCAGCAAAATAAAACCAAGCATGCTCATGGTTGAAGTCTCTCTTAGCTGTATGGTAACTGTTATAGGCAAACTCGTAGTTTTGGACCAAAAATGCCAGGTCCCCCAGCTTGCGCTGGAACAATTCTGGTGAGTCATTGGTATAGCTGAAAGCAAACAAGAGTGTGTCCTTGAACAACCTCTGTACTCAATATGTACATATAATTTTATTTCATGCATATTCATTATTATTTAAGCTATTTGCAAATAAATTTCTTTCCAGTCTCACTGCAACTCACATTATTCCTGGCACCAGACCAGAGGCTAGTCCAGCTGGCTTTCCTCCGCCAAACCACTTCTTAGTTGCACTGAAGATAGAACGATGGAGACCTTTGCGGGAAACAATCTGAATGTTCAAACAGATGCAAAACATGTAATTTAACAGCTTTTAGTAAATGATCCTCGTGGGATTAAAGTTAACTCCAAAAGACTTCATTTCATCTGAATTGCTTTTACTACTCTTAAACAAAATTAATTACATATTCTACAACTAGGTACAGTGTATACCCATTGATAGAGTACCAACAGGCAAATAATTATTTTGTGTTATAATATGGGGTTTATCATTACAGCATGACAGATGGCTCTCTTCTGTTGCAAACATTATAACGCGTTTAGCGGCCGGTAACTTTCGCCGACCTAGTAGGATATTGAGAATTTGAGGAGTACCCTGAATATCAAGAGTTTTGCTATGTATCGCTGCTCGGTCGAACTTTCAGTTCAATATGACGGGCAAAGTCAAAGTGAAAACACTAGTTTGATTGATGAAAATGCTCGTTTGATTCTGTGGCAAACAGGTCCAATTTGTGTTTTGAACACTGGATTCGACCACATGATAAACACACTCGTTCAGTTCTGTTCGGAAACATTGCTGACTGAACCTTCAATTCAATATGCTAGATTTGAACTCTGGATTTGCTCTAGTGGTTCGACTGGTGAACACAGTCTTTCAAAAAAACGCTGCCTGATGGAACTTTCAGTTTGATATAGGTAAACATAGAAGGACTACACTGTTTCGATTCATTCATTCAATTCTGTGGTGAACACGCTGGTTCGGTTTCGTGTCGATTTTGTGTCTTGGATTTGCTCTTGTCTAATAGTTTTCCTCAATGTTCGAATTAGAAGAACAGTTTTGTAAAGGGCATGTTTCCCGGTTGAACTTTCAGTTTGATAAAGTGAGAGAGGAAACACGCTAGTTCGATATGTTTTGAGACTGAAATTGTTCACAGTTGGATAAAGACACCAGCAAAGAAAACAATCACCTTCCACGAGACAAGTCTAGATGTAACACACCTCCTGATTGGCTAAAAACTACAATGGCGTGAATAGTTGCGTCCTTGCAATTGGCTTAAACTGAGCCATTCTTACATCTTACACCTTACACTTACACTTTCAAAGGCCGATCGAGAAATTTTTCGCATAAGCCATTCTTCGCTCAACACTATTCTCTGCCGCCTTGCCAGCTGAGCGTCTTCGTTCGGCTGGCCCATTAGCAATCATGGTTACTTCATCTTGGAAGCCGATGATTAATTTTAGCAAGGACACTTACATGTAAAAAAGAGATGAGGTGTACTTGTCTTCAGGCTGGTTCTATTTTGTTCTGATCAGTAACAAACTATGAGTGGAAGATGTCTTCTACATGTATACATACTAGTTATGCAACGCTTTTGAGTGGCATACTGTGGAATATCCCACCAGTCAGTATTTTCTTGGTATACACACAAGCCTTTAGGCGAGTGTGTGTATACCAAGAAAATACAAGTGACAAGTGAGATATTCCACAGTTATACCATGAGAAAGGGTTGCATAACTATTTTATACTATAGAAAATACAGTGGCCAGATAGGAAGGTTGGGTGTCATACAGTTAAATTGAACTGATCGATGGGAAGGTTCAGTGGAATACTGACAAATACAAAACAGCTTTCCTGAAGTCTGATTGGCTGTATTTTCTGCGGCATGGTATGAATGTATGTAGGACAGGCATCAATTTACAATGTAGATGGAACTTTATTTGAAGCAATATTTAGCTCCTTTGGCAAGAAAATTAAGAGAACTTTACCCTGAGTCATGTTTCAAAACTACCATTTTTCACGAACTACAAGTAAATTCCCTTCCCCTGGGTGACTCAACAAATATAAATGTGATACCTGATCATTAAGATATCTCATCAGCTTCTCAATATACTGTAATAGTCCTCTATAACCCAACTCATGAACAAATATCTTGATCCTGTCATGATCACTCAGACTCAAGCACAATCCATGATTTCTTTGCATTGTCGCACCCCTTGTGCCCCCAGAGAACTGCCGACTGGAGAAGTAGCGGTAATGACTCGCAAGGTGATGGTGGTGTTTTTCGTTCTGTTTAGCAGCAAAATTCTTCACTGGTTTCTCCTTCATCAGGTCATCATCTTCAGGCACTGGGCCCTCATCAAATGTCAGTGGGCCAATCAGAATTGGGCCTGAGCTACTACGAACTCTCCCTCCATCTGCCTGCTCATTAACTGCAGCCTCAGGGTCAAAGTTTTCATCAACAGCACAGTTTTCAGGGTCATCTTCAACAGACTGGGCATCTGCATCCACTTCATCATCATCCCAGTCCTCATAGAACCAAAGCCAAAGTGGGGGAAGAGCAAAGGGCAGAAGGGCAGAAGAGATTATTGTAAGAGATTATTACTAGATGCTTGCTCACACAACATTTCCTTTGCAACATCAGTTTACACATACAAATAATTAATAAACAATAGATTGAAGTGCATTCTACAATGTACTTTGCTTAGAGTGTCACAAGTCTACATGACATGCTTTGGCAGTTGATCACCAGCACCATTTCTCTGGAGCAGGCCATTCTTTGGCTTTTCGCTTTGCAATCAGTTCATAATTATGAGCAATGTTTCTCAGAAAAATTGAGATTTACATTGCACTCGACTGTATGCTAGGTGCAAGGACAACTAAAATGTTTCTGTTACATAACATTTGTGGGATATCAAGAAATTCAAGTGAACAAATATGTGTTTGCAGACACATCCTCCATTATTTTTGTTACCTATGTACAATTGCAGTATCATGACTTTTTTTGCTATTTTGGTTGGAGGGGGGGGGGCACTGACAAAAAGCTAGTCAGCTTGAAGCACAGAGAAAAAAACTTACCAGTGTATCCTCACTAGTTGGTATGATAAACTGACTCCAAGGATCAGGAAGGTTTGGTAGTGGATTGGAACCTGTGTTATTCAAAGAGTTGATCTGTAACATGTGACAAGCATGTGTGCCATACACAGACTTCATACTCTGGTAAACAGCTTCAGCCCTACAGGATGGAAAAAAACATATCAATAAATAAAGTACATTGGACATGCTGAAGGTGGGCAATGGGAACCCTTCTTACACTGTACTTTACAAAAAATCTACAAGTTTCATTTCCCCAACACTCGGCATTGATCAACTAATTGCCATCCATGCATCACTGGAATAGACATATCCCTGTTATTTAAATCCACAGCAGCTACAGTGTAGATTGCATGTCAAAACAGTTGTTTGCAATACATTTCAAGGGTGACCCAGGAATTCCTTCGGACCCATTGTATAATACAGCGAGAGTAAAGCATTTTGTCTAAGACCAAAATACCGTACATGTACATCTCAGCACCCTAAACAGGCTCACACTCTGAACATCTAGACTTGCCTTCTACACTGAATTGATCTGTTGGCTGTAAAAACAATTTATTGCAAATAACCAGAGTATCTTACTTTGATTCTTCACCAACACTGACGTCATGTAAAAGCAGATGATATTTAAACACAGTATTGGTGAACCACCTAAAGTGGCCATGCTGTTCAGACTGCTGTTCCATCTGCTGTGAACTCATGGTAGCAAAAGCATTCATGGGGTCAGGATGGTGTGAAGATACAACAATCAGACCTTCAATAGAATCAGGTGTCAAGAAAAATACTCTGTGACCATAGCTACTAACAGGCTAACCTGAGATCTTTGCTTCAGTCATTTTTTTTTTGTTTCTTTTTTTT
>CM042746.1:20053652-20065558 GCA_022496165.2 Catalaphyllia jardinei | reverse complement strand
AGCAGCATCACTGAAGAACGATTCCATATTTATGAACTGACTTAGTTTAGCCTTCATATTATCCATTTAAAACACTGAAGCAGACATTGACTTGAACCCAAACATTTACTTAAAACTTTTTGCTGCCATCGGCAAACATGTCATCAGAGTTGGATGGTCTCCTATGTCAAAACTCTGGTTGAAACTCTGCATTTGAAAATTTTGCAATAACTTTTAAATTTAAACTTTCATCTACAGACATGGCAAAATAAATTGTTACAAGATGCCTCTTTTGATGTCTTCTTTTGAAAACTTCTTTAGCAGTTTCGCTTAACATGTACCATAATGACGATAAATTTCTATGGGCATGTTTTGTCTCGCTACTTGAAGAGGAGAGCAGAGGAGAGGGCATCGAGATAATGAATCCTTTTGGATACATGTAAACAGATCGAAATTTACACCAAAAAATCACTTGGATGTGACAGGTCAAACTCTCTGGCTTATGCAGTAGTCCCTCCTTGCATATGCTTCTCACTCCCAGGAGTTTGTGTGACAATTTTTTTCTCACGGTTTTCTTTCATATCATGGTCACGTTATCCCCAAGGTGACCACTGTGGGGAGGTTTAAATATGAAAAAGGATAGTCACATTGTATTTAATCAACTGGTTGAGAAATCAAAACACATAACTGAAACCCCTGCTCTGTGTCCTTTAGTAACTCAAATCATTTATACATGCAGATCAGTAGAGAACTTTTCACCACTTGAAAATCTTTCAATTCGCAGTTTTCATTTTAGCAGTTTTGGTTTCCTGCACTGCGCATCACATCAGTTGCTGGACAAATATTTAAAAAAGAAACAAATGATCATTAAGCTGTACTCCCGCCCCCTAACAGGGCCATTGAATTCAAATCAAATTTGATGATTACCAGATTCAATCTCAAGCTAGTGACCTGTCTGCTTGCCTTTGCATTAGTATTAAGAAAAGAAATCATTTTGATTATTGCTAGGAGCTACAGCTTTAGGTAGAATATCTGACACACTACAGTAAAGCAAGTACAACTTAAGCCGATATCATGTGCATGTACTCTCCTGTGAGTTTAAGTGTGATATCGATCTGTTTCATTGTTTCTTAACGGAATTCTTGCTGTTTAAACGTTAAAATGATAACGATTGCACAGCACGTACAAATAACATTCTTAAAGATACGTGCTTGAGAAAGCAACAACAAATAAAAATAAAGTTATTACTGAATCAACGTAATAATTTACGTTTTTACGAGCTTAATTGCTTCCGCTTTATTGTACATTACCAACTTGTAAGAATATGTTGAGCATTTTGTTTTATCTGGCTAATAAATTACTATCAAAGCAGTCAAACAACAATCTGATAGGACTTCAGGATGCTGTTATCTTAATGTAATTACCTTCATTTGTTAGATGGCAAAACGGACGCACCATCTCCACGAAACTCAAGTTGTTCTTCTGGCAGACCTTTTCGGCATCTTCGCTGCACATAACAGCGACCATTGGGCAAAAGGCGCTCTGTATAAATTCAAAAGCGCTCTGCGTGCACTGAGCCATCACAGGTGAGTGTTGTGCTAACGTTTCCAAAAAGGTCGGTACGTAAAATCAAGAATTTCCAGCATCGCGAAGGAGTATAATCCAGGTCGAAACGATGACCGCGGTAACCTGCCTTCCGTCCGCCATATTGATGTTCAATACCACCACTGCGCACGTGCGAATTCGTTGGCCCATACTGCCTTGCGAGGAAAAAATAGGTCTGCAAGGCGTCTACGAGAAAAGTTGGAAACTGAAACAGGTAGAAACTCTTATTCTTCGGCCACTTCAGCTTAAACAGAAGTAATGCACAAACTGCGGTTATAAACATGACAAAACAACGCACATTGTAAGAAATTTCGATTAATGACTTAACGTTTCGTATGCCTCAACATACATGTAACCGCAGTTTGTATATTACATCTGTTTGAAACAGGTAGCCTGGGTATAGGTCCTTCTTAAGGAGAGAGGGAGGGAAACTGGAGGAAGTGGAAAGAAGGGATCAGTGCAAACGAAAACATAATGATGGGAAGGACCGCAAACGAAAATGCTGTCGGTTTACGTGGGATCTGTAAAAGATCTGATCAGCCAGTAGTAGAAAGACTAGAAATGATGGCAGATCCAGACCTAGAGCTAAGAAGGGGGGAGGGGGGGAGGGGGTCTTGACTTACTTGCCCTGCTGGCCTTTTTCCCTCCAGCCATTTCTTCTTTTTTACCCAAAATAAGGGGGAGCCCGGGCCCCCCGAGCCCCTCCCCTAGATCCGCCACTGAGAAAACAATGATGTAAGGTTTATACTACGTAGAAAGCTTAAGGGGAAAACGACATGATAGAGTGTAACTGAAAGCCAAGAATTGCAACCGTGGACAGCTGTTTCGGCTTTATTTGGTCTCGTCAGCACGGTGTAGCAAGTAATGAAGTAACCAGTTGGTCGACTGATCATCCATACCCACTAAATGCAGATGGTGATGACCTCAGATGAAACTCAAATCCGGAGTTTTGCAGATTGGCTAATGTCACATGGAAAACGGGTGAAGATGGACAAATGAAAACCCATGTGGAAATAAAAAGGCACAAAAACGGACTCTCTCCTAGGTCTGTCCCGATTGTGCTCGTCAAATGCTGGAAAGTTGCTCACTGGAATGCCAAAAAGTTGCTAAAAAATTGCCAAAAAAGGAAAAAGTTGCTACCTAACCTCTTACATAAACGATAATTAACAGCTTTATTTTTCGGTTTTTTTATCGTCACATGTGACTGTGAACCCGCCCATCCGATGCAACAAGATACGCTGAAGGAAGCTAAGGTAAAGGTAACATGTTTATTTAGACACGGTATTTCCTTCAGGACTTAAAATTATTGAATTAATCTAACTACCTAATTAAAATTATTAACAACTACTACAATAAGAAAAATGATAAAAACCTGCTTTTCAAGGAAGCTGTGTATAAAAACAAATTCAAGTTACGTAAATCAACTAGCAAAATCATAGTTTTTTTTTACTTAATTTAAATACATTAAGATAGAGGGACTGACGCATATCCAAGGGTAAGCTGTTCCACAGCACAGCACCGCTGTATGACAGACTTCTTTTACAATAGTTAGTGCGAGGCTGTGGAATGGCAAGCGAAGAGTCAGTCTCTCTTAAATTATAGGTTAAGGTATCTGAATGGAAATGATAATCTGGAACCATTCTATTCACAATTTTGTACATCATAATAGATTTATCAACAAGGTGTTGACGGTCCAGTTTAACCCAGTTTACCATTCGTAACAACTCATTAGTGGTGCGATCGTAATTTGAAAAAGTTATGACACGTGCAGCACGATTTTGTAATATTTGTAACTTTTGAGAAAGACTCTTAGAACAGGATCCCCACACCGAGCTGCAGTAATCAAGATGAGGTTGGACTTATGAATTGTAGATGGTGAGTAGAGTCTTATATGGAACCGTATGCCTAGTACGTTTAATGGCGCTTATACCATAAGCAATCTTTTTAGACAGCTCGTTGACATGACACTCCCAAGTAAGATTTTCATCAATGTGTACATTTAAGGATTTTACAGTCGAGACTTGCTTTATCGGAAACTGGTTAATTGTTGCAGTGGGCCGGTTTCGCTGTAGACCTTAATAACCTTTGCTTAGAACCAATCAGTAAGAATTCTGTCTTTGTCATATTTAAAGTAAGTTTGTTTGCAGCAAGCCACACACGAATTCCTTCTAGGTCAAGATTTAGACAATTATTCATTTCATCAACAGCATTACCAGCAAAAGTAATACTAGTATCATTCAGGATCAGGACCGATTTCTGCGAGAAATTGATTAAAACCCCTAGTAGTAGGACTTTTTTACATTCTTAATAGAGTTGTTCACTTCATTACGCAACTTGTTAGAATTACTCCAATCGCTTGGGTCGCCTGTCCACAAAGCCTTAATTTTGAGACGATCTCTCCGATACATCAAATTTTTAAGCCCAGAGGTAATCCATGGGGTTTTTGAGGCACGGAAGTGTTTAGTGCGGAATGGAGCGTGCACATCACACACTTCCAAGAACAAAGATTTCCATTTCAACCTCATTTTATTGGGGTCATCAATTCCCATGAGATCAGTCCATGGTTGAGCCAAGATGTTCGGACGAAACCTATTACGATTGAAATTTTTAAATTGCCTATACGAAACAGTACTAGATCCCTTGACGGCGGATGGCAATGAAATTTTACGAAAAGCATAAATCAAACTATGGTCAGTGATTCCAACATGAGATACTCCAGAGCAAGATACATTGTCCGGGTGACTTGTAAAAATGACATTAATTAGGGTGCTACTCACAGGCGTTACTCTTGTCGGTTTGATTGTAGACATCAGTGATGTTTAGTAGCGCCTGGGTATTAACATTATTCAGAGATGATGGGAGCATATATTACAAAATGGGCGTAGCCAGGATTTTTCTAAGGGAGGGTCACACTGAGTCATACAGAGGGTACTCATAAGATTGTCACCTGAATATTGTAGGTTGTTTGCTTACAAAAAGGCTTACAAAGGGGGGGGGGGTCACGGGCGTCCCAGGACCCCCCTCTGGCTACGCCCTTGTACAATTAAGGTCCTCCATAATGTAATACTCTTTCCCTTCAGCACCTAACTTTCCAACAAAGGACTCGAAATCGAAGAATAATTCAAAAGGTGAATTGGGATGTCTGTACCAAGTAGCAACAATAAAAGATTTGCTTCTTGGTTTACTAATTTAATTCGATGGAAAGGCTTTCCAGTTGATCAAATGCGAGGTCCTTGCGAACAACATAATTAATATTAGAGCGGATCTAACTTGATGTGCTCCACCCGTTGTGTGTTCGATGGCGAAGTGAATGTTGTTTGTTTCGTCTGGTGACTCGGCATAATTTCGATTATTAACTGCTTGTATAGTCTGAAGAAGTAAATCTCGAGTGTAATCCACCGCTTTTCCTTGTACTAGGAGGGTTTGGTCTTCGTGTAAAGATTGAAAGTCTTTGGGGTCTTCCGCACAGTACACGTTCCATTGCTAGATTTCGTCACGGCGTCTGCTGACAAACCCAGATTTTGATGTAAAAATGACTCAAAAAGTTCAACCGAGCCATTCCACTTAAACTGGTTCTTAACATTAACAAATAGAGGCGAATTAGTTAGTTCCTCTGTCGTATTTTCGCTTTCCTCCTCTACCTCTGCTAAAGCACGTGTGTCCGCCATGACCGCTCAGAAGAAGGGTATGCCGCTCTTGCACCATATTAGCTATTGTGGCATCATCATGTGCGAAGGTAAATTCACCAACCATGATTTTGAGCCAAGAAGTTGAGCTCTTCCAGGCAAGCAGCTCTCAGATTCAGGGTGTAACCAAAAAAAAACACTGAACAATTACACGATTTTGAGCCAGGAATATTCGGCAAATCGCCATCCATATCCGTTCATGACTGGTAAGGAACAAAGACGAACAATTGATTTTTACACTTTCATTAGTCGAAACAAAACACATCCAGGAGAAATTATTTGCAGTGACTCAATAAAAGAATGACACCATCCTAATTGCAGCAAAAGAAATCCTTTGTACCTCCACTATCACTCTTACATGTGATTCCCATTTCTCCCACATATAACAAAGAACTTTGCCAGGTTTCATAGCCATTTGCCTCTTTTAACTATGATGACTGGTGGGTTTTATTTTAACAAAATGCCGAGTTCATCTGTTCTTTTTTTTACTACAATCTGTATAAAAGTTTTTGGATAGCTTTATCGAAGCTGTAACACCGGCCATCCTATAGCATAATTTTCCTCTCAGGGGTCTAAACGCTGAACGGTTTTATTATTTTTATTGTTATTATTATTATTATTATTATTATTATTATTATTATTATTATTATTTTCTTTTTTTGCTGTCTTAATTAGGTACAAAAAGAGTAAGCAAAGGTAGCAAAGCGACGGCAAAAACAGCAAAGTCGCTCCCTGGTTCTCTTAACCTGAAAACAAGGTTGAAAGAACTTGGGAAGGAGATTGGGAGAACAGCCGAATTATGCCATTTTCCATTTACTAATGTGTGAAAATGACTCGGCTTCGTACGAATCATTAGTAAGAAAATGCTTTTTGACTTAAGGATCACTTTTATGCAGATCGAACACATTTTCATATTTTGCATGAAGACTCGTTTTAAATTGAGTTATAGGTTAAGCCGCGAGCCCAAAGTAACGCGGTTCATAAGTTCTTTCAAGAGAAAATGTCTTGGTTCTTTGTTCCAAATTTCTGCATCCCAATGGCTGTCAAACCGCAGAAAGTGTAATAAGCATGCAAAACCTTCTTCGCATTATCTCTTAAATTTTATTTTATGAAATTTTGTGATGGTCACAATTATCAACGTTTGCTAATTAACATTTGGAGTCAGCGAAACTGGCAGCTGGAAATATTTTATAAGTTAAAATTAATGACTATGCCCTGGTCATTAATATCAGTCACAGCGCAATTTGTGATGTGATGATCCCTTGATAGAATAAAACTTTATTATTTACAGCGGTAAAATTTTTAGGATGCGCGTCTTTCTGCGCTTTAAATGCACTATTTAAGCTCCTTGTGTCAAAACCTTATACTTTTTTTTTCTGCTGGCAAAATAGTGCGAAAACAAATTTTGAGCGAACGTCACTCCTCAAATAACATATTCAATTTTTTTCTCCTTAATTATTTGCCTAGCAATATTAAATATATAATATATCTTGTTTTCTCATGTTCAGTTTCACATGGCATGTTTTTATGCTTGCCTGTACTATTAAAAGTTAAAGACATTTGACTTGAAATATTTAAAATCCAAACTACACTGGTACTCCTTCGATTACAAGGGGATTAAGTTTTACTGAAGCACGGATATTTCTAAAGTGCATATACAATATTTATTTTTTTAGATACATATGCCACAAAAGTCATAAAAGGTCGTTATTTTTTTCTGAAAAGCAGTTAAAAGGCTATACTTTGATCCATTTGACTAGAAGTAGTTACTGTTTTCGCATTGGAAATTTTAATTTCAGATTACTGCCTTCAAGACTGGGTGACAAATAGCTTTGTTGGATGTCGGCCACCCAGAATTCATTAACGTTTTCAGTCTAAAAAGCGTCTTTGGAAGGCAATATTAATTGTTTGGTAACGGAGATTAGCGGAAATTACCATGTTGCTGTAGATACCACTCTAGCTACACAAGAAAAACTCTATTCTTCTTTCCAATTGCTGAAATTGGAAAATTTACTGCGATGATCACTCTTCACTTTCACAAAGTCGGCAATGCATTACATAAGTGAATACAGCAAGCCGTGGTCAATAAAATCACTGTGAAAATAAAAATTGTACACGCAGGGAGCAACCAAAACACATAGTTCTTAACAAAAATTCGTTCTGACTCAGAATGGCGTCGCTCGCGTTACTTCGCGTTGGTTCATACGCTGTCGAACTTCTTCGCGAAGTGATCTGGAGATCTTGAGGACCAGAAACGAGATACAAAAACCGCTTCGTGGTATTAAAGCCATTTAGTTTGGAGATAAGTTCTGGGCGCGCTAGTTGGCAGCTTTGATGCTATAATTAATCATATCTGACATGCCATCGCAGGACTAATAAAGAACCTCCTCTACATTGTTTGTTTGGGATTGCAAAGATGTAGTTTCTAAGTGTCAGCTGTACGTCAAACACAGATGAAAATTCATGCATATTCTAGCACCTTTCCCTCAGCAGGAGGTCCTTTGTTTTCACGCATAATTTATTCTAAACTGTCCAACGAGGGCTGTAGACTATTTATTCCTACTGAATTCTGACAAGGCAAGTCAAGCAAAATTCGCGCTTCGGTATTGCCACTCTACAGTAAAACAGAACAATACTTTGCCATTGTAAGCGTTCCTCATTTCAAATATGGTAAGTTGCGTGAATATTTCCTTGGTAATACGTATTATTTTAAGCGCTTCTTTTGATGAAAAATTGAGGTTTTTGGATCAGACTATATAGCTTGCTCACGGGATCTCTTCTCACTTATACCTTGATGATGATGCTCATTTTATCAACAACTGAGGTTCTGAAAAGGTAACTTTCCAGCCATGGGTTTTAAACGTGAAACTCGTTTGAAAAATCGAACTGCCGCATACACAAGCTCGCCAAAGAAAGAAAAACTGTCTATTTCTGCATATTAATAATATTTAGACCACTGTTCAGCAGCAGATTCGTTTCATTGCTGTGCGTTTGATACGCGCGCTTCAGGATCACTCCCGCTTAAAACCACAAATATTAAATTATTGAGAAGATTTCTTTTTTAAAAAAACTTGACATTGTTTTGTCGAAAAAAAAACTCGTAGCCCTCAAAATAGAATTTGCGTGACGTTTCAACAGTTAAGATGCTGCTGACATCTGACAAAATGTAAATTCAGAAGAGAAATTACTTTCTTAAATTGATTCAACTCTAGAATTACACTCAAGTCGTTAACATGCATACAATATCCTCACGAATCGAGTTTGTACCACAGAAACCAGCCCTTTCTTTGCGAAAAATGAATCTACATGAATGATATATGCAGCTTAGCCAGTAATTCATGATTTCATTTCTATTCTCAGTAGAGGAACATATTTATCTCCAAATCATCTTTTTAATTTTTCTTAGTTGAATTCATGCAATTGGTTTTCACACTTTCTCCGATCCCAGCGTTAACGATTTACGCCTTAAAACCTGTCTATTTACTTTCAAGTGCATTGAATACATACATTACATCTAACAAATTAATCCATGAGAAAGCAGTGGAGGTCTTTCAGACACAAATGAGTGGAGTTTTAACGAAATGTCGCTTGAATTTGAGAAAGATATACCTGCTACTGGTTCAGTTACAAGTGGCTCCTACAGCGCGGGTTGTGTTTTGCCAAAATTTTCCATCTTGGCACTCCCTTTTTATTAAGTTAGGATGTAAATAAGGAAAAAAAGTGAAGCTACACAATTTTTTTATTGTTGATAAATAATTTATGTTACTACAGTATTTCATATGTCGAGGAAGGCAGTGAATTTCGCCATAATCAGTACTCGTCCTTGATCTTATTCTCATTCCTGTTTTCTTTGAGAAGTAAGGATTATCTTAAATAGCTATTTTTAAAAAGATCGCTTTGCATAACTTTATAAAACAACTCAACCAGCGAAAATGAAAAATATTTTTTGCTGGTGGAGCAATATTTGCGTGTTAATAATTGAATCCCTAAATGCATGTTTATGAGAAAAAACCGCCCTTACACGTGCATTTTCGGTACGTAATTGGATATTCAGGGCAGAATATAAGTAAAATAAAGAGGCTTAAATAGATTTATTTCATGAATTTCAACAGGCACAAGCAATATCGGTCGACACGAAACTTCTTAAGGTTATGTTACAGTGGAACTCTAATGTCAAAGCTTGTATTCTTCAAGAAATAATCAACAAGCGGCGTCACAGGCATGTCAATATTTTTCTGTAACACTATAATTACAGCAGATAATGTCGCGTCAAGACTTTCGCAAAAAATGCTTTGTGGAATAAATTACACAAAAACTGTTCAACTAAAACTTCAGGTAATGAGAACTAAAAAAAATAACATTTCAAAGGCTAAAATCATCAAGTTCATAAAGGTTCCATTTTCGACGATGTGGTTTTTTTTATTTGAGAAGGTTTATTTTATAGACATAAAGTACGTGATATATATCATGATAATTAAGCAAGAAGCTAGAGTCAGCTGCGTAACAAACCTTTTTTTCGTTCGCTACCGTAGAAAACGTTTTAAATTTTACTTAAAGCAGTCCCTGAGCGGGGCTTTACATCGATGTGACCACGTCATGCTAAAAAAATCTTTATATAATACATGTAAGTTTTACTTTTCTATCGCTTTTTATCGTATGAAGGTTCCATGGGCTGAAAGCTTAATGTTAATGACATGCCAAACCTGTCGAAGTTTGGAGTAAAGTGGTTTCCATGCATATTAAGAACTTCATTTCCGGCACAAAGTTTATACTTTTACTTTAAAAAGGTTGAAACAACGCTCTTATGTCGTGCCTAAATACCTGGGCCTAAATAGCTCTCAAAATTCGGCAAAATTAAAAAGAATTTTTCCTTGATGACTATCTCGTATGAAGAAGTCCAACTCTTTACACATGAAGAAGTCCAACTCTATACACCTCTTCAGATAAATGTAGAACCAAAGGCGTTTTTGTTTGTGAGTCTTTGTGTATTTGTTTTGTAAGATAATTTACAGACTGATCTGAGCTGTACACATCAACACTGATCTCAAGTGAAGACTTGGTTACCCCCAACTGAATCACAATTTTATCCAACTGTCACTTCTGAGGATGTATGTTGAAGCATACGAAACGTCAATGAAGTCATTATCAAAGTTTCTTCCTACTGGCTTAAGACTTATGGGTCTTCAGAATTATATTGCATTATGAACTATTTTCTTTGCTTCTGCATTCCAGGCCAAACGATTGACCGAAGCCGATCGCGAAGGTAAGACTCTAAGAAGTGCAAGAAAAGACAGAGTAGCTACTTTCTGTAGAAGACTTTAATGCCATTTTAATTTCTAAGAGACACTGCTGATGAGATCTGATGAGCAAACAACAAACAGATGTCACTTCGTACCCAGTCGCTGTCAATCTCGCTTTCGCCCCTCAGTCAGCGGTGGTGTCGCGACCCAACCTCTGACCGGGCCGGAGAGACTCTGGGCTCGAGATTGAGCCGCAGCTTCTATAAGGAGCCACGATTTTGGGGAGGGCGTTCCATCCCAATGCAAATCTGGGAGTTAACCGAGAGTTTAAAAATCTTGACAGTTTTTTGTGTTGTGATTGTTTTTTTCGTATATAAGTTTGATGGCGACTGAGTCAGTGCTTTCAGAGATACATAAGTGACACAACGAGCATCCACACTGCACCGCCTCAGGAATGAAAAGTGTCCTCGTTTAACGTTGATTTACCGGTTTTTCATCCTAGAAATAGCGGCAGCCTTTAAGCTATTTGATAAAAACGGTGATGGAGAGATATCGGTAGAGGAGCTCGGGGAAGCTATGAAGCAAGCTGGGCAAGAGATGTCTGTTGAAGATCTTAAAGATATGATTAAAGCAGTGGACCGAAACAGTAAGTAAAAACAACCTCGTGGTAGATATTTACCTCGGCTTGTAAATAGACTGCCAAGCCGATTTTTTTTTGGCCATTTGTTACTGGGACGTTCATTAGCCTGATTGGCAGGATTTCAAGGCGGAGGGAAAAGGGGAAAGTTTCCCCCTATCCCCTCTCGTCTTTGAACGTCTGCCATACAGGCTACTCTTTCATAGAAGAAAAGCCATTGCACTTAAGACTCCCGAGAGCCAGGAGGTGAATAAAAAGCGATATCACTATGGTGTTGTTTTATGCCATATAATAAATCAGCGCTTTCAGTCTTGTTTAGTCATGAAGCCCTTTTTGCCCTGTTTGTGAGCCTCAACTGAGTCTCGATCGATTAGCACACAGTCTCATTATATGGACACGAGTCTTTTACCTGAAAGTCCCCCCCCTCGTAAAATTCATACAAAACTGCATACGGGACCCGAGGTGCGTTTTTTCCATATTCGCACAGGAAGAGATATTGATGACATTATTTCCCGCTTTTCACGATTGTTTATACAATATGTTAGTTTATATACATAATAAAAAGAAAAATCGAGGGAGGTGTGAAGATATGGCTTGATTTTTCTAGCAAATGTTGTTTTTGACTCGAAAGTAAAGTTCGCATTTTCGCGCCTCCATGTAATATCCTTTGTATAATGTATTGAATCACTTATTTTACTATTTTACTTATTTTATTCTGTTTTCACATTTCGCAATCCTATTAGTGGTGCTAAAGTGCAC
>CM042746.1:19987178-20033652 GCA_022496165.2 Catalaphyllia jardinei | reverse complement strand
CCTCACAACCACGCAGTTAAATCCATCATTCTAAAAAACTTTAAATTGCTTCAAAATGATCCCGATACTGGCAGAATCTTTTCGCAACCGCCATTGATTTCATTCAAACGCGACATAAGCATAGGTAACTTTTTAGTCAGAAGTGCTTTTCAAGCGAGTGAACAACCCGGTACTTTTAAATGTGCACGCGCACGATGCAAAACATGTCCTTTCATTTGCAACGTTGAAAAATTGTCGGGACCCAAGCGATCCATTAAGATCACTGATCATTTTACTTGTACCTCAGCCAATGTTATCTACTGTATAACTTGCACCCTTTGCAAAAAGTTATATATCGGCGAAACAGGTAGACGACTAGGCGACCGATTTCGAGAACATCTTCGCGACGTAGAGAAAGACGACAAAAACGCATCTAAACCGGTCGCTAGACACTCTAATCTGCCGAATCATTCTACGCAACGTAAGACAGTCTGCGGCCTCTCCCTACATCAAGGAAGCACAGAAAGTCGCAAAACTCTAGAACAAAAATTTATTTTTCAAATCGGCACTCTTAATCCTCACGGTATCAACGAACGCTTTTCATTCAACTAATTTATTCTGTTTTTCACGTTGCCAGGCACCAACCAATAGCGTAGCTCCATATTTCTGTATATAAACCACACACAACCCACAATTCCTCGATTCGCTCCGACGAAGGGCTAGCGCTCGAAACGTCAGCTTCTGAATCTCTTTACGGTGGCTAATTCACATTATCAACTCAGTTGATAAAACCAAATTATCGAATGTTCCAGCTTTAAGCGATGACGTCATATATACGTCATCGCTTAAAAACGCTTGTTATCACTGCCGGGCTGAAATCTCAACTTGAACTTTGAAATGTAATGTTCCCGTTCTACGCTGTGATTGGCTTTCATTGTCTAAACAGCCACGTTACCCGAGGTGTAAGATTAATACAGTGCGCCAGCCGGTATTTTCAGTTGATGTATAATTCTGCAGTGACGTCGAGAAGTTTGTTGACTCGTTTAAAGGCTTCACCTGAAACATAACAAGATTTGAGTTACGGAGACAATGAAGCAATTCATGCAGTCAGCTTGCATCTTAATTGCTGCGTTACTCTTCATCAGCACAGAAAAGTGTAACGGGTCCGTGCTGAAAAATTTGGATAAAGACTATAAAAGAGCAGGGGAACTAAAAAGATCAGCCTTTTCAGGAGGGAAGGTAGGGAGTCAATACCCCTGCTTGTATTTCGTTTGTTTTTTTTTTTTTCTATTTTTTATCTCCTTTTTTTTTCAAGTCCTTTTAAAGGTTGGACTTGACTTCAATAAGTATGAAGGAAAAAACTCTACTTAACAGCAAACTGTTTTTCTGAAAAGGCAATTTATCTTTACTATATATAGTTCGTGATTTGTCCATCTTAGTTGTCCATCTTAGTGCAAAATGTGGACCGCTCAAGAAACCAACCAGAATTCTCGTTTTCATCTTGGACCAGTTTTCCATGAAATAATGACCAGATGTTTCATGAAACTCAAATTTTCTTGGATAAGAACATACGGGTACTGATTATCTCATATTGTTTGATATTCATAAGAAAATACATTTGTTCGAGGCAGTACGTGAAAACTGATTCCGCCGGTAAATCAGTAGAAAGTCTTGTGGACGTAAAAGTTGCAACAGGCCAACTTCAACGGAATTTGTCGAAAGAGTGTTTCCAAGGGCTATTACAATCGTCATGTTTTTCAATCTCAAAACTCTCCGTAAACAAACCTATAGACTAACTATCAAGACTCTTTTGATCAAATTTTTATTCAGTTATATATATCACTGATAAGAGCGGATCGCTTGATCTTATTATTATGGTAATCCTTCGGATAAAACAACAAAATAGAACAATTAGCCAAGTGCATTATTCATGAGGTCATTTGATATAGAAATTAAAAAAAGAAAGATTGTAACATAAATTTGGTTAAATTAAACGTGACAGTAACATTCCAAGTAAGAGAAGACTTTCACATGCTAACAGTTCTTTAAATTTTCGTGAAAAAGGAATTACATATAACATTAATTTGTTCTGCTTTTTCTCTTGGTATTTTAATCGACGAGTGTACTTCACCTTGGTAACCTCACAGAAGTTTTTAAGTCCATCTGCAAATAGTTCTGTTTTCTGGCCTGATCTGCGTAAAGACCAGAACTCAAATCTCGAAAGAAGTTCAAGATTAGGATTAGAAATAGCTAACCTTTTAACCAAACGCCATTTTACTTGACAAAAACGCTAGTTTTACTTTTTCGTCATTTAACTGCCAATCCGTGGATTTTAAAGTCTGCAAGTCTTTGGAAGACAAGAACGAATTGTGAAGGCGAAAGATACTTGTAGTAAAACTAGCTAATTAAAATTTGTAAAGGAAGTCACTGTTTTCAGCATGAAAATGAATACGTTCTAGAATTAAATTTCTGCCAAACTGATCAAAAGAATTACAATATTAAAAATTCGGAAGTTTTCTTTAAAACATTTTCTGTCAGAATCCCAGGTCTATCATTCTCTCGTTGCACACTGTGTCACCTTTTATTTGCAATACTTTCGCTCTGATGAAAAATACTGATTCCAAGACTGATTCCATGATGTCTAATGATGCCGATATCCACTGATTGTGAATGATACGAAATGTTGTGAATAGAATTTAATGACAGTGCGAATGATATGATCCAATGAAGGTGAATGATATCTAATGAAAGTGAAAAGAATCATTCGCCTGTCTTTTCTTGGTATTTTCTACACCTGCCTACTTCCTTCATAAACGCTTGTATTTGGGGAAGGCCTTTGGGCGCATTCGGTCTGAATAAGTGCTTTTTTGTAGGTACCGAGTAGCTAACGTTTTATGTCTGACACTGAATTAAGGAGATTGGTATAAAGTAAGTAATGTATGTAGGTTATCTATCTACGGTACAAACTAGTTAATAAACGTAATATATTTTGAGAGAAAAAAAACCGTCAAGCAGCACGCAGGCGGGTTCAACTTAACATAGTTTGTAAAGTGTGGCAAAAACAAAATCAAAACAAAAAACCTTAGCCTTTCTATCCTCCAGTACTCTTTTCAATATAACGTTATTTTTCTACGATTTGGTGATCGTAATTTTTAAGACGTGGTAATGAATGCTAACGACTCCTTCTTTTTCAGTTTTTACCCGCCAGACGACAGCGATCGACTGATGCCCTACTTGCTGGTATGCGACGTTTAGGAATAGCTCGTTCCAGGCTCTCGGTCAGTGCTGATGATCGAAAAAGCAGGCGGCCTAAGAAAATAAGCGCGATCTACCGCCCCCCCCCCTTTTTTTTTGTCATCCCGACTGACACTGGAGAGAGCCTGGCACAGGCTAGGCTAGGAATTAATTGAAAGATGATGCATGACACTATAAAAACAGTAAAAAGGTAATGAAAAACTCCTTGAAGTGTCAATGAACATTGCAAAAAGTACAAACTTTTCGGGCAGAGCCCTTCATCTGTGTAAATAAGCCCACTGTCGCAAGTTGGCATCAAGTTGGCATCAAGCCAACTTGCGACAATGGGATTTTTTCAGGAGTTTTTCATTACCTTTTTACTAGACTAGGAATTGTCGGGGGGAGGCGGAATATATACGGATTTGTATCATTTTTGTCCACGCGAGGTCGACTAATCTGATGAGCTGCGTCCACAAACATGCAAAATCCAGCGAACCAATCAAACCTTGAAGTAAATATATGTTGCTGGCGCGAAGCGCGCGAAAACGTGCTCTACCGAGGCACGATTAGCTCTGGTTTTTCTTCTGATTGGACGCCACAGTGGCGCGAATTTTATAAGCCAACTGCTTTGCTTAGTGATGCAAAACCACGCCCAAGCGAAAACCACTTGAAACACTTTTACATCAGGAAACCAGTAAGAATGACGGAAACTGAACATATATTTTGAGACACTTTTGTAAAGACGTACGGACTTGACGGGGGCAACCTTATTCCACTTAAGAATGTTGTGCCGCGTAGCACTATGAACACAAATGATGTGACAGAGAATTAACTCTGAAGTGTAAATTTTAGTGCTAACTTTAGTGCTAACATTAGCACTAAAATTTACACTTCAGAGTTAATTCTCTGTTACATCATTTGTGTTCACAATGCTACGCGGTATAACATTCGACATATGTACCCTTACTTTCTCTTCGCCGCGATTCACCATCTAAATCGACCCCGACTTTCTCTGTCCGACCTCGTAGCTCAGTCGGCAGAGTAACGGTAGATCTATTCCGGAGGTCGTGGGTTCGATTCCCACCGAGGTCAAAAGATTTTTTCTTTACCTCGTGTGGTTCCCTGATTCCCTTTACTAGGGCTAACGCCCAGTGGGTTATTCATGGGTTATATTAGCACTAAAATTAACACTTCAGAGTTAATTCTCTTATTCCACTTATATCGCGGTAAAAACAAAAACGTCCATAATTCTCACGTCTAATGAAACTGCTATCGTTCCAAAAATGGTAATTTGGAAACCTCTCTGACCTCGATCGGCAGCCTAACAAAATAAGAAACGTTTAAAAGAAACACTCAATTCTTCCTCGTGCGCAAAGTTCATGAAAATTTTAAAAAAGGCATTTTTTGCAGCCGTTCAAACTGAACGGCTCTTTTTAGAGCAACCACCAAAACAAAAGTCTTAGTCTTCTTCGTTTGCTTTTATTCTTTTGTTATTGTTTGGTTGATGGAAATAATATCCATCTCGTGGATTTCCACGATACACATTTAAATGATATATGGCTTTTCCAAACCAGAACACCTGGATCTTTATACCATCTGACCTGCACTCCGTTTTCACAAGGCAAACGTCAGAGAAAGTAGCCAAAAAGCCTGGCCTTGACAATTTTAGAATGTTTTCTCCCGAGTTCTTTTGCCCAAATCATCAGCTTTATGCCCGAAAAATTACACCTACACTGTATTACTCGCGGTGCGTTTTTATTCTTCACTTGTTTGCCAAAATACAGCAAGACAAGAAAACATCTACGACACTATACCTTCAAAACAACTAAAAAATCATTAACATTAAACGTATTTTGAACTTGTTAGAAATACAAAAAGGCTTTCAAAAGTTTGACAAAAATGGTGATGGGCATATCACAGTGAAAGAACTCCAAGAGGCCAGGAAGAACTCTGGAGAGGAGCAGTATGTTGATCATGCTAAAGATATGATCAAAGATGTCGACCGCAATGGTAACATGCTATCTCTATAACTCTTACTAACCGAGTTCGAGGTTCGTACCGTAAGTTACGGACCGAGTTTTTCCCCTTCGATTTATGGTCCAAGCGCGAAACGCGCGGGCCATAAATAGTAGGGGAAAAACGAGGATCCGTAACTTACAGTACGGACCGACAAGACGAGGTTAGTAAGATATTTATTATATCTCTATTGTGTATCTGACGAGTTCGGGAACGATTTTTATCCATGAGGAACGGCTTCAAATTTCTGAAGCAGGTCGAAAGCAAAACGAGTCAATTTGAAATCGTTTTTAAGTCGTTACTACGCTTTAGCACACAATTTTGAGTAAAAGAAAGTTTTGAACCTTTACTTGCCAAATAAGTTAAGAAATTTTGGCGATAAATCACGCAACAGTTTGACAACACAAACAACTATAAATTTTAGCGGGCGGTGCAGGAGAGTACGGCCCGCTAAATTGACCAATCACAGCGCGCGTACTAACTTAGAGATATAATAAAAAAAAATTAACATATCCTCTATATCTTTATAACTTGAAATGCTATTATTATGATGGACATGGAACGGATTTATACCGCTCTACTATTCAATCTCTAAAGATAAGGCATGGCCGTGAGCCAACTCAGGTAAGATGGGACTGAGGAAGGAATTTTCCTGGTCATAGATGACCTTTACATTGCGGCGAGGCAGAAAGAACTGAAGTTTACTGAAGCGAAAATGTTATTTTGTGGCACGGCTGGGTAGAGATATCGCTGTTAGTAAGGTCGATTGAGGTGTAATACAGTTAGTTACATAGCAGAGCCTCGGAATTTTGAAGTTTGCTTTTATAATACCAAGCATCGGATTATATATTATATTTATTTTAACTTTAAATAGTTGGTCATCTCTGGAGGCATATATTCTCTGACAAAGGAAAGAAAGTAATTGGCAAATAAAAATAAAAATAAGGAGAAAAAGTTAAATTGAATTCAGTAGTGTTTCCATTTGCATCAATGAGTCATTATGACTGCTGAAAATTTTCAGGAAATGGAATGGTGGAATATGCTGAATTTGAAGACAACATGGCCAGTCAAATTGGTGTTCCAATCACTGAAGAAGACACAAAGACGATCGAAGAGGTTGATGTGAATTCTGATCTACAAGTCAGCGATGAAGGTACATGTATGACCTTGTTTTGGGACTTTGGACCGAGGTTTAACTCAATCACTCTCGTCCTTCCTCTGCGATTCGTGGTTGATGACAGTAAATAGCGTGCGGTTTTCCCAAAAGACGGAAACAGACACGTCGGGATATCAGTGACACACTCGGCTATCGCCTCATGTGTCACGTTTTTGTTCCTACCACATTTTGACGTCATTTGTGACCTATTTCTGAACAGACGCACGGGCAATCACACCATAGTTTTCAATTAGCACCCAATATAAGTTTGAACTCTTCTCTCTTTAATTCTTCCAAACAAAACAGAAAATGAATAACAAGTTGAACGGCATTGCTTGCAATGTTTTAATCTCTCATCGAACACAAACGCTCTCGATCTCATTACAATCTAGGTCTCGCTTGAAACTTGCACTATAGCGCAGGCGAATTTTTCCTTCCGATTTAACATCATCACCCATCCTCACCAGGGATGATACTAACAGAGAATGTACTTGCTGCTTATAGCATGATCGTAATTTAATTTTCCACGATATCTTGCAGAGTTTGCTCAGATGGTCGAGAAGGATGGAGCGTGATGCGACAAAACCACCATAATGGTGAATGCATTTAGCGCATTTTGTCATTAACTAGCTAGAGTACTGGGAGAAATATCACATCATCCTCTCTTGATAGAGTATGAAGTTAACCTCATCAGTTTGGTCAACTGAAGTGCAATACAGAAGTTGTAGTAATCAATACATATATCCATTAAAGATACCATTGTTCAACCAGATGTTTTGCTTTGTCCTTTTGGTATGAAGAAAAGCCATGATTGGTTTGCCTCTCTAAATAAGTTGATAGTTGATAGTAAGAGCACATTATTGCTTTCCGCAGAACTTCCATTCTATATCTTTCACACGAGTACAATCAAAATAGGTTTTTTTTCTTCGCGTCAAGGTAACTATCGTCCTGTCTGTCTGTAGCTACATAAATAAGTAACTGCGTTGAGTTCTTGGCCAAAGCCTCACAGTGCCTCTCGACTTCATTCAGGAATGTTAATCAGTACCAGCCATCTTTTAAGGATGGCTGCTAACATTTGACAGAATAGCTAGCAACTGTTTCCGTAGTGACCCCAACAGACAACCAGCAAGTGAAGGCATGGGGACAGAACCAAATCCAGTGACAGAATAACAGGGAGGTTATAAGGAGTATCGTGACAAAGCATTCTCCCAGATTTATGTCATCTGGCTTCTGCTTTCTCCCTTTGAAGCTGTTATTTGGCATGAATTAATGTTACATTCACGTGCACATGTACCAGTGCAGCTGAACCCCATCATTCTGGCTGTTTTTTTTTGTGGTTGATAAGAAGTTTATCTTTCACTTCTCTTTTCCTTTTTTCTTGAATCACTTTCACTATCAGTGTTCTTTGATGATTTCCGACGTTTATGTTTATGTTTCTTTTTCTCCTTTTTATGTGCCTTTGATTTTTTGTGCCGTTTTCTCTCTTCTTTATGACTAGAGTCCTCACGACTTTCATCTGAATCACTTTCACTTTCACTTGTTGTGGACTCATCAAGTAATGCCTTGAGTTGTTCTATTCTGAAAGATCAAGATTTCCAACTGAGCTTGTGATTCTGCTCCTTGCTCACTGGCGTGACATTAGCGTGACACTGGTGTGACATTATGTAGTTACATGACATTGTGTACAATGTTCAATGATATGAAACCAAAAACAAGCTTCTTTTGGTTCTATCAGCTGTGATTAACTTACAGCAGATTTATTTTGCGATTACTTTCTTTCCAAGAAAGACCTTCCCAACTGGAATGTATGCTCATTATCATGTTTTCAGTTTACTGTTATTATGTAATGCAACTGAGTTTTTATTTTTTGAAAACAATGTATTGTAGTAGTTTATTGTATATAAGATGTCATTAGGCGTTAGGCATGAAATTGTAACATTATTATTTACAAATGTAATGAAAAAATAAAAAATTACAAATAGAAAATCTCTAACTTCCGTCTGCTTTTCAACTTGGATTTTTCTTGAGGCTCACTAAAATAGAACCCACAACTTTTATTCCTGCACATTTACCTGCCTGAACCTCATAAGGTCAATTGTTTTCTTTTTAAAAAAATGTCAATGCTACAGAAATTGAGCAAGTCCGAGTTTTGATCATGTCTAAGGTCTGCCAAGACATTTTCACTCAAAAATCATTCTGATGAAAATAAAATACAAAGCAGTATTATATTTCAACCAGCACTAAACAATCCTACCTGCTTTCTTTTTCTGCTCTCTTTTTATCTTGCATGAATTCATGCATTGGGTCTTCATGTGCCTAAAACAAGATTTTTGTGAACACATACATGATTGAGTGGTGGCCAAAGACAAATATTTTTAATCTTGGGCTGATTTGTTTGCTGCATAGCAAGAAAAAAAATTCCAAACACAGCTGGAAAATATCATCTTTAAAAAATCTCATGTGTCATGTGGATACAAAATACAAAATAAAATTATAAGTTAATGAAGAGTAGAGCAGTTTTTATAGAACTGCATGAAATTTCTACAGCCAATGTTAGATCAATCCAAAGCCCAGGTATTGATTAACAAAAACACACATAATTTTGAACCGACAGAGAACTTAGTCTTTTTTAATGTCTTTACTTTATTTTTGTTTTGCATCTTGTAATCAAGTAAAAAATTAACTGCCAGTGAATTAGGCAGCCAACACTGAAGGATAAATCAAGCTTTAAAATAACCAAATACAAGAGTGCACAATGTGCTGTAATGTTTAACTGTAATAAAGAGATGAAAAAAAATTACTACTTCTGAAGCTAAAACGGCCCATAATACTTGACTATTTTATATTTTCAGTATAAATCCATTAGCATTCTATCACAAATACATGTATTGTTGTCTCATTGGCTACACTACTCAATATCTATTCTGTTGTGGTAGGCAAGTACCCTAGCAATGTGCAGCTGTTAACAAAATGATGGCCCCTGCTTCATTTTTTGAAAATATGTGTGTATCTGTCTTGGTGTTTAAATTGTAAACAACTAGTAGATTTATGTGAGTGAGGATTGACCTCATTAGCCACCTTAAGAAGTCCTCGCAAGTTCTGAAGATAATGGCGAAAGCTGCCCATAAAGGATAATCATCATCACCATCATTATCATCACTCGCATTGCACAAAGTAACTAAGTCAGGGCTTGAAATTTATAGCACTACCTGTAAGTGCATTGTTACAACTACTGAACTTTATTTCAAGTACTGAACACTTAATGATGAGGATGATGATAAAAGTACAGTTATTACCATATTAGAACCTCACCATTCGAAACTTTTCAATATCTTTGTTGCCACTGATAAACATGGGACATTCTCTGTCACCTGTCCTGTGGCCGTAGGACTTGCAGCGCCAGCCTGAAAGGATCACTTGTATTGTTTAAACACATCACTCTGGGACAATGCAAAATGAATAACTGAAAAGCCAACACTTACAAGTCATTAGCTAAAGGCACCGAAATCTCTCTAGCTGGAACAAAACTATAAAGAAAACATATTGTCTAGTAAGTGCTCTGAGGAATGTGGCTAATGTGTCGGGCTTCAGCTCAAGTGATTTCGGGTTACCTGTGATCCCTTGTTGTCTTCTTGGATGAGACTCTTCACGTCAAAATTGTTATTTTGCACAATAAAATGTACAATTACGAAAAAAAGAAAGATGGCCAAGTTGCAAAATGCTGGCACACAGTGGTAGGCTATTGGCAGTCATCTTGCATTCCATTCATCAGAGGGAGAGGGAATACTCCAACTGTCCTGCCGCTGGTACTGATTAGCTATGTACTGTTCATGGCTTATCCCAAACCCATGGACTGAATCAAACTTTAAACCTTTAAATACTTTAGGCAGTTACTAAACTCACATTTCATAACTTTAACTTCCTTTCCAAGAGGCATCCAAAGTCCTTTAGAAGGGGCATGAGCAAGAAATTCCCTCGCATCCTTGTTTTCTGGTAAATCAGGAATACAGTCCTCTGGGAGCTCATCTTTCTCCTGAGTTTTAATCAGAAACCAAAACAATCATTTTGTATGAATTTCATTCTAGACAGCTAAAAGTGACCATCCCAAGTCAGATCAGAACTAAACACTTTTTTTATTTAACAAATTCTAAACAAAAGACTTGTACAGTATTATGCCTGGTTTACTGTGTGAAAGATCAAGAAATTCATCAAGTGAACCAGATTTTAGAATTACTTGGTACTGTATTTTCCAGACAACCATAGATGATAGTCAGAATACTCTTAAGAGCCTCCAGTCAAAAGTAAAAAAAATGAATGAAGTAAATATTACTGACTTCTGAGCTTTTACTTCACTTATAGATCGTTTTCACTGTCACGCAATAAAAAAATAAATCAAAAACTATTGAATGCAAAAAGCTAAGAAAATGTGATGGTATAGAAGATGAAGAAATAAAACACTTCTCCAAGTTTTAGGTCTGTGCGTTTCCCCAAACTTCAGATATTCGTCGAAATGTTTCGCAGAAATTTACAGAGCCTAGTATGAAAACGCCATATTGGTGTACCTCCGTGGTGCACCAATATGGCGACCGGAAAATAGTGAAAACATCTGGAACTTACTTTGGCTATCTAGACGACTGATTATCACTACTGAAAAAGCAAGCATTTACATAAGGACTTTTCCTAATGCTCTAACTTCTAAAAGGGCTCAAAATCATGAGATAAGTATATATTTTTCAACAAACTCGATCGTAGACTTGCGTCACGCACCTACGTATTCCGGAAATTCAAAATGCTCTGATTTCCAAACGAAGCACGCTATTGAGCTATAAAATTGTAAACAGATATAGATATGCCGCCTCTTATGCCTGATGAGGATAAAAACTTTGGTGGATCTTTAGTTTTAGATTGTGGAAAATGATGACGTCATGTGAAAACGATCTATATGCAGGACTTCCACAGTTTAGATATTTTGTTGTGAACAACTATTTGTTATCAGCAGTCGTTATCTGCAACTAATAATGTTACACTGTGTAAACACCTAGGCAGTTTCCCATTTTCCCTTAATCATAACAATAATTATTACAATTTCCTCAAATGTGATTGGTGCATAAACTGTTGTATTTTACTCTATCAGTGCGTGATCACATGGGTGTCCAATTACAGGTATCTCATTTGACCTTTTCATAAAGTGTTACAGACTGACGTTTTCACTCAAAAGAAGTTGTCAGAAGACATTTTTAGTTTCAAAATTTGTTATAGATACAATTAATTGGTAATTTGGACCCTGCATAGTACAATTCAGGGAGTAATTGTGCAGTGTCTGACATTTGCAAACTGCAGACTACAGACCTGCATACAGTGGACCTCAGGCCGTGGATCACAAGACGTTGACTGACGACCACTGACTGAAAATCTTGGAGACCGCAGAGCTTAATCCAACACTAATCCTTGTCAAATTAAGATTATGGATTCTTTTCACCACATAAAAGACAATAATATAATTATGAGTCTGTATTGACAGTGTGACTCTCAAGTTTACTCATACTAAGATGACCAAGGAAACAAGCCATTTAGCTTACAGTAGCATCTTTTTCACACGATAAAAAACAAAATGAATTTAACAAATTGACGTCTGACTCAGTTTTTCGTGTGTCTGTCCTGTTACTGTCATAACATTGTCAAAGTAGATGTGGATCCATGAGGCGATAGCCAAGTGGATCTGCAGACTACCTTGACAATGTCATGACAAAATTCATTGTCTATAACAGGACAGGCGCATGAAAAACTAACGTCCATTTGTTTTTGACAAATTGTCCGCTCTCACTCGTTTCCGCATCGCATAAATGATAAATTCATGTGTCTGTCTGCTTATTGATGATAAAAATTAGCCACTGAGGGTGCGAGAATGCTGTTATCATAAAAATAATAATGGAAGCTCTACATGGATGCCTGGTACATTATTACTGTTTGTGGTGCATCAGCTTTCACCATAGATACACACGCAATTTTACCGAGGGGAAGAGGTTTTCACAGGAACTATTTATGTGGAGGGAGGGTGCCTAAGCTAGCTAGCTGGCTTACTCACAAAATGGGTAGTTTTCATATTATTCTTTTTCAAAACACAAACTTAAGGTTTTTCATGCTGGATAATTATATTTAAAAAGTAAAAATACATCCTATGAGATCATCTGGATTTCATGGTATATATGTAGAATTACAGTTATAATGGCTGCTTTTCTAGCAAGACTATACTCCACTGTCAAACTGTAAACAAAATGTAAAGAAAATGCATGCTTCATTATAGGATTACATAAAATGCCATAAACACGAAAGTACTGATTAGAACAAGTTCTTGCTATATTTTTTAATGTGTTATTAATCAAACACCCTTTTTATTTCACAATTGTCTGTGCGAAAAGGATAGAGGCTATCTTAAGGCTGTCAATCTGTTGTCCCCTGAAAGTGAAGAGTGATAATCGCAGTAAATTTCCAATTTAAGCAATTGGAAAGAAGAAGCCTGAAAAAATCAAGGCTTCAATGGGATTCGAACCTGTGATCTCCGTGATACCGGTGCGATGCTCTACCAACTGAGCTATGAAGCCACACATTGGGAGCGAGGTCAATTTATTGAGTTCATATCTTCCAGTGCAGTGAAATGATGTGAAGTATATTTAAGAAATAATTCACATTTGAACTGCGGTTGTAGATGAAAGTGAAGAGTGATCATTGCAGTAAATTTTCCAATTTAAAAAACTGGAAAGAATCAGGGCTTCAATGGGTTTAAAACCCGTGAGCTCCATGATACCACAGCTGACTGCTAAGTTAACTTTAAGGTGATACAATGCTATCCAGCACACAGTATGCCTTCCTCAGTCATCTTCAAGTAAACTTGAGAGTTACACGTACACTGTCATGAATCACAAACCCATATCATCTTTTACATGGTCAGAGTGATAATTTCAGACTTCGAGATTTGCGGCCAGCAGTCCTCAGTGAACGTCTTGTAATTTACAGACTGAGGTTCATTGTTTGTAGTCTGTAATCTATAGTTTGCAGTCCGCAGTTTTAACAGTCTGGCGGTCTGCAGCCAGGCTCTGCAGTCTGCAAATGTCAGAATCCGGTAATCATGCTCGTAATTTCAAATCGGCCATGCGATTACTCCCTGAACTGAATGTACTCCACTCGGTCCAGTTACTATTACGAATTGGACTTCACTCAGTCCTACAGTACAGTGTAGTACCAGTATTAGTTTTGGATCAGCTTGTGTCATACAAGCACGATTTCAAAAATATTCGCCACTGACCTTTATAATCCCAGGGGGTGGCTGCTCATAGCTGCAAAGATAAGCACATTTCTGAATCAAAAAGAAGGCTTGGAAAATTGAAACTGTGCACAAGCCCACAATGGCCACAATGCAATGCAGTAGGGCATGCAGAACTTTCAGAGTAACGGTTTAAGGAAAATGTGTCCTTACAATGTTTCATAGTGTTTAGCCAGTTCTATTCCATCTTTTTCACTGCGTTTTCTTTTTCTTTTCCCTTCTTTTGTTTTACTTTTTTCACCCTTTGCCTTACGCTCTCTTCTCGACTCTCTTCCCTTATCCGACATGTCGTTGTCTGCGAAAGTATACCGCTGACCAAATAGCTCGTCATAGACTGTAAGTGCTAATTGTATTGTGGGATTGTTATTGGCCAAGATGGCGGCCTCCCTGAGACTTGGTTTTCGACGATTTGTTGTCAGAAATAACTTCCGTTCAATGGCAGCTCTTCATTCTTCTGTACGAAATTACGCTGCTCCTGATAAAGTGACACATACCGGCCAGGTAAGTTAGGGTTTTTAAAAAAATATGTGGAACATAAAAAATACAATAAGCAATACAAACTTAAAACGATCGATCTTTCTCCTGAACTTGTGTTGATCAATATCATATTGATTGTGTGATATTAAGTTCTTATGAACTTGTAGCAATGGGATTCAAACGACTACAGACTTGCTCGTTTTACAGACAGGCAAAAGGAGGTAAGCTTGAGTCTTCCAAATTACATTGAATGCTGAATGATGTTGTAACAACTTGAACTATAATCATTGGTACGATTTTGTCTTTCACAATAATCGTTATAGCCAACCTCATTTATGCATTTGCTTTACAGTATGTGGCAGTCACTGGCTTCTAACTTCACTCAGCCAAATAGTTATGACCAGGGTGCATTTAGTTTAGGGTACGCCGAAGATCTTCGGCATGGGGTTTAAAATTTTGTGGCGTACCGGTGTGCGATCGACAAGATGTCGGCGTACTGAAGTGCAACTGAGGTACACCCACTAAAAACAGAAACTCATAGTTCCTTGTCAATGATAAGCAAAACCGTGACTCAATATTAGCCAGCTCTTATGTCCTCGATTTCTAGAGATGGCTAGATAAAATAAAGCACAACCACTAAACACGTAAAGATGAAAAGTAAATGCTTTTGCTCCTGATAGCGAGCATGGACATCGCTTCAACAAACTAGTCTCCAGGATTTCTCTTACCCGCCCCTCTTTCGTGGCGGCACGACAGCAAATGATCTGGGCCCGGGGGCAATTATTGGCGTAGTACGGCGTAGTATTGTGGCCTACTCGGCGTACACTGTACATTTTCAAAGCCCTCGGTGTAACTTTGGCGTGGGGCCTATGCGGAATGCACCCTGGAGTTATGAGCCAATCAGAGTTGAAAGAAACACATAAACGTATTAATATCAACGAGCATAATCATTGTTGATGTTGGTTAATTTGGACTTCTATAGTTGTCAAAAATTGTCAACATACTGACTCAGGATTGTTGAACAGCATGTTGCAAACTAGAAAAAGAAGAAACTTTGCAATTGAAGCTTATGATGCACTGAGGCACATGTGAAATCACCTTGATAGATGCAGTTTAGCCCACACCATTTGAAAGCTCACACACTTGTTGGTATGGTCACATATTTACAGTGTATGCACTTAGCAACCATTTGAATGCAGTTGTAAGGGTGTTCAGTTATAGAGGGTCTGACCATGGTGACACCTCTCTTAAAAAGTCTGCAAGCCAGTTTCATCCAACACCAGTTTCACATGATAATTTGAAAGACATGGTTCTCATCCGAACAAACCAAGAAATTCCTCAAGAATCACTTATAAGCAACAATAATTCCAGCAAAATAAGCTTTGAACAGATAAACACTTCCTGCTAATTGAGGAGCACTGCGTTAATCAGAAAAAGCACTTGAGTAATATGTGTATGTACATTTAGACTGAAAATATCTGTAAACTTTTAGGTGAATGAGAAGTTTGCAATTGACCTAATTGACGAGGAGCCACCAAAGGAAATCCATGGACGCCATGTATGGTGTGATGGAGGTGAGGACTTGAAGCACAAATTAGCTTCGTATCTTATGACTGTATCTGTCTTTTATGACTGTCTCTTTTAATTAATTGCTGTTATATATCAAACAATGTTAAAAAGTACCAATAATGAAAGAGAACAGCAAAGCACTCTTTTCTTTCCTTGCAACACACCCATCCACAGGGCTGTCATTGAGTTTTTAGTCACCTGTAGCTTTGTTCTCTGCACCCATAGCAAACTTGTTACTTTGTGAGTGGTTGACTTCTATCAACATCAGGCAATTTCACGCGTAAAATCAAGCATACTCAGCTGTAAGAGGAAACAATCAACTCACTCTAGTGTGCTTTTTTTTTCTTGAAAACTACCCAAAGGATTGTATTTTTCCAAAGTAAGGAGACAGAATTACATTTTTTATTTGTATTTTAGGAGGAGGGGCTCTTGGACACCCAAAGGTCTACATTAACTTGGTAAGGACTTTTGTAAAAAAATGCTTACATGTTTACTTCAGAATTGATGCATTTGTATGCAACACATACTTTATGTTGTGTTAAATTATAGAGCAGCTCCAAAGGGTGCTTATTCAAGGAATCCTGTTTATTGTATATCTTACTGTACTGTATTGTGGCAGTTGCAGTGTAGTATTTTCATTGCATACATGTACATACAAGGATTTATTACTAGCAGTCATTTGCACAAGGATATACATTCATTTACAATAATTGTTTCTGTTATTTTGTCAATTGCATTAACATAGTACGCCGGTTTCTCTGTTCATCCTGTACAAGAACAAATTTTAAAGTTACATTAAAAAATGTAGATTCAACCCCCATCAAGACATACTTTAACAGAGTCATACACAAGGCCGATGTACAGTGTAGTGCTTTGTATTCTTGGCTGTCACTTGAAATCAGCAAACATTTTTAAAAATGTGCATCAACAAACATTATCAAGAGATTCTGTGAATTTAAATAATCAACTGGCCCCAGTTGTTCGAAAAGTAGATAACGCTATCCACCGGATAAATCACTATCCAGTGGATAGTGTGGTTTTCATCGTCAACACTTATCCGTTGCTTAGTGATTTATTTGCTGAATAGCGTTATCCAGCCCTTTGAAAAACCGGGGCCTGGTGTAGAATGTTAGGCATTACATATAAATCTCCACATGTCACACAACAGAAAAACTAATTAACTATGCAACAAGAGCTCTCCGTTTACCAAGGCTCATGAGATAATTATTAATCTATAATATTTTTTGCTTCTTAGCTCACTTTTTTCCCTGTCTTTTTTGTTTTCTTCCGCACACTGTCTTAAAGGACCAAGATGGGCCTCATGCTTGTGGTTATTGTGGATTAAGATTTGTCATGGTTGCTGACCATCACTGAAGAGTGGACCATTTTTTTTATGTTATTGGGAAATTAAATGGAACATTCACAAATGAAAATGTACATACATGTAACTTTACCCTACTTTCTTGATTTCTGACATGAGCATTGAATATGTCCTTTCCTTTAGCCAGGTAGCATACAGTTTTCCAAGTACACAGTTTTAAGAGTGAAGGACTGAGTTTTCTTTAAGAGGGTATCAATAATCTTACTTAATCCCTTAACTGGTATTACAGTCTTTTGTCATAACTTTCAAGTCAGTGTAAACATTTTGAAATAAGTTAAGTAAATGATAATGATCAGACCTAATGATGCCTTTGTTTCTTTTTGTTTCTTATCTTTGGCCAATATCATTGTTGGTATTTGCTAAGAAAACTGAATTACAGGCTGCACAATGTACATTGCACATATGCAAAAATTTCTCAAAGGCAAAGAAACCAATCCATCACATATTTAATGTCAAAGAACTATCACAGAGGATTTTCCCGTGACAGTCACCTTTTCCAAACAATGAAATTTCTTGTTTCTCTCCCTGAGATTTTACTGGCAAAAATGGTCTATTGTTTGGAATGTCAACTTGGCTGGCCAATGTGAAAACACTACAATGAAGACAGAAAATCAAATTGTTGACATACACTGATAACTTACATGTTGTTGACGCAAACCTTTCATCTTATTACCATGGAAAGGTACAGGATAACTGTCAGTCTCTGTTCACAGCAGACTTAAAGTTGTCCCACTGAGCATATGAACTGAGCGTTAGTTTGAACTCCACAATGAGAAACACCATTTTTCTTTGGTATACTCAACTAAATATTCTCTGCAGTATTGTGACAATACCACTTCCCTATGTAGCCTCCCACGCAGACGTTCTTAGCCTTGTCACGCGGCCGAAGAACGTCTGCACTCCCATGCTGTATGAAAGGAATTTTATTTGCCTTCCACACTCGAAAAACAAAATGCTGTGCACTACTGTACAAAAATAATTAGTCTATGGAGCGTATGCACATGACCTCATAGCAGCCATGAAATGAGGGCCATGTTGGTGTACACTGAAAACCAATGCTGTTGGAGTTCAACTCTTCTTGTGTAAACACTTTTGTTCCCATAGATTTGCAAGTCTGCTGGACATGAGAGCGCACACAATCATATTGCATTTCTCAAAAGTCCTGGAATTTTATTAAGGCACTTTCCAGGACTGGAAAGTCCTGGAAAAAGGCCACTGGTTCTGGAAAGCTCTGGAAATCAGTTAAACTGAATTTAAAAATATATGAAGTGTATGGAAGGCGTAAGGAAAATTAACATTGAGATCTTAGGAGTGTAGGGCCGGGTTAATGTGAATTTTAGAGCCCTTGGAATATCAAACCGAGTCTTGGAAAAGTCCTGGAAATTTGTTTCTGAGAAAGAGTACAAACCCTGATAGTACTTGAAACCCTTTGAAAATCAAAGTTCAGCTATGTTAGAGACCCCAACCTCATTCCCAGGGCCTTTTCCCAGGATTGAAGTTGTTAGAGACCCCACAGCTTATTTAAGGTTATTCCTTAGAAATAAAAATTACTGATCATTTTTTTTTAAACCTTCTCTGAATGTTCCCTAACAAGAACTGTATTGAAAAATAAAATAAAAAAAGATAGGTCACCATTCTCGAATAAGAGATATGATGGACTAATCTTGCCCCATTTATGCCTGTACTCGTACCAATAACGCGCGTTATTATTCAACAAATTGTGACACTATCCAAATATGGTCATGATGTTCTCGATATCTGTCATCCGTAGGTAACAGATATCCGGCGATATACGTAGCTTCGTACGTGGGAAGAAAAAGTGAAGTGAGGAAATGTCGAATGTTACGCTGTTTTGATATCAATTTGTTGAATAATAAAACAATTATCCTGCTCAATCTCGCGGAATATCGTCTGATTTTAACCGACGAGGCCCCGTCGGCTAAGTATCAGACGATATTCCGCGCGATTTCGCAGGATAATTGTTAATTATTCATCGGTCCATTTTACATTTTGCGGCAGTCGAAAGCACAGCTTATCGAAGTAATACTTGGAAGAGAACTTGACAGGGAGAAAGTCTGGAGCATATGAAACAATATCAAATAAAATTTGTGGAAAAAATCGCACCATTTAAAACAATGTGGACGTAAAGCGTTCGTCCAGTCGTTGTTTTCGTGGTCATAATTTACATTCTAGAGTAACGGTTTTGTGTACGCTTTCAGCTATATCTTTTTTCCTTCCGATAAATTTTCTTATTTTTTTTTTTAGATTTAAGAGGATAACATGGGCACTATTATAATGCAATAAAAAAATATAGGTCACTATGCTCGTTTAAGGGAAAACAAGCTTATATTTCGCTGTCGAGCCTTGCTTATGGGAAATCTCTTACGTTGTGCACGTGCACGTACTCATTTGCGCGTGCTAATGACGCGAAAATCGTGCGCAGTAGGGATGCGCAATGCAATACTGAGGAATCACCTTAAAAAGGTAAAGTCTGTGTATGAGCCAAGTGGCCCATCAGGTCACACATGTCTGGTTTCTGTAGGATGAAGTGACCAGGAATATTTCTACTCCCCACAAGATGGGATGCTAGTCCCCCAGTGGGTTACCCCCAGCATTAATTTGGCTGTACCCATTAATACACCTTGGTGGAGAAGGCATGGTGAGAGTAGTGTCTGGCCAACAACAGAACAGAATGTCCCCACCCAGGGTTGGAACCCAGACAGCTCAATCGAACACGAGGCCACCACACCTATCTGCAACCTTATATGCTTGCCAAAAATAATATGCTTGCCAAAATAATATGCTTCTGTGGTCACATCAACATTGTGGAAATTGAAATTTTATTCTCAAACAATGCATCTTTCTATGACATACCTCTAGCCTTGAAACAAAAATCAAGAGAAAGCAAAATAATTATATTGTTATACCTCCCAACTCAAATGTGTTTTCCGATTGGAGGAGAGCATGTCACGTGTATGCTGAACACTTAAGGACTGGTCTCGCAGGAAACACTGAGTGCTGTTTTCCTCGACCTCAATGTTGGGTTCTGAGGAAACAAAACTCACTGTTTCCCTAGGGGCCAGTCATTAAGTGCTTATTGAATGATGTTATCATGTTACCATACATAATACCAGTTTGCTTCTCACAAGTCCTTTTATTTGAACGTTTATTTTCTATAATTCTTGTTTTTTCATCTAATACATGTAAGTGAGATAACATATATGTGCACGTGAAAATCAGAAAATGATCAGAATTCTTTCAATCTTCAATTTATAAACTTAAAAAATGACAAATATTTTACAAGAAACAGGAAATATGACAAGTACATGTATCAAAGATTTCTTAATGATCCCTGTATTATCCTGTATCTGCTCTGAATTATTTAAATGTTGTAACAGCTACTGAAACTCTATATATTATTTCAGGCAGTGATGCATAAGGAAGTTATGCAAACTTACAACATGCAAAAAAACAAAACAAGTATTAAAACAAATTCTTGGTAGAGTTGATCGTGTCATGCCCTTTCAAATATTCAGTATTGACATTTCTGTAGCCCAATCAAAGAATGACAGATTGAAGCACTTTCTGGTACTTGTTTAAGCAATAGACCACAAGTTTCTATGGGTTATAAGCTGATAAACCACGCGGGAAGTTGGTAGAACACGAGAAGAATTTGTAAACCACGAGCCGCAGGCGAGTTGTTTGCGAATCCTTCGAGTGTTCTACCAACATCCCAAGTGGTTTATCAGCCTATAACCCATAGAAAACTTGTGGTCTATTGCTTTTATATAATAATTCAGAAGACGCGCGATTATTCCGTGGGTTTACCGGCACAATAACCCACAGCTGATTGACCAATCAGAGCGCGCGCATTGATTTGGTTATTGAAAAATGCTAATAGAGGCAAATATTGTACTCAAAGATTTCATTGTTTTCTGACAGATGGAAGGGTAAAGCATAAAAACGTGTTTCTCCTGTGTAATGTATAGAACAGCGAACCATACACTTATTATCAAATGTCTCGCATAACAGTTTCTTCTATAATATTTTCTTCCTAAACTGGAAGATGTCTTTAATTCTTTGACCAAGCCATGCTTGTAAATATGCAATTTACACTCAAAATATCTTCTGTTTAAAATATCATAAAATTTAGTAAAGTTTTTAATGTTCAAAATGTCACTAGACGCTTAGCAAATTCTTGGTAAGGTGTGGAGAGCGAGAATGTTTGTTTATAAAATGTTTTTGCTGCACAGTCTTGAACTGGTGTAAGAGTTCCTTGAAGTTTATATTCTGTACATGTTCACGCAAAGGGAAGTCATGTGCACCTTGGTTATTACTGCAAAATAAAATAGTAACCAGAAAAAATAATTATCATCATCATCATAAAACATCATCATCATCATCATCATCATCATCATCACTGCTGTTACAGTACATGTGCTATTGTCTGCTATACAATGTAGCTGAACAGATGTGCATTGTTCAGCACAGGATTAAGGTTTCTTTAGGGCTCTGGGCCCAACAGTCCCCTACCAAAATACCGAGCAAACGTTTATTGCCTGATAGAATAGATATGGAAAAAAAGGAAGCCAGTATTCAAGACGAACTTGTAGTGACTTCATACTATTAAATTTAGCACATGTATGTGAAACCAGAGACATTGAAGCACGATGCTATTAGTCACTAATTTGTTGAGAATTTACTTGATATGCTACAAATTGATATTCATTGTTAATCAAACTTGCCTTAAATTTCTTTTAAATTGATTTGATTCCAGGAATTCACCTTATGCTAGCCTTTGATAAGGACCTTTTTCCAGCCTGTCAAAGTGCAGTTTCACCTTACTCTCTTGAGAAAAAAATAATATTAAAAGCATCCTGTCACAGAATTTCATACCTGATGTCAGAAGAAAGCACTCTTCCATTTGGTACACAGTCCAATCTGTTTCTTAAAGTTGTGAATGCATCGCTTTGAGGAAGAAGCATTAACAAACCGTATAATGACTTCAGAAGGAAATGGTTGTGATGTGTGTCTAAGAGTTGAAGACGCAAGACTGTAATAAAATAAATAGAGTTTCATTAGAAATAAAACTTGCTAACATCTCTAGTGAAAGGTAATTAAACAATTAATTAAATAATAAACCTATAACTTCAATATTATTGCAAGAGAGAAATTTAATTACAGTACAAGTATTATTATAATTGGTTTTATATCATTTATTCAGGGTTCTCCCCTTTTTTCAGAAACAAATTTCCAGGACTTTTCCAGGACTCAGATTGATTTTTCAAGGGCTCTAAAATTCACATTAACCCCTACACTCTCAACAGCTCCATGTTAATTCTCCTTACTGCCTTCCATACACTTCATATTTTTAGTTGAGTTTAACAGATTTCCAGTAATTTCCAGGACCAGTAGCCTTTTTCCAGGACTTTCCAGTCCTGGAAAATGCCATAATAAAATTCCAGGACTTTCCAGATTTTCCAGGACCCGTACGAACCCTGTTTATTGCTACTACTCACATGTAAATATAGGAGACTCTATTAGTTGAACCAGTTTATCAATCTGTATAAGAAATTCAACATTGACTTCTAGATGTCCACTGATAAATACACAGTCAAGGAATATCCATTAAAGTGTGTTGTGCAAATTAATAGATTCACACCCCTGAAATAAGAGATGCCAACCTAAAAAAGAAACAAAATCCGGGAGTTTGCCAATGTTACCATTTTTTACCATAATCAGAATAAATCTTGAGCATTCATGAAGTATCAAAGAATGTCCACCAAAAATACGAAAATTCGGCCAAAATATGTGAGAAAAATGTATTTTACGGGATTTTATTTGTTTTGTCCAGGGGATTTGGTGACTTGTACGGGAGAGCAGCAGATTCGGGCTGCATCCAGGAGACTCCCAGATAATCCGGGAGAGTTGGCATAGATGTGAATTGTGTACCTAGAATTAAGTCATTCTGACTAGCTCTTCTTAGCATTTAACAAATATTGAAAAGTGACTTTCTTTGCACCCTGCCATGGGATGCCAACCTCTTAGCATCCCATCAGGATTTCCTGGTTTGCAATTCACTTGTACCCATTTATACTCCCGAAGAGGTTGACAGGGATCTTGTCTCTGAGAACAACCAGTGTTCGAACTCACCCTACTCAGAGTGAACAAGGGACAACTAGGCCACTGTGATATATGCTACATGTCACCGTAGTTCAATAACAACTGGGACGCATATCAGATAACCCCTCAGCATTTTAAGTTGTAGATCACATTTTCATTATGCAAATCCAACAGTTGACTTTGATATGAATGTCAAATTGAGTTTTTAAAGGATACAAGATCATCAGGAGTTCACATGCATGTTGGTAGTTCTGTGTCAGTAAACACAGAGACACTGTTGCTACAGGATTGTGACACCATGACTGGTATAAACAACAGAACAATGAGCAACTCTCCTAGTAAACAAACAAACAAACAAACAGCATTGGATTTATTGAAATTGTGCGACAAAGTCAAAATAAACCTCACTTAGTAATGAACATTTTCTAAAGAAACATATTACTCAGAGCAAGAGGAAGCCAATTGAATAAACAAATCAACTGCAGCTGTTTTCTTACTGCTGTTTCAAGCTTCCTTAGTTGATCCCTGAGGTCAAACAACTCACTGGATGTGAGCAGAATCATGTTCAAATATCGCACCATAAGTGAGGCAAACTGGAAGTCCTCTTCTTGAAGAAGAATTTCTGACAATGCTCTGTAAATATCCTCTGCATTTAACAGAAGACAGAGTTGCCTGGGAAAAGAAAACAGGTTTGCATTAATATACTATAGAATTTGTGTTTCAATGCAAACAAAGAAATAATCATTTTTATTACCATTATGGCTTACCACAGGCTCTTACCACAGCGCGGACTGTGACACAGACCACTCCTTGGTGTGTTGCAAGGTCAGGCTCCATCCGACAAGGTTCCACCGTGGGAAGAAGCAAGGGAACCCTCGCATTGATGTCACCAAGATGAGCCAGCCTGACCTAGTGGAGCAATCTGCTGAGAGGTTTGAGAATGAACTAGGAATCTCACAGTCGGGGGACTCCGCCACTGCAAAGTGGACCACCTTGCGGGGTACAATGCACCGCACTACCTTGGCCACGTTTGGAAAAAACACTTCGAAATCGCATGACTGGTTCAAGGCCAAATCCGCAGAGATGACCCCCATTATAGAAGCAAAGCGTGCTGCTCTAACAGAATAGAAGCGGTCACCTAACGAGAAAAATTTACAGATCCTTCGAGCTGCAAGGAATAAAGTCAGACACACTGCAAGACGCTGTGCCAACGACTACTGGAGAGAGCTCGGCGAAACCATCCAGACTGCAGCAATTACTGGGAACATACGAGGGATGTATGAAGGCATCAAAACAGCAATGGGCCCAACCCAGAACAAGACAGCTCCCCTGAAATCCACCACAGGGGAAGTCATCACAGACAAGGGACTACAGATGGAGAGATGGGTGGAACACTACTCTGAACTCTATTCCTGACAGGATGTAGTAACAACTTCAGCCCTTGACGCCATGAAATGCCTACCTGTCATGGGAGAGCTTGACAACGAACCCACTACTGACGAACTCAGCAAGGCTATCAACAACTTGGCCCCAAGGAAAGCTCCAGGCAGTGACGGGATCCCCCCTGACCTGATCAAACACTGCAAGACTACACTATTACAGCCTTTACATGAAGTGCTCTGTGAGTGCTGGAACGAAGGGGCCGTACCACAAGACATGAGGGATGCTAAGATCGTCACCCTCTACAAAAACAAGGGAGAACGCAGTGACTGCAACAATTACAGGGGCATCTCCCTACTCGGCATTGTGGACAAAGTTTTTGCTCGCGTCATTCTGGTCCGACTACAGAAATTAGCTGAGCGTGTCTATCCAGAGTCGCAGTGCGGCTTTCGTGCTGAAAGATCAACAATAGACATGGTCTTCTCCCTCCGCCAGCTTCAGGAGAAGTGCAGAGAGCAGCAAATGCCCCTGTACATCGCCTTCATCGATCTGACCAAAACGTTCGATCTCGTCAGCAGAGAGGGTCTCTTCAAAATTCAATCTAAAATTGGCTGCCCTCCTAAACTACTCAGCCTGATTGAGTCCTTCCACACCAACATGCAGGGGATTGTGCAGTTCAACGGCAGCACCTCTGAGCCATTCAACATCAGCAGCGGCGTCAAACAAGGCTGCATGCTTGCTCCAACCCTCTTTGGAATCTCTTTTGCCTTGCTTCTAAAAATGCATTTGGCACATCAAAAGAAGGGATTTACCTGCATACAAGATCAGATGGCAGGCTTTTCAACCTTGCCCGCCTTCAAGCCAAGGCAAAAGTGCGTGAAGCCCTGATAAGAGACATGCTATTTGCTGACGACGCAGCAATAACCTCCCACACTCAGCAAGAACTCCAGTCACTGATGGACCGTTTCTCCCACGCCTGTAAAGACTTTGGGCTTACCATCAGCCTGAAAAAGACTAACGTCCTGGGACAAGGAACAGAACCACCACCAATCATTACCATCGATGACTACGAGCTTGACGTGGTCCATCATTTCACGTATCTAGGCTCCACTGTCACCGACACCCTCTCCTTAGACATGGAGCTTGACAAGAGAATTGGAAAGGCGGCCACCACACTTGCACGCCTCACTACACGTGTCTGGTCCAACCCCATGCTCACAGAGAAGACCAAGATGGCAGTCTACAATACCTGCGTCATCAGTACACTGCTATACGGTGGTGAGACATGGACGACATATGCCAGACAAGAAAGACGCCTGAACACCTTCCATGAGAAGCCTCTGCCGCATCCTGGGAATTTCGTGGCAAGACAAGGTTCCAAACACAGAGGTATTGTCTTGTGCGGGTCTGCCTAGCATGTTTACCTTACTCAGGCAGCGTAGACTCCGCTGGCTAGGCCACGTCCATCGCATGTCAGACGGCCGCATTCCTAAAGACTTACTGTATGGTGAGCTGGCCACTGGAAGCAGACGCACTGGATGCCCACAGTTGCGATACCGTGACGTGGTGAAGCGTGACATGAAGGCTGTGGATATTGACACAGAGACCTGGGAAAACCTTGCAGCTGATCAGTCACAATGGAGAGGAGCCGTGACCAAGCACCTCAAAACAGGAGAAGACAAGCTGACACAAGCCGCCACAGAGAGGCGGGTATGCAGAAAGCTTTGCGTCAGCTGTGTCCAACAGCCAGCATACACATGCAATACTTGCAACAAGGACTGTCATTCACGCATTGGTCTTCACAGTCATAGTCGCCGATGCTCCAGCCTAGCACACAACTAGGATGCTTAACCCATGGTCGACCCTGACTGACGGAGGCCTACTATTATGGCTTGTGTTTGTAGCCGATATAACACACGCTCTGACTGGCTAATTGTCACTGAATTGTAGGGCATTATTCTCCCGTATGCCAACAAGCAGGTTACGGGCTTGTAAAAGCAAAGCAAAAAGTAATTAAAAAACCATCTTTATTTTTGCTGTTGGTGCCATATAATAAATAAACAACTTATTAATAACCTTGACCATTCGGTCGTTCCGGGTAAATCTCAAACATCGGCCAATCGGAGATTTCTCTGCAACAACCTCACTCTCGGTTATTTAGTAGTTAATACTAAACATACAAAGAACAAATTACTAGTCATGTCAAATACATGACATTTCATGCCATGACAAGAAAATGTCACACCATATCAAGAAAAATACTTGTCATGTCATGTTTAGCACATGTCATGTCATATGCCTGTTAGGTCACTTACTGTAAGGCACAATGTCAAGTATATACATAATATATTATTGTTGTATGTTGTAGTGACTCGCAACTTTCTCCACTGAGTCATTTTGAGCAATGCTATAATAATGGGATCAAAGAAAATGCCTACTGTAATTATTGGTATACAAATTATGGTTGCCATGGTAACTTGCTCTGTTGATGTTTGAGCATTTCTTCCATGCTGTCATTGTAGTTTGCTGTACAATATGTGGGCTGAAGAAAAGAGGTAGTATTGATCCATCAAGTAAATGCAGGAAAACCATTGTGAGCCACTTGAAGTACATGTAATGTCATGTTGGGACCATATCATATTATTTTGTATCATAATCTGTCTACTGAAAGATGAATTCATTCACATGACCTGAGCATCTGTCAGGAATCAAACCCAGGACCTCCCGAACACCAGATGGGTGCTCAGCAGGTCATTGGTTCAATTCCTGTTGGGGACTCAGATTTTCCTTCTCTCGTGCTTGTGTCATGTTGATCAAGTCACCTCTCACATTATTTTAATTACCAAGCTTAAAAATTCAACATTTTTTTTTTCTTATAATTATTCTGTCAAGTCATTCAATAGCAAGGTAAGTATACATGTATGTTCATGTCATTTATGGTATGTCATGTATGTCATGTAAGTAAATATGGGTTATTGACCTAGTATGAGGTCAAGATGGCTGGATATTGGCCAACTTTTTTTTTTCTGTGGATTACGTGTAAATCCCTTTAATTTTTTCCTTGTATTTCTGGTATACATTCATTCATAAACTCGCAAAAAAAAAGAACAAGGCCAATATCCAGCCATCTTGACCGAACAAACTTGGCCAATAAAGGTTTTATTATATGGCTTTTGGGGAAATTTTTCTTGCAGGATACAGCGGGTAGTCCCGAGTGGGCAAGGTAGCTCCATCTTGCCCACTCTGATAGCCAATCACAGCGCAGAATTTGATTCATCTTGCCCGATCAGCCCATTCAGCAACAAAGCTGGTATCCATAGGGACTCTGGGAAAATAGGGGTCATAAGACATGACATGCAAAGTAAATGTACATTATGGACAAATCCCATTACCTCAAAATGAATGAGCCTCTCTCCTCTAACAATTTTCTTTCTGTTCTAAACAGGGACATCACATTGTTCATGAACTTATGAAAGTATTTGTTAAGTTGCCTGTGTGGTGCAGATATCTGCTCTGATGAGCTTGGTGAGCTTGATTCTGACATACTCTGTGAGGGACTGTTCCTTGGTGGCCCAGCTGGGGAGGCTGAGATCTCTGCAAGAGCTTCAAGGACAAGAAGTACCACCTGCAAAAAGAAATATAAAAAAACAACTGCAGATGAACTTAACTTTGATATGCGGTGGACTAATAAGTTCTCCACTAGACAGAGTCCACAATTGCGACTGACTGGTCGCCAATGCGACCAAAAATTAGGTGTTGGCGACCAGAATTATAGAACTGGTTGCCTAACCTTTTGTCCCATTGGCATTTGAAATTCCAAGGCAAAAGGGCATTTTTTGAAAGAAAACATACAGCTCCCGTGGACAATTGTAGTAAAACGAAGCGACAATTTTACGATCGCCATATTTACCTAGTACCATATTGTTTCAGTGGCTTCTCCCAATAAGGATATCTCGGGCGTAAAAGTGAAGTGCCAATACACATGTGCTTAATCCTTATTACCTTACCTAAATACCTGTAAAATTCCAGTTCTTGTCTTACTGAGTACTGCACGTGCAAAAGATGGCTATTAGCTCTTTGCAATCATTTTGTGATTTGCTGCTCTCAAACACACTGAAATTATGTGGAGTCTTCAATATACTGAACCTGTTCGCATGCCTCCTAAACCTGTGTTTGCAATTGCCTCTTAAATCTTGTTGTTGGTGTAGTTAAGTGCTGTATTTTAGCCAATACAAACAGAGCAGAAGTGTTTCTGTTGGCCGATAATTATCTGAATATTATTTATGTACATTGTGACCACCGCGTACCCACTTAGCTTGGGGACTGGTTCGAGCAATAAAAAAGTGTGAGGGTCTGGCACTAGCTCAATTGCACTCTCAGTTGAATCTAGGTATAGAAAGAGGGCCGCCATATGTCTTGAACATAGAACTTAATATGATACTAGCATACTTTCAACTAAATGGAAATGTTAAGAGAAAGAAATCTGAAGCCTTCGCAAGAACATTGTGAGAGTGTGTGAGACAACAAACAATATTATTGCTTATTCATTGGTTGTTCATAAACTGTATAGTCAGTTATTCAAACACTAAGGTTCAGACTACCTGTAATACACTGCAATTCAGATTCACTTCATGTAAATTGCAAGAAAATACTAAATGTGGGCCATTTCTTACCTCATCTGAGGGATCAGACAAAGTCTTTAAGAGTTCTGTAAAAAGCTGTTCAATCTGACCAAATATCTGCAACAAAATTATAAACAATTGAATGGCTTGGTGCAAGACAGTTGTTAGTGACTTTTTTGGGTAAAATTTTTTTCCTTCAAAAGTGCCTGAATTTTTGCATGTGCTTTTCAATAGAGCAGAAAAACATTCTCCTGTATCTTTTTTGGCTAAAATGCTCTACTTTTTCCACTTTGTTGCGTTCTTTGTGCACGCTTCGATATTTTGACTTCGTTTTTCTCAGAAGCAAAGTGCAAACCACCCAAAAAAATTACATGGGAATCTTTTACTACTTAATTGAAAAGCACATGCAAAAATTCAGGCACTTTCGAAGGAAAAAAATTTTTACCTGAAAAAGTCACTTACGACCGTCTTGCACAAAGCCATTCAATTATTGGATGAGGTTTTTGTGATATCCAGAGTAATCAAGGTCGAGGTAAGGGTTATCAGCCAAAGCCCTTACCGAGACCTTGATTATTCTGGATATCACAAAAACCCGAATCGAATAATAATATTGTTGTACTATACATTGAACGCAAAAATATTGAAGTCATGTTTTTGCTTCTTCACTGACGGCAAGCAACACAAAGCACGCAAACTTGACATGATTACCCTTAGAAATCATGCACTACGGTCATACATGACGTGATTACCCGTGACCTTGAGTGTCCTTGACATGATTATTGTATAATCTGCAGTTATGATGTCACGGGCACTGATTTTGAAAATTCACTGTACACTTTTGGCCAATCAGAAAAGAGTTAGCAAGTTCAATGTATAATTAATAATAAGACATATTATTAAATTCTCAACTTTGGATAATGCAGTTCTAGCTTTCTGATTGATTTACTGTATCTCGGTTACCAGCCATTATACCTAAGTTTGACCTTATATGGAAATTAATGCGGCAAATGTGGCTTGGCATAAAATATTTTGTGGGAAGCCAAGTTTCATCGGCAAAAAATCTGACGAAAAAAAAACAAATTCGGTGAGCTGTCTACAGAAGAAATCATGAACAATGCCACACCAGTAACAGCCAAAAAGCTTTAAAGTTCAGAATGACAATATTCAATGGTACGTTTCCGTCAGGTTTCCCTTAAAAGCTGTAAAATTTTAACATGAACATCAACATTTTAAGCATTCATGAAGATTACGTAACTGAATGTCTTGCTAGTCCTGGTGGCACCAAATTTTTGAAACCGTAAGAAGAAATGTCAAAAGAAGAACTGAATGTTTTTCTTAAGAGTTTTTGCACGTCTGCAAGGAATAAAGAAGGCAAATGTCAATTTACAAAAGTTAATCAATGAAATCCATCTGAGAGCCGCCATTGATCGCTTCCTTCGCTCGCTGCCGCTCAACAAACCGTTTTCCACTATCTCTGACCTCACTTTTACTGAGGAAAATAAAGCATAGAGCATTTGCAAACGGCCTCTGAAAAATAGGCAACATTGCCGGCCTACTAGAACCCATGGTAAGAAACCAATTTCCAATAAACAGATAAAGAAACTGTTCGATAGCGGTGAGCTCAGACGGGCAGAGGGCAAAAATCCCGCAAAACTGCAGAGGATGACCTACTTTTCCCTCGGTCTCCTAACACCAACAATTCTGTCCTTGCAAAAAATCCATCAAGGAGTTGAGTATTTTGAGCTAAGCCAAAGTCGACTCGAATCTTTGCTACCCACAAAAAACCATTATGGTCTCAGAGATTCTGAAGATGAATCCGAAGTTAGGATATTATTTTCCCTGCCTCACTCTGAAACTGGCCAGAAATGATCTCCAGCTCGAACTGATGCGAAGGCAGCCACAGCAAGGGAACGCTGATAAAGTTCTTGTCGAGAATAATTTTGACACATGGCGATCAAAGTTTTCTGCAGTACTTTTACAACTGTTATGTGCAAGTGCACAATTAAAACTCTTCTTAATGACTCAAACTTGAACACTTTTCAAACTTTCTAACCAAGGTTGAATATCCTTCATTTGGCAGACGTTCTTAAATAATTATTATAGATGATGATAATTTTTGTTCAGCAGACTCGCCTGCTTCGCTTTCAAATTTTTCATTCAACTAAGTTTACAAACGGCACACATGACATGTGACTTCCCACTCGCTGTTGTTTTTGGCATATGAACTTCTGGTCGTTTTGTAAAATTAAAAACCAGTAAAATTTATCTATAAGTTCCAAGCATTCAACCGTACCGAATTTAATAAAACAATTGAAAGGCTGCGGGCAAGAACGTTCCCTAGATTTTTTGCTAAAATCGAAAATGGCCAAAACAGCTTCAAACTTTGCATGCTGATTTGTTTATACCTGTAGAAAACTGCCTTGCACTTATTTCCCCTCGTTTCTGTTGCGTATTCCAGAAATAAAGTGTGCAAAAACACTTGCATGTCACAGTCAGCGTCTTTCGGAACTGCTTTGTTACACAATACTATTAGCATTGTTTTTGTTTTAGGTTTTTTCAAATGTTGACTTTAACTCTTAGGGTTAAGAGTTCCCAGTTTTATTAGAGTTAAGATTAGGGTTACCGCTTGAAACTAGGGTTAGCGTTAGCGCTTAGTGTTAGGGCTAGCGTTTGGGGTCAGTGTTTCAGGTCAAGGTCAACGTTTGGGGTCAGTGTTTCGGGTCAAGGTTAGAGCTAACGTTCAGGGTTAGGGTTATTGCCTAGCACTCTGGGTTAGGGTTATTGCTTAGGGTTAGCGCTTTGGATTAGGTTACAGTTAAGGTCAGGATATGTTACGGTTGGCATGTGTTAGGCCAAGGAAAACAATCTCGACTTAAGAAATCTATTGCACAAATTGATACCTAAATCAAGTCAATGATTAGTGCCTAGAGAAAGACATTAAACGTTTTGCAAATTGGCTACGTCAGTGATTTATAAAATGTTCCTAGGTGAAACTATTTTTTTGGCCGGTACAAAACTGCTCACTCCATGAAATGATTAATTCTGACAACACAGAAAGAGGAAGCCTTAAGCTAACACGCTGCTCATACAGAAAAAAAGCGCATGAAACAGAAAATTTATCAGCAAAGGAACGCTGAAATACAAAGCAAAGCTTACATTTGAGCTGAAGTTTTCTTCTTCCTAACCTGCGATCAGGCGTTCTGAGTCTTTTTTCTTTGCGATGGGCTCGATCCTATCACAATTCAAAGTAATCATCTGCTTGGAAATCCACCATACACACTCACGGAATGCTTGCTTGCCAATTTAACCGACCTGCATTCTTTTTTGGCCCGTAGAAACGGCTTTAAATCTGTTTAAATTAACTTTTCACCTAACACAGGTCAAATTCAAGGACTTTGCTGCCTGGCCACCTTTCTCACCAGTTCCCAGCCGTGTTTGAGTCACGTTAAAAGTCACACACACAATAGTCATGGCTCTTGCTTTATGTATGAAAGATTATTATGGGATTTCCCAGAAATTTTTGGAGCGAAGGATGCTACATGTCTGATTTCAAGAAAGTAATAAGAGTCTAGAAAGCAGTTCTAATTTCCAAAACTGACACATGCCAAAGTTTAGCAAATGAGCTCTAAGTCCATGACAAATGCTTTGCTTTGGAAGAAGAACCATTTCTAGACTCTTACCGCCTGGCTCACTTGTTCCTCAACGGCTAAGTTAAACCATGATCTCGGAACAAAAACACACCCTGGTTCTTTGAGGCATGCTGGTGACTCATCAAGGGTCAAAGGCTTAATGATGCCAAATCTCCTACCAGGCGGGCACAAATATTCCTCGAACAAGCGTTGAATATCGGTGGAAATAACAAGCAAACTATGCTTAATGAACAGGTAAGCTCTGGATTTGTGTTACTGCTTTGCGCGCCAAAAGCGCACATCACAATTCCAGCTAAAAACATATCAATACCAGATCCTAGCAAGTAAAAACTGCAATTCAATTTCAAAAGATATGTTGGTTTTTGAAAGAAGTAGAGAAACAGAATGAAAAAAAACATTGATGGACCTCGTATCGACTCGAACCGGCGTCATGACAAAACAAATTCGAATCAGCTTCGTTCAGCGCTTATCCTCTTGAGCCAACAAAACAACAATGAGAAATCATTCATACTTTAGCCAAACTAAAGGTTTCTTTTGGTTTTTCGTTTAACAATAGATGCCGCATGGAAAACCGAGTCAGTTTTGTATATGTTATTTCTAGACAACGAAGAAGAGACCCTGCGAAACAAACTTCAGAGGAATGTTTCTCAGGTAAAACGAAGCCCACATGTCAAAATTCAGCTACTTTTGAGTACTTTGAAAATGGCCAAAAAATCTAGGGGACTTTCTTGACCGCAGTCTTTCAATTATTCCATTCGCATTTGTTGGATATGAGATGGTTGTAGCCAACGAGGCCCGTACTATTTACCATCACATATCCAACACGTGCTCATGGAATAATTATTGTTAAATATCAACTTAATTATCACATACCTTTATTTCAAAATGGTGTATAATGTTATTCAGGAATGCAACTTAAGTGTCATAGTGATTTGAGTCCCACTTAACAGAAAATATCCAACTGCTCAAAACAAGAAAACTAGAAATTATTTTTTTAATATCCTGGTGACCATTTCCTTTATAGCCTGAGTTCGACACAAAGTCGCAAGACTTCAGCACAACAGCTTCACAGTAATGTAATTGCACGTATCAAACATTGCTTCAAACTCATCCTACAATACCAGCCACACTTGAGCTTTGCTGGTTAGCATGGCTCATCACAAGTACAGTGTAACATCATGATGATAATTATATAATAAAGTATCAGTCACTAGTAACTCCGACAAGTAGTGAAGGTCACAATACAGTTTTGTGGGATATCAGTTAATAAATAAATAGCAGCTAGATGTCTGAACAGGTCTAAAAAACCGATGTACAGACTGCAGTGAGCTACATGTACATACCTTATTAGGCGTCTTCATATGAAGGAGTAAAACCCATCTCAAGACAGCTATTCTTGTTTGTATTGACTTGTGTGATAACTGGCAGGTCAACACATTCACCACTGGGCCAAGATCCAACTGCGTACGCGGTTCAACAAAATCATTATCACAATCCATGGATACAGAATCACTATCCACATCTTTATCATCATCTTCTGTAATCAATCGCATCAAGCTTTGATTGACTGTTTTGACGACTTCTTTGATATATAGATACTGTCAAGGACTCTACAATCTCTTACTCGAGTGATACTTAATTAAATCGAGGATATTACATGGCCATGCCGAGATACAAAATTTTTCTTTGAGTATTGAAGAATGATTATCTTATCATAGCCATCTGGAGGGCATACATGTAAAATGCTAGTGCATCTGATGTCTGCCAAACAAACTTTATTGTAGGTATTGCATCACCTTATACATATTTTGTCTATTATCAGCCATGCTATGAAATACAATGTCATGTAAAATACGATCCTCCCAGTGCATTCTTGAGTGCATTCTTGAGTGCATGAATGTCCTTTCAAGGCAGGTGCACCAAATGGCCACTGGTAATAATTCATGCAGCTGTAAGTGGCTGAAAAGACATGGTATTTCTTTAATATATAAAAAATAAAAGACAAGTTATGGTTTTCAATATTATCATTCCGTGGAAGATTTAATGAAGCTTTGCTTATTAGCTATGAGCGACTGAAACAGTCAAGTCATATAATAATAGGGGTAGACAACCTTGTCAAACTCATAAAAAATTCAATTGCATGAGGGTTTCTCAATACCTGATCTCCACACCTCAAAGTTCATCAAAAATACGCTGCTAGATGCATCATAATGATATTATGTCACTAGGTGATTGGAAATGAGGTCAGACACAGTGTTTTGTTTTTTTTGAGATATACGCATAAACAGTGGAATCTTGATTTCTTAAACCCTCAGTTTTTTTAAACCTCCTAATAACTCAAATCTAATATCATTTCCCTCTCCTCAGTTTTACACTGTTAGTAATTTAACCCTAAATTTCTCAAACTACCCGATTTTTCAAACCAATTTTAGTTTCTCTTGGAGGTTCAAAAAATCTGGATTCCACTGTATTACAGCGGTTATCAGTCATACGCACCCTTCAACAATTTTTTGCCATTTCATCATTTTGGTGGACGTCAATCAAAATGTATCCATGACAATAGTTGTGTCAGTTTCATGGCCATGTTTGATCGTCGTTTGATCAGGAATAATCGCTCAGTTATTAAGACAAAGTAATTTGCATTTCGCTGAAATGGAGGGCTACTGTGAAGAGAAAACGTGGTTTGTCTTTGAATTGCATTAGCAGAAACACTTTCTGCGAGCGAAAGGTTTGTGAAGGCGGCGTACGAAACAAAACTAGAGCCGTAAGTGATCCGCCAAAGAGAAAGTCAAAGAAATGAAAGACACAAGTTAGCTGAAAAAGTTGGCCTCAAATGATTCGCCTAATGTGGAGATTGGCTTTTTATCAGCTTGTTATGGATGCAGATTATTTTCGCCGCAGAAATTCTTGTCATTAGCCTTGCTAAAACATAATCCATGCAGAGATCTATCCTGACGAGTTTCAAGCGTGGCTGGAATACCAGACAGGCAAATTGCACATGCAAAGCAAACTATCAAGTAGGATTGTCAGTAATAAAAAGGTAATGAAAGCTGCAAGAAATTAGTAGTTAGATTTTTGTAGTTCATTCTGTAATAAAGGCTATTATTTATATTTAGTTCATTCTCATGTTGTTGTCATTGTACACGATTTGTAAATTTGCAGCTTCAAAACATTGTCTGTGAGCAAGACAAACGAGTCTTACTTCTCAGTTTCTGTTTATTGATGAGTAGAGTAAATATGAAAGACTCAAAGAAACTCGGATACTCCGAGAATTGACACTGAAATTAAAATGGTTCTGGAAACTCCGCTCGCTGCCATTGCCATGGATACATTTGATTGACGTCCACCAAAAGGTAGTTTTTGAAATGGGAAAAAATTGTTGTAGGGCGTGTGTGACTGATAACCACTGTAAAAAATTAAAAAAAATCAAATTTATTATTACACTGTGAGATTATTGAGACCACAGTCATAAAAGGATATTTTGCTTGTCTTGTTCATAAGCCATGCAAGGCAATATTGCTTTTAAAATTTCTGCATTGAAAGGCAACATAGTCCGTCCTGAAAGTGTGATAAACTCTCTTAACCAGGTGATCGCAGTAAACTGAATCACCTCATCTGAAAAAGAAATGAACAAAAAAAAAATGAATAGAGAAATAAAGTGAAGGATGTTACTACTGGCAATAAATTATTAATAACCTTTTGGATCATACATGGGTGATGCCTTTTCTTAGCTCTTATAGCATTTCCAAATACTGGCATATGCAGAGATACCGCTGACTGGAGGATCAATCCCAGTACAATGCTGACCAGTTCACTTCGGCCAAGTATTCACTGGTCGGACATTTTGCTTCAGTTCATTTACGAACACTAGCTATTACAACTATTATAACTATTATAACTTGTTGCCTCATTCGTCACTATATTTACGTAAGTTGATTCTCGTTTCTAGGCATTTAGCCTTTTAGTTTCTCCATCTTACTGTATTATTATTTACGTTTGTGTATTAGGACTTGTTCATCATTGTGATTATTAAACTGATCATCATCGAGAAGGCTCACTTGCTTTAGTATACAAGTGTAGTACTTGATGAAAGTGATAAAAGCTACAGCCCTAGACAGAACTACAGGTGTTGAGACCTCCACCCTTTTAATGTTGTCCAGGCTAATACAAGAACATTTTATGTGTTGGTTTTCTGGCCAACACAGCATTGAATGTAGCACCACACACAGTTCAACAGCTTTGTCAAGGGTTGTAGCTGGTACATCAAATAACAGACCCTGAAATTACAGAGACCTGCTGTTGACAGACACGTGTAAATCTGTCACTACATGTAATACTATCTATTAAGTGTACACTCTAATTCCTACATTTCATGAGCAAACAGGCTTAAATTTTAGTTCAGCTATCACACATTAACTTCTGGTCACCTTCTGACTGTGAGTGAATAACCAAAATGTTGACCATGTCTGCAAAATTGACATTTTTAGATTCTCTCTTGATGCCTCTCAGGAATTCGCCAAGGACTGCTTCACACCTGCACAGTAACAGATACACAGATTATAATTAAGACAACCACATAGCAGAATGGACAGTATTCCTGGCATTTTCGTTTTTTTAAACACTTCGTGAAGCATAGATGCCCCTGACTAAAAGTTCTGTAACAGGAGAATTGTACACATACAGCATTAGACCAGTGGAACAACAATGGCGGATGCAAACAAAATGCAGCAATCATAAAAATTGTTCATGATATAAATGGCATTGTGTAACAATAGCCTGATGATAACTAGCACACAGTAAGCAGTCTTTATGATATGGCAAGGTGTTCTTGAGAGAAATCTGAGTGTTCTGATTGGTTCTTTCTTGATCGGGATTTCACCATATGGCTTTTGGGCCAAGGAACTGGTCATAAGCTGTGTATCTTTTGGTTTTTGGAAGCTAGCAAATTCAAAACAAGAATGGCCCGAGAGCCATGTAATAAACTACTTAGTAAATACTAACCTAGCTTGCTCAAGGCATACGGCCAGGGAATAATGGCCCTGGGTTGGTTTTTGTATGTACCTCGCTGTGCTCAGTCTGCACTACCATGACCTCGGGCCAATATTCCCCAGTATGGCCCTTACACTCAGTTACTGTAGTAAGAGGTTAGTACAGCTGTATATCTCAAATGACAATATTTAACATGAAGCAAATGCTGTCAGTACTTTTATCAAATCTTCAGGAGTTTGTTTCTGGGCACCATCATTCAAACCCAATATTTTTGCTTAAGGTTTCACTTGAGTGCAGTTGCGAACAAAAATTGTCAATAACTGCTAATAGTAATATTATCAAACATGGACCATAATTACATTTTTCTAATCTCCGCATTGCGATCCTTGAAGATTATAAATAGCCCATCAAGGAATTCTGGAAGGTGTGCGATAAGATCGAGGTCTGGTACAGCATCTAAAACCACCAACTGAAGCAAGGCAACATACAATGAATGTTAACACTTCATATCAAATTCTTCATAATTTAAAATCATTTTAAGATTTTTTATTTGATTTAAAGAACATACACTTACCCAGGAGACAAGAAATTGTTTTGCAAAGGGGTTAGCTGTATAAATTCTGTCTCTTAACAGAGGAATGAATGACACCAAGTCAAATGAAGAGCTTTCTGTCACAATATCCTGCAAAAACAAGGAGTCATGATGTCACTGAAGTACAGTAACTTCTTTCAACAAAAAGAAATTTTTAAATGCAATGTAGTATATAATTCTCTAATTTGCAGAAATCATTGATTGAATGCAGGTCCTACTGTAAATCTTCAACTACTGGTACATGTAATCACAGTGCATTGGTGAGTTCGTTTCAAATATATTGTATTGCACATTTTATCAAAAATCAGACATACATGATTATATACATGCTTACATGTATATTCATGTACATATGTATTTTCACATGTCATTTCAAGACTATAAACACATTGATCAGTCTCAAGTCACTCATATAAGGATCATTGTTGAGAACTTATCCTTTGTAACTACTGATCTGTAAGTTCATTTAAACTTAAGTTGATAATACATGTACATGTAACTTGCCTTAATTAACCTATCAAGTAGTTCTGCTCCATTTTTCACATTGGGATCGGGATCAGCAGCAAGCTGAAAACATAATAGTAATAATAATATTAACCAGTAATAATAAGTCTCTCAGAAAACATTTCTAATGATTTGGTGCAGTGCTGCTATAAAATAGGATGGTGGATGATGATCTGTATTACAACTAAAGTTTTAAAAAGCACTGCTACTGCATATTGCTGTTATCCTTTCCCCTACCCAATACAGAGAGTCATACAAGTGGGGAGAGCGGGGGGGGGGGGGGAGGGGGGGGGCGGGGGTCTCTGTCATGGTTCACGAACGGAAAAAATAGAGCATCACAGATCACAGATATATAAATTTCATTTTCCTGAATCAAGGAAGTAAGATGTAAAAAGATGTCCTAGAAGTAAGATACCCTTTTTGGTAATTTGTTGTTACACTTACCTAGAAAGAGTGTTTGAAGAAAGAAAAAAAAGTGAAAAGCTTAGTCAAATCGCATACCTGCATCACTCTCGATAGATGATTTTAACCATTCGGAGGACTCATATCTCAAAATCATGTAGAAATGAGTGGTAGAATAATGAATATCAGGTAATAATTCAAGTTCTCCACAGGTCGCGCAAAACCTTCAGGTCACAAGTCACAAAGAATAATATTTCCTAAATTCATGTTTCATTGAAAATGAAATCTGCTCATGCATCATGGGAATACCCCTGTATCCCCTGTGGGTTCTAGATAGGTGTTCCACATTGAAGGTGGGATACATAGGAGGGACTGTGTAAGTGAATTTTTGTTTCTGTTTCATTATGCGTGAGAAAGGCAAGTGTCAAATATTACCAAGACTTTTGTCCATGTGCAGGGCTGTCACTAAGGGCCGGGAGCCCGGGATTTTCCCCGGCTACTACAAGTCTGAGCCCCAGCTACTTCGATACAAAATGAAAATATTGAAAAGAGAAGAATGCATCAAATTACAAAATTATGAATTAAAAAACAAACCAATAGTTTATTAATACAAACTCTTATTCATCTTTTAAAGAGATTCGACTTTACAATCCCTGTGAAACTGACTGAAAACACATAACATTCAACAATGTCATCTTTCGAAAGCGCACAATTTTACGAAGTGTTCATTTCAATTGGTTTCTCGTTTTTGGTTACGCGTAAAAATGTCATCCAAAAAACAAAAGGCAGAAGTGGACAAACAAAGAAAACTGGATTTCTTCTTCTCTTCTATGTAGCTCCGCTTCAAGGTAAGATTACAGTACGTTTAACTGAACAAACAACCGTTTGGTCTTCAGCATTTCTCTTTTGAATCAACCACTGAGATCAGGCCTGAACGAATTTGCAGAAGATGCGCGTGGCCTAGTAGTTGTCACACATGGACTTGCCATTGTTGCACTTTAAACAATTTCTACAAAAAAAGTCGGCGATCAGTTAACTACAAACTTACAACATTAATGTGGTCTTCCTCTCGCTCATTTACTTATATAAACTATAAGTGCCATTTTGTAGAACATGCAAAGCAACTTGCACAAGACAGCGGTGTGTGCAAACAGACATACATGTAAGAATCTTTTTTAACGTACCCTGCAGTAGTGCTATTGATCTTATTGTAAAAAGTGCTACAGTGTATATCAGAAATAAATTGATATTAATTTATTTCTTATTATTACTCACTGGTCAGATGCACTAAACTAATGATTTTACTTAATACTTACCTTACTCAAACCATCAAAGACATCATTGAAGAAGGGCAACACAGAGCCTCGTGCTACCTTGGCAATGTTATAAAGGGCTTCGCAAGCATAGTACCGCACCCTACTGTCCTGGTCATAGAAACAAGTCAGCACTGGAGGAATGAGATTCTTCAAATACAGACCAGCATCCTGATAAAGAATTCAATCAAATTCAAACATTCATAGCCTTTCAGAAAAGTTTCTATATGTTATGCAGTTATGCTGCAAAGCACACTGTATCTATATGTAGTCAACAATGTCAGCATTTGTGGCTGGGATTTCACATGTTACATGACAGAGATTTTAAAATTCATTAGAATATTATATGACTTAACAGCATTGCTCTATTAGTACAGCTGTAATAGTTACTGTAGTAGTTATTAATAGTACATACATGTATTAAGTGCAGATAAACCCAATCCATTTTGAAGATTTGATACCCGTACTTAAAATATGGCAAAAGGTGGTATCTTATGATGTCTGATATGATATTATAAAAAATTTATGTTGATTGGCCTCAACACCTGCACATGTACAGTGTGTTTGAGCTTACCATGTTTGATTCTTTTTAACTAAATATAATAGTTACTTATCAACAAAGCTTAGCCTGGAACCGACATTTACTTAAAATTAATGAACTACCTAATGAAATAAATTATAATCAACAACAGGAGGAAAATGAAGTTCTGCTAGAAAGCAAAAATCTGTGCTACAGTGTAACATGAAGTTTCACTATAAGTGTTGTTTAGTACATGTATCCTCCTCCCTCAAATGACTATATACAAACAAGTGAATTGAAAAAATATGTATGAAAATTCAATACAATTTGATAAAAACTCAATATACTTCCCCCCCCCCCCCCGAATGAGTGCCCCTCTATCTGCCAAAATTCAAAATAAACACCCCTTTCAAATAAAGTGTTAGTACCCCCTCTCCTCCCATTTTGTAGACAAGTAATGTGACAACAAAGATGTATAGTTTTGTCAAGTAGTATTTAGTACATTGTTTCAGTTTGTGAACACATTCAGTTTGGAAAGAAAATTATTAGTACTAATAGTACACCACGATTTACTTGTAAACTTCAGGATCAGCTTTTCATGTCAAAAAACAGCTGATATTGTTGTTTACTCGCACATGATGAATCAAAAATGATCTTGTCATGCCAAGATTTGGGAAAAATTAAATAAGCACCCCCCCCCCCCCTTGGGTCAAAGGTCCGGTCCCCTGCTAAATTTGAAACAAGCAATCCAGGCACTAATTCAAGGATTAATGGTAGTTTGAAAAAATGAAATATAATTTCTCAGCTTCACAGAGTTCTGAGAATTACATCATTCTGCACTTTCTCATGATGAGCAAGGTTATAACAACAGCAGCATTCTGTCTTTTGTTAAGGGTAGCACTCTCCATTCTAACAGCCTGATGTTAATGTTAAACAGTTGGGCTAATGCCTCTAATGTTTCTAAGAAAACTTTTTAACAGGTGACTAACCAATGCATAACGCTTTTTCCTGTTTAACGGATAAGTGTTAAGGTATGTTTTCCTGTGCACAGTCACAATTGACCAGGTGCAAGCAGGGTCTCTCCTCACTCTTTCTAGGGAGCAGTAAGATGAGAGACCCTGGGAACGAAGTTGATCTTAATTAGCATAGAGTTTTGCAATTTTATTTCTCTTTCTTTTAATTTTGTTGTGGGTTCATGAAAAACTTGTCCTATTTGTAGTTTCCCCAAAGAAATGGCCCGTGGTGTGTGGATGTGAAATCTGAAAGGCTTAGAACTGGTGCAAATAGCCCAACATGAATAATCACAAACTTGCAACCACAACAGCTCAATGGGAAAACTAGACTGTACATGTTTTGTAGAAGTTCTGTTTATTTCTAGAAATTTTCCTATGGATTGAACCAAATGTAACGGTATATGTTCCAGTTAAGTCCCAATCAGAATTTCCAGGAATATTTTTGTAAGGGGAAAAAAACCTTTATCTTATATTTAACAATTATTCACCAAAGTGGAGGTGAATAGTGGTGGATATTTACATGCACCGAGCCGTGAAGCGCTGAGGTAAATATCCACCACTATCACCGACACTGAGGTGAATAATAGGTGAATAATATTTTTGTAAGGGGAAAAAAAACCTTTATCTTATATTTAACAATTATTCACTGAAGTGGAGATGAATAGTGGTGGATATTTACATGTACCGAGCCGCAAAGCGGCGAGGTAAATATCCACCACTTTCACCAACACTGAGGTGAATAATTTATACACCTCAGAATAATTTATTCACTTCACTAAACGGCGTCAGAATGGCTCTAAAATCGGCACAAGAGACAAGTTCACGACACATTTGAGGTAGGAAAACTTTATTTCAAATGAGTTTTTTACAAAATTTTTTTTTTACGATCTGCGATTTTCCCATGCAATAAACCACTTTACAGTTGTCTCCTTGGTGACCTGGCCTTTGAATGGCAGTGAGGCTGGAGGTGATCTTGCTTAGATAGACATCTCTGCATTTGTCATGTAAATGCACCTTGTTAACATTAGAACAACTTGATTTACACAACAAAAGCAGTGAGGTCTGTATGAACACAAGGTCACTGGCAGCCTCACTGCCATTCAAAGGTCAGGCCACTGAGCAGACAAATGGTCTATTCTCTATATAAATGATGTAACCTCCGGAGGTCGTGGGTTCGATTCCCACCGAGGTCAAAAGATTTTTTCTTTACCTCGTGTGGTTCCCTGATTCCCTTTACTAGGGCTAACGCCCAGTGGTTTATTCATGGGTTAAATAAGCACTAAAATTTACACTTCAGAGTTAATTCTCTGTTACATCATTTTTGTTCATAGTGCTACGCGGCACAACATTCATATTCTCTATATACACAAGCTGTTGCATACACCACACATTTTGACCTTAGGGAGCCTGTGGTTTTTTGCTCATGGATGTTACGTAACATCCATCAGCGTAGAAGGCAATCGGATGGCGCTCGATCACTCATTCACTCACTCACTCGATTCTGATTAATTTATTAATTAAACCCGGATTAAATCATTTCTCCTATCCCCCCCCTGCTTAGTATGGTTCTTGTCCTAGGCACTTCGTGGTGTAGGTTCAGCAGGTTTTAGCAGGGTACTAGAAAGGTGAATTTTTTTGTTCGACAACATGGAGTTCATATGTATGGTTTTTGGATGGTTTTTGGTTCAATTCGTGGAGTTGGAAAATTGAAATTTGACAAGCTAAGCAGCAGTCGCTGCGACAAATGGACATGGAAAGACTAGAAGAACGTGCGGCAGCATAGCGTATCGCAGCATGAGGATGGGCTTTCGTACTTTTTTAATGAGGAGACCTTTTGTGGAGTGCTATAATTGAAAATTATAAAGCTAAGGAACATTAGCTTCGGCAATATGGAAAAGGCGACGATGTCACAACCGAAAAAAATGCCTGGTAAAATGTTACCTGAAGGAGGTAACAATGCAAAGGCCAATGAATGGAATTTTTGCGGGTGAAGGAGATTAAAGTGTATTGCTCATTGGAAACAGTCTGTTTCTCGCTATAGGTTAGTGTCTCTTGCCTTTTTCTTTACATCTTTGGCCTTCATGCTACCCTTTCCTTGTTTATGCCTGCAATGCAGGGCATATTTGTTAGGGATACACTTGGCCTTATTTTAGGAAAGTGTTGCAAAGTTAGGCATAGCGTGACAAAGCCTTACAGTTACAAAACAATTTCGGAATTAAGAAACTTGGTTACATATTACAGTCCGAAATATAACCTATGTATAAGCCTTTGTTGTTAACGTAGCCATGTAAATATCTCTACTACTTGTCGCTTGGAATATAAAAAACTAGTTCCTGATATCCGTTTTAAAACATGTCCCTCGATAAAGCTTCAAATATATTCATCGTACAGTTCATTAGGTAACTGTTGACATACTTAATACAGTTCTCCCCTTTGGCAACATAACGCCACTTCTGTTGAATTAAATTTGATAAGATGTTTTAAGGAATACCATAATTTAAAACGCAATAAGCGCAGAGACATGAATTGAACTTTAGCATAAATAATGCTGGTACGATATTTGTTTTGAAATCCAATGTGTTGTGGCAAATGATTTCATGGCTAATGTTGTAGCTCAGCATTTGTTGAAACTTTAGACAAGATAGTTATTTTCGTAACCATGCCAAAGTAATATTATATTGTGTTTGGAGATATCTTTTTAGCATAAGTATTTCTGTGCTATGCTCTAATGTGCAGAATGGCATGTTTTTGGCAAGATAAACCCATCACATATTAACCCGAGACAGTGTGTGGAGTTCTTTTTTATTTATTTGGTGAAATAAGGTAATAGGTGAAACAGAGATGTTTGGGAAGAACGCATGTGTTGTTATGTTCTTTAAAGATAACCAGATGTCGATGTAATTGTATGGGGGATAACAAGTTGTTAAGTGAATTTGTCATCATATGTCACCGGTGAAATCATGCGATTGTGAAACATGTAAGCTAAGTTGACCTTTATGAAAGGGATAAGATTTGCTAGGGCTATCAAATGGTATTCGTGAGAATGTGAGCGGTGCTTTTATTTTTGCGAGGAAGCTTTGTGACATAGTTTGTCTTGAGAGCAGCCAGAGCACTTTAGAAAGTACACGTAGAGATGGTGAGCAGCGAAAAGTTTTTTAAATTTTTCTTTAGCTGAAATTTTTTTCTTTAATACAAAGAAAACGTTTTGCACCCATTCCAGTAGCTTAGAGCCAATTACGCCCTAATTGTTTGATGCCAAGTTACTTCAGGTGGCTTCACACGACCTTCAATGTTACGTGATGTAATATATCCAAAGCGTTGTAATCGGACATTGTGAACAGACCATGAGAAGACGGTAAATTGTTTTTTTTTGGGTTGTTATTGTTAAATTATTCTTATCAGTGCTGGCCGGATGGGCCGCTTGGCACATACACTCTTTTTTTTATAATACGAGTATATTTTATAAGAATGTGAAAGCTGAAATCTGCGAAATTTTAAGAATATTTTAAGAATAAAGCCGAGGCTGAGATTTTTGAAAAGGATAGATATAATTTTGTGTTGAAACATCTGTAAATAAAATACAATTTCCTTTTGTTTTTTTAACCATATAAAACAACCCTTGCTGGTTAACAAGGAGTTTACTGCAGTGATTACACTTGATTGTCCTTGACATAAAAAATTCAGGTACTTTCGTTTCCATCATACTATATCTAGTGTCGGCATTTGACATGGCATTTAGACCTCACTGACTGCAACGAAAAGCGATGGAGCACATGCACAATGTAACACAATACAGATCTAAATACCAAACACTTATAATTGATACCCCAATAAATTCTACAACAGAAATGTCACAAGCTATAATTTAAGAATAATGCAAGAATGTTTTCAGCCTAAAATCGGCAGAAAAATAAGAATATTCAGCCTGGGCCAGAAAAACAACATTCTTATAAAACAAAAAGAGTGTATGCAGACTTTGACTTCCAACATCTGAGTTTCCATTTGCAGAGCAAGTGCACTGTGCAAAACATTTCCCATGAAAACCATGAAAATCACTTGATTTTCATGCGAATGACCATACAGGTGACATCATATTTTCATACCAATAGTTTCGCTCAAAGACTCGTTTTGCCACAGCCCTGGGCAAAAGTAAACTTGGGATTGGACTGTTCATCCATGAGCTGCTCAGGGAGCCTTAACATTACATGTACATGTAATTTATTGACAAATTAT
>CM042746.1:19967095-19972178 GCA_022496165.2 Catalaphyllia jardinei | reverse complement strand
ATTTTTTTGGCAATTTTTATTCCGCCTCATTCCTTAATTCACCTGAGAATGTCCATCTGCCACAGCCCTGGCTATATTTAACATTGATTGACGGTACAATCAAGGCCCACCTTGCCGCCTACTTGAAGGCTTGGAGTGCAGCATACTTTGGGAAAATAAACTGTTGCTAAACAATGGCAGTGTTGCATGCAATTTGCAGCCAGAATATGACTTTATCAACAGTTTAATATCGTTACAAACAGAAATCAAGGGCCGCTCTTGTAAGATCAAGACGTTTTAAATGTGAACATGACACATCCACGTGTCCCGGCTATTTCATGCGTTTGGTCCGTATGCCATAATTATCGGATAATGGAATCATATAAACGCCGGACTGACCCTCCATTCTTCCGTACTTCTGCACAAGCCTTAAATCTATTCCAAAGCATAAGGCCTTATAATTCCTTGTTTTAAATGGAACGATAAATGAGACTTAACGATATTTCTGCGAGACAAAGCATTTGACATTATCATTCAACATGGCAGCTTCCATCACCCTTGAAGCTAATGTTTCATTAGTCACGCTTAACTGAGGGCAAAGCTCTCTAATCGTGAATTGTATTTCCTTGAGCCTAATAAGTAGTTATCGATTGACTCCGATCGATGCTTGTGTTGATGGACAATAACTTCAATGAATAACCGATATATAGATATTTCGTGGATATTTGAGAAGGTTATCTAAGTGAAACATGATACACAAAACACGCGGGGGCGCCTTTGAAGTCACGCAAACGACATGGGCCAATATAATATACGAACTGAATTTTTAATAAGGTACCCTACGCAGTGGAGAATCATTTGTGGGAGCAGTACCTGATTTTAAACGGATTATCTTTGGAAACTGAGCAAAAAAAATGGCCGATTGTCCAGCTATGCAGATAGACGAAGAGAGCGCTGCGGTGCCCATGGCAAGTTGGGAAGCGGAGGCTGTTCATGAATACGGGAAAACCTATGCACGCAAATATTCTGACTTCAGAGACGATCAAGCGACGGTTTGGACGAGCATGTATGAGAAAAACCTTGGAAGAAAGGTCAGTCGTCTTCCGCCGTGGGAAGTCTCTCAAACTGGTCGAAAAGAGAGCTCTGAAAAACACTTTGGTGATCCAAACAAAAAGGATTTTGCTTCCGTTCACTTGGAAAGGGCTGCCGATGCTGGTGCGCTGAGTTATAAGAAGCATTTTGACACAGCAGAGCACCGGCGAGCAAAGAGGAAGGGTAAGAAAACGCGAAGCGGCAGCTCCGATTCAAGCAAAGAAGGAGATGCAGCAAGCAAAGGAAAGAGCGAGAATGAAAGGACATCATCGCTTTCTGAACAAGACACGGAACAAACGACTGCGAAGAGTGAATAAACTTGAATTAACAACAACTAACACTGCTCAGCACTTTTCGTCTCTCTTCAAAAAAAGAAATCGAGGTATTCCAAGTCAATTGATCTAATAGAAGTATTGCATCTTGTTCACCAAGCGTAATGAACTAAACATGAGTTTTTAATCTAGTCAAATGCTGTTTGAAAGTTGGGAAAATGCGTTGAACCGGTGTCACAATCAATTTGAACAGACTTGGCGGGATATTAAAATCCGTTTGAATTATTTGGCTCATAAAAATTAAAAATAAGTACAGTTTGTGATTTTATTCACTCTTTTCGATAGCTCTGTAAATACAGATTTTTACCAGTCTGAAGAGACTAAAAAAATTGACTTTGCTTTACGAAAAGTGTGGCCCTCTCAGTACATTAAATCATAACACTATCATGAAATTGAGCCGTGTTGAAAACACGTGAAATGGACAATGTCGATTTCACCGAAGACAAAGGCTCCCCATTACACAAAGTAAACACCTGTATATTTTGCTTATTTGGGTCAAGTAACATAGAGTTAAAAGCACTTTCTTAAGTGCCTTCGACAGTGGACATTTTCGTCAAAATTTTAGAGCGTGACCGCGGCTTTGAAGGGCATATAATCATTGCGTTGATGTAAAAAATAAATTGTTTGTAATGAGATTTTCGCCGCACAGCAGACACAGGGGAGGAAGTGTCCCAGATTGATTACAAAGTGTACTAGTTTCGTTCTTTTCTTGTAACGTGTGATTGTGATTTCACAAATAGTTCGATGGAAATCATGATTAAAACAACAAGATGTGACTGAATAATGCATTGTTAGCATTTAGTGTTGATGTGAAGTGTACATTGGGATAATTCGTGTCTGAGGCTCGATATACGGAACAAGCTAATATTATATTGAGAGTGGAACCAAGTTTCACCCGTGTGATAACACAGCCATGAACTTTGACTTCTTGGTGGACATCGGAAGTCGATTAATGTTTCAAACGTGACCAACAGTCAAACCTGAGTGGGACGCAATTTTCAGGCGAGCTTATCTTAGCTTTGTAAAGTGACAACGCATCAGCTATCGCCAATTTCAAATCAAGTTTGAAATGCATTTTAATACACGCAGACACGGAACAGTTTATTGCAATTAGATCATTTTACGGTATATTTGTAGTTTTTAAATTCCTCGATTGGTATGATACCAGGAACTTCTGTGAACATCTGTGATTCGCCAATGACTCAGTTTTATGCAAATTTTAGTACACTCCCAGGTCAACACATATATTCACCTTTTAAAATAATGACAACACGCACAGATAAGATAAAGCTCTTACCCAAAACGTCGTTCAAGCCTGTCACTGCAAGTTTAACCAAAGGCAACTATTCTTTAGCCTGGACGAGGGCAAATCGGATCAACAAAATGGGAAATCGGGGGAGTTAATTTTAACAGGAAAACGTCTAGATCTAATATTCTTGTCACCAAAAAACAAAGACTATTGTTGAATGAAATGAAATTAAATGAGAAGTAAATCACTGGGTACAAAGGAACACAAAGAAGTTTTGGATTGGTAATTTTCTTGAAGGAAATTGGAATATCACGCCTGTTTTTCAGAGTTATAGAGAAACAATCGTGAAAGTTTGGGAAAGCTCGAGACAGCTGTAAAAGCATTAATTTTCGCCTGCGGCTCTTATTTCGGTAATTTCCACAATATTTTCCTTATCTTTAAACCCACGCTTTTAACTTGATAAATATGGACACATGGAAATTTGTTTTATGTATTTACAAAACAACACAAATGACAGGCTTTTTGTAAAAAAAAGTAGTAATGTGGCGGAGCTAGTCCCAGGAATTTTCCAACGATGAGGTCATGACGTGTTCAAGAAAACTGTTAGACAAAAGCAAATCCAAGACACAAAGTCTACACAAAACCGAACCAGCGTGTTCACCACAGAATTGAACGAGTGTGTTCATGAATCGAAACAGCGTATTCCTTCTCTGTTTAGCTATATCGAACTGAAAGTTCCATCGGGCAGCGTTTTTTTGAAAGAGTGTGTTCACCAGTCGAACCGCTAGAGCAAATCCACTGTTCAAATCTAGGTTCAGTCGGCAGTGTTTCCGGTGTTCAGTCGGCAGTGTTTCTGTCTGTTCTGTGTTTATCATGCAGTCGAATCCAGTGTTTAAAACACAAATCCACAAATCGGACCTGTTTGCCACAGCATTTAACGAGCGTGTTCATCAATCAAACTAGCGTGTTTACTTTCACTTTGACTTTGCCCATCATATTGAACTGAAAGTTACACCATTTTGCTAATGATCAGTTCCTGGTGAATTGTGGGTAGATCCAGTCCTTTGTGGGGGCAAACGGGCAAAATTACAATTTCAAATTATGTCCTAAACTGGCCGTTTGCCCCCACAAAGGACTGGATCTACCCACAATTCAAAAGGAACTGATCATTTGGTGTATTCTCAATAGCCTACTGCATTGCGTGACGAACGTTACCGCCCGGTAAACGCGCTATAATTTTCTCTCGGTAATGTTTGCAGCAGAAGTGAACCAAAAATCCGCCATAAGCCCCCTATTATACCACAAATTATTTGCTCGTTGGCTCTCTATCGATAGGTATACCTAGTTAGTAGAATTCTACTAGTATACTAATGCAAATGCTGTAATCTGATTGGCTGCGCCATTGCACACTATCAGCCGTTAGTGAACAGTGGCTTGGTGTGGTCGACAAAGATCCAACGTTTCCTCGTTTCTCCAAAGTTTTGAAATAACATTTAGAAACAAACGAATAAACGAAAATCCTGAGAAGACTAAAAGGAGGGCAGTTATGGTTTCTTGCATTAAAAATCTCGAAATCTTTGAACGAAACTGATAAGCGTGTGTACACAACTGACAATTTAGCCTGCTCAAATTCCTTAAAGCGTGAAGCTAATTCTCAGACCATAAATAATGGAAATCGTTTTTTGAAGGAAATTTCAGTAGGAATTCTACTAAAACAATTGGAGCTCATACTCTAATTGTTAAATAGAATTTTACCCTCATACTTGTCACACACGCACTTACTGGCCTACGATTTTAGGCGCAGGGTCCAAAATGCTAGAGTCAAAAAGATTCTTTCCACAACCCAGAATCTCCTCTTAGCTTCTCTTGCGTCAGTTAACGATAGTACCAAATCTGCAACTACTCGGAAAGAGTTCCACACGAGCTAAAAAAAAAAAAACAGAACTGGACCGAGGAATACAATGGAATACTGCAACAGGGAAGGCACAGAAATCAAGTATAAATGGGTTCCGACAAATCATTAATTGTTAGGCCAGGTTGAGATACTGACAAAAATACCGAAGCTCTACCGTGACCTGCATAACTCACTTCGATCAGTTACATCAGAAAACATTGTCGCACTAAAGGCTTCCGTCTTAGTGTTATCTGAATACTAGTTTTTTTTTCGCTTTTTCAGTGCCATTGTAGATCGAAAAGATCAAGGACGTTTTAGAGGTTTTGGATGCTGAAAATAATCTTTTATAAGAAACATGTTCATGCACGATGCTACTTAATTAGCACATTAAAGGAGCTACGTCACGGTTAAACGGTTTGAAAATTTAGCCTAAATTTTCAGTTCAATTTCGTTGTTTGCAATCCGTATCAATCTTCTCCATCCTTAACCATCCTTGTTCCCTTATGGTTTATTATTACATTTTTAGTGTCTTCCTAT
>CM042746.1:19926412-19962085 GCA_022496165.2 Catalaphyllia jardinei | reverse complement strand
TCTCTTCTTTCAGCGCACTTAATTAAACTGAGACTGAATCCGAACTGACTTGTTGAAAACGTGCAGTTATCTTTCACATCATAACGGTTTCAAATTTAGCACCTGGTAACTGAATTCAGCTTGTTACTGCGTGTAAGTTAAGGATAAGTTCAGCTCGTATTCTTATGTTTAGAGGGCAGGGTTGTCAGTGGGCTTTAGAAGCCAAAGGACCCCTATAACGTATTTCTACAAAAGCTATTAAATTTCAGGCCGGGCCTTTTTTGCTGACTCATATCTCTAAATTACAAAGCTCCCGCTTTTAAAAAAGCTATAGTTTACATTACATTCAGTCCCACCAGCTTACAAACGGAAAAAAATCAGTTCTATATTCCAGTTCATTTATAAAATGGTAGCAGTTTTCTCTACCGGTTTTGCTCTGGACGACATGCCTATTCCACCATTACGCTTCTGGCTTTTCTTTTACTTGCTCCTTCCGGTTGCATCACACTGTAAGCAATGGTACACGCCATGCTTATCTCAACCAGTCGAAAACACGACTGGAAAGCTAGCCACGGCCAAGGAGAAGGATGGACTACTGTGCTGTACATACCATATACACCTAACATGGAGTAAAACTGCAAACCACACACGGCGATGCCCAAGAAACTCGTTCCTAGCGTGATCTTGGCCACTTTGGTCGTGCTGTTCTTTTGCTTGTTCCACAAGCGTGCCTTTCTCTCGATGGCACCCAGTTGCTCCTGGACTTTTTCCGCGCGGTTTATCAGCTTACAACCGCTGTAGATGAAACTGCCAGAGAGCAGCAAGCCCCACAGAATAAAGAATGACTGGCACACGATCAAAAGGGCGTGCAATTCTGGCTTGATGGACGACGATGTTTCCGCACTGAAGACTATTATGAAGTGGAGTATAATGACGCCTGATAGAAATTTCAGACTTTGCAGCTTATTCGAGGCTATTCTCATCTTTGTGACCTCAAGGAAAGCAAGGTGGATCAAACAAAACGCAGACGTCAGACACGGATAGGCGATTCCGAAGAGAAGCAGTGTCAGCCATTTTGGATCTTCTACGCCATTTTCTCGGGATTCGTACGGATCCAACAACAGGTACACGGCTCTGGTGGCACCAAGGGTAAACAGCAGCGAGTTGATAGCAATAAACAAAGGCTTGCGACCAAAACCTTTTCTTTTCGCCACTAGCGCTAGAGCAATAAATGAGTGGAGCGCTAGTAAGGCAAACAGAGCTCCGAAGCCCATCCAATGCAGCTCCCATGCCAATCCCCAGATTGTCCTCGCAACTGGCCAATCAGGGCCGGGTTCAGCTAAAGCTTCCGTGTACGTGGGTTGTTCAACAGGTTTAATTGTTGAGGTCGACATATTCATCTGCAAGTATTCAATTATTATTTAACAAATAAAGAAGTCTAAGCCGTGTATTACATTGTGATAAAACACGACGGGCATTTGAGAACACGAGGGAAATGTAGAAAACACGAGCCGCAGACTTTTTGCATGTTTTCTTTCTACGTGCTTTTTCCATGTTTTATACTCTGATACTCTGATCAAACATGGGTTTTGACCAATCAGAGTGCGCGAAGGGTGCTAATTTAATTCCTTGATTATTATTGCAGTATGAATTAAGACCTTTCTTCTTGAAATTATTATTTCTGTCGTTATAATATTTACTACAGTAACAAGGCTCTAAAAAATGGAATTTGGATTAGAAGTCAGGAAAAATTAGATTGAAGAACTTGATCTTATCGAAATATTAGCTGTGCACTCACAACTAATAAAGAATTGGGAGTAGGCAAAGGAAAATATAATACTGAATAATTTTAATCTTGTGGGGCACAATAAATGTTATTATTTCCAGCAGTTCATAGGGTTGCAAATGTATATATGTTTATTATTTAGACTAAACTTTTCGTCATAGCGAGGACACACTAAGGCATTCATTACAAGTGATTAAATTACTGTAGCGAAAAACTTGTAAACATTATGTTTTGAAAATTGAATTCTTCTCTAAAAGCAAAAATGAATTCGAGGAAGGAGATTTAAAGATTAGTTTACAATTCTCTTGCCAAGACTTACCCTTTAAGACGCTCTTTCACGCGGTGTATTTCTGAATAATTGTTCACTAATGTATCCATATAAGTTCAAATCATTTTTCTGTTCACATAATGATCATAGGATGTTTATGACATGAAGAATGGTCGGGTGTAACTAAAAAAACTTGAAAAATCCAATTACAGTTTTGCATAAATATCTCAGGGCATATATATAACAGGAAAAATGACTCAGCAAGCATCTTCCCCCGTTAAATAAATTTTTGATGACTCATTTACCTTTTAGAACTTCAGGAGGCGTATATGCCACAATAGCTGGGCCAACAAGGTTTTTGAAAATACGAAACTGAAGTTTGGTAATACAGGAAGTCCGTACAAATGTTTTGTGCAAGTGACTCACTAATATCCCCTTGGTGATTAACTTAGCACCATGAACGTATCGCCTGGAGCGACTTATACAAATGCCAATATCATTAGCGTCCACGAGGTCGGTACGCAACAAACGCTGTTTCAGGAGCGAAGTTTAAGTCAATAAAAGCAAGGTTTCCTTGTTTTTCTATTAAATTTCTCTGTGCTTTTCTTTTAGATATATGCGAGAGCAACTCAAGGAGGGCTTTGTGCCCAAATCCTCTTGAATCTATGAAGTAATCATTCCAGATAAGCGTGAATCAATGAACCTAGAAAGCAATATACCAATACGTGTGTTTCCAGTCATAACATTATCCAAGCTGAAAATACGAAGCCCCAAGAAAAGACAAATGACTTCATTTCGCTTCGTACTTAGTAATTTCCTCATTTCCTCTGATCGATTCAAGTTTTACAACAAAGAAATTACCAAACTTCTAAATTCAGACTTGAGGATTAAATGTTTGAATACAAATCGAATAGAAGCAGGTGCCATGGTCTTTTAAAAATGTGAATAAGAGTTTTGCTAAAAGTCTTAAGTGACCCTCGATATAATTATAAGAAGAAGAAAAATGAAACTTTTCTGAGACTAAAAAATTAAAAAACAAACAAATAGTCCGCACTCGATATATTCTTGTTTAATTAGAGTTCGCACAAAACCTATGATTCTGGCGTTACTGTGTGCATCTTAAGTCTAACTTAAATTTTCATCATCAAAATTAGATAAGAGTTTCTAAATTGTTGAAACCAGAAATTATTGTCTGTAAATTCAGTTAAAGAAGTGTTGCACCTAAGTAGCTTCTATCGATCAAAAATAGGCGAACGAGGAAGGGGATCTGGGCCGAGGCAAATTCTGCTCTTGCCTCCTGGAGTGCTCAGGAAATATTCAGTTGCTCGCTCAAAAAGCAAAGTTTGTACTCACCGCTATTGTACAAGATGGATACTTTTTAAGTCCAGCTTATCTCCTTTTTGTAACAAGGGATTGGCGATCTCAGCCAGGTAAGATGTATACTGTATTGCATGCAATAACAACAACGCGTTTTCTGATAGCAATATTGCACAATTCTAAAATGTAAATATCTCCATCATGCCCGGAGAAGAAGGGGATTCAACCGGAATATGCGCCGCTTAACACACGAAATAAACTTTTTTAGCTAGGTCGGTCTGTGCCCCATTTCAGACCATGATGTGATACCCTTGGGAATTCTTGCTTTCAATTTTTCAAATAGTCGCATGTATACAAATTAATGATAAAAGAAAAATTCTCTAGAGAATATCACGTGATCTGAAATCGGACAACAAACCAATCAAGCTAAAAAGGTCTATTTGGTAAAACTGGTGCATTAAGTTTGGCCGTTTCCAAGAGCTTCCGCTTTTTTCGCTAAAAGTAGGCATTCATTTTTGTAAGTCAATTTTGTCAATACTTTTGTCTTTTTAAAACGTTAACTGGCTTTTCTCCCAGTAGGGCAGCTGTGTTACGTCATTGAACAGGAAGAATCAGCAGTTTTCCATCTGCTGAGGGCGTTTGTCCCGACGGCACTAAAACCTATGACACTGCAATTTCACCTACATGGAACACTCTGATGGCACCTGCACTGGTGAGCTGGAAAGGAAGACGAAAACCTTCGCAAATTGTCATACAGATAAAATAGATTCATCAATTACTCATCATTGCAATTGTTTTGCAACATCCGTGAAAATACGAATTGTATATCCGTGAAAATAAGTGTTGTATTTTGGTCTCAGCAACGTTCTAAGGGTTCTTTTGTAAGTTTCGCAATTTGGGTGGAATTCAACAGAATTCTACGCCATAGAAACAACCCACTATATTGATTTGAAAGGTAGCTTAACCAAAAATACTTTGTAAAAACACCTTGACGATGAAACTTCTCCAAATACAGAAGCATCACAATTGTACTAATTTAAGAATACGAGAAACCTTAGCGATAAAAGAGAGGATAGCATTTAACTCAGCCTCCCCCTACTCATGCAATTCTTCCCCCCCCCCTACCCTCTGTTGGTTTTGAAACGTGATGTTGATTTAGTTCTTGTCGCTACAGCTTACTATACCGTAGATCGATATTATCAATTAGTTGTCACTTTCAAACAAAGTCTTACTTACTTATTTAATCTACCGCGGTTGACAAGCCCTCAGCTGCTATGTCCGTTAGGGAAATAGTCGTAACCGCTAGGTTTTGCGTACGTGTTCTTTGATTAGGTAGAGCCACGAGGTTTTTCTCGGTTAGATCAGTTCTAATGTAGATTTCACTGCGTCAACTTCTACTCGGCATTGGGCCATAGATTTCTCTCTACACTCGTGGTTCCCTAATCTATCAAGTCAAGTTTAGTGCGTGTGCAAACCAAAGTGAGTAACCTATTTCTTTGTTTTCAGTTAAGGATAGTTTTAGTTTTCTGTTTGTTTTTTACTTCAGTTTAGTATAGTCCTTTCTTGCACTTTAAAATATAGATAGGGCCCTGCGCGCGCTCTGATTGGTCAAAAGTATAAAACATAGAAAGAGCGTGTTTTATTGTTTTGCGCGCGTAAAATCTATATTTTAAAACAAATGAAGAAGCCTAAGCCGTGTATTACACTGTGATAAAACACGATGGTCATTTGAAAACACTCGAGAAATGTAGAAAACACTCGCCTGCGGCTCGTGTTTTCTACATTTCCCTCGAGTTCTCAAATGACCATCGTGTTTTATCACAGTGTAATACACGGCTTAGGCTTCTTTATTTGTTAAATAAGTCGGTCAGTCGTCTTTATATTCGACGTTTTGTTACATTTTGTACCGCTGGGTTAAGCTTTTATCTTTGACAGTTCTTTTCGTGACTATTTATGTCCAAGTCTAGTCTCGTATAGCGTTACTCTTGTCTTAGAGTTTTGTGCTAGTTTATCGCAGTATTACGTTTCTGAGACGCTACAAATTTATAGTAAGTTGGTTAGTATCGTTATATATATATTGTTTTACCTTCTGTGCCGAGATGCAATAGTTAAGTTGGCTTCTATTTTCTTTACTGTGTTTCAGTTCGAACCGGCATACTGCATACGGCATTCGACATACGGTTTACACCATACGATTTACGGCTAAGCTTACAGCCGTGGTTTTATTCTATCTTCGTCTTGGCACGAGACTTATCTATGGAACTTTGGCCTCTGTCAATAAACTCTGTTGTGAATCGTAGTCAAGAATTCTTGCTGAGTTCGTTTTTAACGCTACGCACTATTCACTACCCATGTTATTCATTTGGATCTTTGGTTTACGATATTCTGTCCTTGTGAATGACACCCTGAACGTAACAGGTAACCCGGTAAGTCTAATTCATTGTCCGAGCCCTGAGGGTATCGCAAAATGGCATTGCATACTTTTTATTAATATCCTTTGTAAGTCAACCTTACAAAGTGAACCCCACCACTTAGCCAGTAAAGAGACAACTGTAAACACCAAGCTAGCTATATAGGTTACAATTGCTAAGGACTGAGTCTTAATCAAGAGACACTAAGACTGCTTGAAATTGTTCAAAGCCTGACTAACAGGTTCAAATCTGAATAAAGCATTGCTCGGATCTTCTCGCAGACGTGCACGATTAGACAGTCTTCAATTTTTAAAACTTAAATGTTGTAGTGTCCATCCTAAAAAAAACAAGACTTTTAGCTAACTACGGAATGTTTCCCAATGGAACAGAGGAAAGTTGAACTATTCATTAAACTAATCTAATTGCCGGTCCAATGGAAACCTCGCAGATTAAACATAAGAGTGCCATGTCATGTACAGACCCATTTGCGTCCTATTTACAAATTTACAGCCCCTGACGTTTTCAACCAAGTGTCCGTTTGGTTGGACAGAAGTTTGCTTCCCGTTGGCAACAAACTCTAAACTTTACATCATTGTTTTTCTTCGCCAGACTAGTCTGGCACGCTCTTATCTGTTTTGTTGGCGAACACTTGAAAACTCGTCGTTATCCCAAACTACATTGCAGCGGGGCGCTGGGGAAAAATGTCATGTCTTGTCATGTGTCGTCACGTGTCGTCATGTCTTGCTATGTGTTGCGTGTCTTGTCATGTCTAGTCATGTAATATCATGTCATGTTATGCCATGTCATGCCATGCCATGCTATTTTATGTCATGTCATGCCATGTTCAGTGAGGTTTTCCCACCATGTCACGTCATGCTTTCTTCCCCGGAGTTGTCCCTGCTTCACTCACTGGTATCACTCTCGAAGACATGTTCATTCCGGACACATCTGCAGCGTTTCTTTTCCTTCTTCCTTCTTCCGGTTGCATCACACTGTAAGCAATTGTGCAGGCCATGGCAAGCTCAGCAAGACGGAAACTCGACTGAAAAGCCAGCCACGGCCAAGGAGACGGATGAACAACTTGGCTGTACATACCATACACGCCTACCATGGAATACAAATGCAAGCCACACACTGCAAGGCCCAAGAAACTTGTTCCAAGTGTGATCTTGGCCACTTTGGTTGTGCTGGATTTTGAATTCTTTCTCTTAAGGTGCTCGTTTTTCTCAATAGCACTGAGTTGCTCTTGAACATTTTCTATGCGGTTGATCACCTTCCATCCGCTGTAGATGAAGCTGCCAGAGAGAAGCAGTCCCCAGAGAATGAAGAACGACTGACACACGATCAAAAGCGCGTCCAATTCTGGCTTTATTGAAGATGATGTCTCCGCGGTGAAGACAATGATAAAGTGGAGTATAATAACTCCAGATAAAAACCGAACATCTTGCAGCTTGCTCGGTCCAACTTTAAGCTTTGTGACCTCAAGAAAAGCAAGGTGGATCAAACAAAACGCGGACGTTAGACACGGGTAGGCGATTCCGAAGAGAAGTAGCGTCAGCCATTTTGGATCTTCCACGCCATTTTCTCTGGATTCGTACGGATCTAACAACAGGTACACGGCTCTGGTGGCACCAACGGTAAACAACAGCAAGTTGATAGCAATGAACAAAGGCTTGCGACCAAAACCTTTTCTTTGCTTCGCCAGCACCAGAGCGAGAAAAGAATGGATTGCCAGCAAGCCAAACAGACAACCGAAGCCAATCCAGTGCAACTCCCATGCCAATCCCCAGAGTTTCTTCGCAACTGGCCAATCCGGGCCGGGCTCGGCTAAAGCTTCCGTGGGTTGTACAGTTGATTTACTTGTGGAGTTCGGCATGGGTGCAACTCAATTTAACGTCTGTAGATTAACGATTAGGATAATCAGAAATTGGTTTGATGTTTGTAGCAGTTATATGGCTTAGCATTTCTTACAAATATAAGGCTACAAAGAATGTCGTATATCGACCGACGACTGAGCTAATTTAAAATCAAGCAAATTTGATCCTCTCTAAGTTTATATGAAAATATGTTAGACTCATGTCAGTGAACAAAAATAGGCGTTAACCGGAGGAATACCGTTGTCAGTTGTTTTTCACTAAAAGATAGAAAGTGAAACAAACTTTAGCACAACTTTGTTTTGAGAAAGAAAACACTGAACGGGAATAAAGTGCCAATTATATCATTGTTTTCAGGCTTCTAAAGGAAAAGCAATTAAGGCAAACTGCACAGAACGTAAGCAAAGATTTGAGTGTTAACCGTTACACTTCCTTGGAACGAAGGACGTATCAACACAAAAGGGGAAATATAAACTTGCCAAGGCCACCTTAAAACGAAGGACGAAAACACTAAATTGGAAAAACGTGCTAAATACATCATTGCTTTTTGGCGGCCCTAGCAAACTACTTTTTAGGAAGAAGAGTCGACTGGCCATTGGCTTTCAATTGGGCTTACCTCGGCCTATCACACGCACAAGTCTGACCGAAAGTGGACGTCGATGATTCAAAGATGACAACTCATCGTGGTTTATGACTGAGGAATTTCCTTTATACATAAAGCAGCTGAAATTTATTTTTCAGTGGCGGCAGTGCAATATACATGTCTTAAGGAGAAATAGCTGACAATGCGTAAAAACCGCAATTGAGAGGTTTGATAAACAAGTTACAAATTATCTATTGAAATTAGCCTGACTAACCTCGTTTCTGAGTTAATAATTCAGAAGGATTTTTACTCAAAGAATTTTAAATTGACACCCATTTATGAAAAGGGTGTATTGACACCAGCGAAAAACATCCCACGTGGAATAAATCATTCGGCATGGACTTTCATTTTCTAACCCACAGGCGGTAGCGTGAACAATGCGCTTTGTAGCTGAACTGACATACTTTGCTAAAACGCGTGGGTGACATTTTGAAAGTGTGGGTTGTATTTTGTAAGCTAGAAAGTGTGGGTTGTATTTTGTAAGCTAGAACAAAATAATTTGAATGAACTTACTTTATACCACCACGCATTGCTAACTTTGTGTCTATTAGCTCGCCCCCTTAAGCTATACACAAACGCCGTTGTCAGTTGTGGCCTTCAAAAGAATTCTCTCTTTTAGCAAAACAGTAATAAAATTAAGTTAAATTCATTTTCAGTTTTAATCTTACATGCGCATGAAATTAAGTTTTCGTGCACTGATATGCGGAAACAACATTTTAAAAAGGTTGCTCCCAAGAATATTTTACGATCCAATATTGTCTACCTTTCTTTGATGTTCCGATCTACTTGCCCCAATGCAACAACTTGCTGACAGACTAAACGAATTGCTTTCAACCCTCCCTCAACTCAGTTGACTATAGCGGAAACGTCACTTATTAACAGGTGGCAAATAGTTACGTTAACCAAAACTGAAATTAAGATTTCGAAACAAAATATTTACTTCCAATTAAGACAGGTGTGGTAGACGGTCCTGTCAATTTAATGGTTTGCAAAACAGTCCTGGGGCTAGATTATGTACGTTATTTTGAAGTTGTTATTGACCAAGCATTAGGTCTATATGAGGAATATTGTCCAACTAATTTTGTGATCTGAGGCTTCGTCTCGAGAAAAGAAAAGAACGATGCTATGTACATGGGGAGGTCACTAAGAATTAAATTTTTAGTATTTTTCTTACCACCTCAGTAAGTCAAGCCTTCTGGATAAAAAAATTAAGCGCTATACACATGAAATATATATAGCAACAAGTCAAACTGGATGAGAAAAATAACTAGTGAGGCAATCTCAGATAGTGCAGAGTGTTATGCAGGACTGTCAGTAGGTTTTCAGTCATCTGCTACCTATAAGTAACTTGTTAGTTCAAGGCTCAAAAATAACTTACAATTACCGTTTGTCAAGACAGTTTTGAATTTTACTGTGGTGTTTTAAGTTGAATTTCGTTCATTTTAAATTCATTAATACGTTGAACTAGCAAATGTGATAATTTTACTTTTCAACGCCAACATTTGTAGCTCAATACTTCTGTTTTCCTCGCAAAGTTTGTAACATGATACCCTTGTTTTCTCAAAAACATACAAAGGAAGATATGCTCGCTTTTTTCCAGTTGGAGAAAAATGAAATAATGTTATTAACTTTTGAAAACAATGGAAGAGGAAAGATTTTGTTTCATTCAAGAGGCAAACTTTCATATCATCGACAAACAATGAAACCTCGAAAATGATATGGAAGCTGATTGACGACCTTATGTACAGGTCAATTCCAAAACCGCACAAGGCCCCCCCCCCGGAAACCCCCGGGGAGGAAAACCCTTTTGAAAAATTTTGGTCAAATTCCCCGCTATGTTGCCAGTTTAGACGGTCAAATGCCCCACTCGTTAGAGCTTCAAGAGGGTCAAATCTCCCACACTCCAGGCATGTTTAAAAAGCAATTGTGGAAACAAGTTCTGCAAAATTTTTCAGCCAATACGAATTCCTTGTTCAGCTTGTCTTCACTCTACGCTTTAAACAAAGGCATATTCCACGATATCACAATATAAAACGACAACAACAGAAAATCCGCGTGGAATCGACAAGAGCAATGACCCGTGAACGCGGCTCACGTGCTGAATCAAAGAATTGCGAAATCCTTTTGCTTCCGACCACTGACAGATGTTTTGACACGAAAGTCAAATGCCCCACCGGGCGGGCCTCATTTTGGGTCAAATTCCCTACTGTACGGAAATTAAGGTAAACAGCTACCCTATTACTTCTGCGGCTAAAATGGCAAAAGACTTTTTTGCAACTATATTGGATCAAATTTGGCAAGTGAAATACAGCCATCAACCATTGAGCCAGAATTCTATCTACAACCCACAGACACAATATTTTCTCTTAAACCTCCAAGAGCTAGCACTGTATGCAGGCTTTTGAACCAGCTAGACGCAAAAATTAAAGGTCACTGGGTTAGAAAGTATTCCCTGTAAATTCTTTAAACTTTCTAGCAGTATTGTCGGGTCGTCCTTAGCATACATTTTTTAGAGGTGTATAGATGCTGAAATCTTTCCAAACGAGTGGAAAATTGCCAAAGTTACACCGCTGTGTAGCGCTACGCGCTCATTGGTTATTTTACCACTTCATATCCAGAAAAAACGCCATTTCGTGGACGAGTTCCAGCTACTGCACACTAATGGCTGATAGTATGCAATGGCTCATCCAATCAGATTACAGCATTTGCATTAGTATACAAGCAGAATTCTTCTAAAAATGGAAACACGCGATTTCTAACCCATCAGCGCGCGTATTTTTTTAGGCTGTTTTCTAAATTAATTTAGGTGAGACCGATAGGTTTGTTCACTACTAGACCATAATGTGGCTTTTCTCTTTGTAAAAAAAGATTAAGTCTTTTTTTTTTTAATACACAAACTTTTTTAAAACGCAACCTCCTGTCACGTATTCAGTAAAGGACAATAAAATCTTAAAAGAAACAAAAATACTTTTTGGTAACAGACATAGTACTGGATAAATGCTGTTTAAAAGTCCCCCTTAATTAAAAAAAACGTAGTATTCACAGAGCTAAAATGTACCTAAAAATGAACTGGAATTCATTGCCCAGTTAAGGCAGTCATTTCAAAGTCTTTCTTGGCTTCTTAATACAAAGACGGCCAATGATATTATTGCCTTTTTGTTATTATGTTTTCTTTTTTCCACTGACATCAAGGGCTCTGTAGTGTTGGAGTAGCTCTGGCATTGCTAGCAAACCTTTGTAAATCATCACAATGCATGCGATAAATTCATACAGTGTAATCAGAGCGGAACAGGATGTCGACACTTTTTTTCATCATAGTTAACTAACCATGGTTTCATCTGTAATTGGCTCAAACTGAAAAAGAAAGCCTGCTCTCCCAGGAACCGATTCCTGCTCGATCGAATCTTATCACGATGACAACATCTTATCAAGTTGAAAACTGATCAGGCAATTTTTAATTACTCGCGAGTTCGTAATTAAGTGTCTCCCCAGTCAGTGAATCACAACCCATCTCTCTATTCTTCCTCTTGCTTCTGTGGTTTCTTAAATTTAACACTACGATCACCTCTTTTAAAGACTTGTTATAAACTGTATATCTAATATTTTTTGGGGGGAACTCGCGCTGCAAAACTGAGAAGGGAAATATCATTCATGCATAATTAAAGCACAAACAATTGAATGAAGTGAAGAACTTCATGACTACAAGATTACTTGTTTGGGAATTATTATCACCGATCGTTGAAATTGGTGTTTACAAGATTAAAATGTTCGTTACAATTTAACTTACCAGTAAATACGAATTTGTTGATGGCTAGATTCCGTCTTACTCAAGGCCTTGTTTCAATATAGTGTGTACCATTTTGCGGCTTGCCGCAAAAAAATTTGAATGATTATATGCGAAACCATTGTTATTTATATTACACTGATCCAATAGGCTGATCAGATATGTGCAATTGAAAGTTATTTTCTCAGTCAGGTTTAATTATATCTAAAACGTAATTAAAAAAGCTTTAGAGTAGGTTTCGCAAACTAAGCCATTAAGGATCAGTCTGCCGGGACACAAAAAGGTTCACGTTTGGTATCGTTTAATAATCTGGAGAAATTTCATTTCAAAAGAAGGGTAAAAAAAACCGAGAAAATTTTCAGTTAAAAATCACTTGTCAAAACATTTTAGGATGTGCAAGGACGCAAGAATCCCTGGGTACTGAGTCTGAATATCCTGCAGTGTGAAAGCAAGTCACTGCTGATAGAAACACTTAACGCGTTACAAAAACGAAACGCAGTGTGTACAAATTTACAAGATTAAAGTTTATCTGAAGATGCCGCTAACCATTGAGAACTAAATCATTTTAGATTTAATTGCCTGCAAATCCTTAACTAGCACGGATTTTGCCCTAAAAGACATATAAAGCTTGCTATCTCAGATTAGATTGTTATTTACCTGTAATTTCGTTAATCTGTGTGATGTGTTGTATAGTTCGCTAAAAGCGACGAGAAAACCCACTGAAACCCACTTGCACGCTATCTCGTACAATCGCCTAAATATCTTTCCGAAAATTCTACAAAAACTGCCTAAATGTCCCAGAACATTTCCTAAATATCTCTCTAGTATTCTGGAAATAAAGTAATTTTCACAACAACATGAATGCAAAGTGTCAAGTGGGAAACCGCTGAACTGGATTATTTCTAGCGTAGAATGATAGAAGTGAGTATTCTGTCAAGAAAATAGAGAGGAAAAGCTGGACAACGGCCAATAAAGGCTATAAATTCTCCTAAATATCCCCAAATTTTCTAAAAATCTTAAAATTTCCTAAATATCTCGGAAACTTCTAAATATCTCAAAAAATATCCGGATATTTGTGTAAACGCCTACTATGAAAGAGGAGGATTTAAAGGAGATTTTTAAAACGCAAATTTAATGTAATTTTGTAATGTCGACACCTCCCACAAAAGACGCACTCGGAAGCTGTACAACGGAAAAAGCACAAACGCAATTGAGACTTCCCACTCAGCAACGATGTCGTTTCTTCAAAACGTACTGACAAGAAAGTGAGTTATTATGACTTTGCGATGTGCTATTTAATTATAGATCCAGTTGGAATCCTTTTAAAAAGAAAGTTCAATGGCTTAAAGTAAAGAGAGAAATGTCTATCATTGACAACGGAAGATATCAGGACCTATTGGCAATTCAATCTAAATAGAGCAACGCTGAACAAAGGTAAACACATCCACAGCTATTTGCAGTCATGATACATGGCAACTAATTGATGCACGAACGCCGCGTTAACGACTTTCCTAGTCTTCCTACAATACTAATGACGAATTAGTTGTTTCTGTCAAACAAATTTCATACCAAAGAAAATATATTGCTTAGGATGGACATAAATTGTGTTTGTAAGGGCTTAGGTGACTACTGAAACTAAGCAAAGTTCGAAGGTTTAGGAAAATCGCCCTTTAACGACTTTCCTAGCCTTTTAGTCGCACAGTGAGTCCGCCGTATGTGACAGTTTAAGCAATATAGTTGTATTAAAGACGTACGGGTTAATTTCTAAAATGCAAAACGATAGCGTCAAGATAACACAGCTTTCCGCTATTAAATTCATTTCCAGTGGAGTCAGTTCAGTAAATTTATCTCTCACTTTTCAAACTGTAGGTCGACGACCAATTATTTTTGCTAGAATTGTCAATGAGGTTTTAGCGTAAATCATGATAAAACAAAAACTGTGCAGACGTTATGTGTTAATGGAACTTTCCAGCCTGAGACCAGGCAAACATGAAATGTTTCAGACAGAAGCAAGCTCTCGACTGAACTGGAAATAAACGCAGACATTCGCGGTGTGTTTGGTTTTTCGAAATTTTAGCTTATCAGATCGTTTAGCAAAACAAAATTATGTGCCCGGCCTGCTACCAGTGGAAAGGCGTGCAAATGAAATGGTACGTGTTCCACTTATTTTTGAAGTTTTTCGCGCTGGGGAACGAACTCCACTTCAACCGAACACCCTAAAACTATCATCCAGCGTTGCATCCTGACATAATTTTTCTCGAGAATATAATTTTCAGCCACATTATGCGTAGAGCGCGTGCTAAGTAATAAAAATAAGTGCCATATTTCGGGGAATGTTTCCAGACGTTTCGGGCTGGGCTCTTAATCAACCGATTTTCAATATCTTACAAAGATGAAAAAAGGAAATGAGACTTATTATTCTGTTGTCCAAAGTTGTGGGAAAACGAAAACCGAAAATAAAAGTTGGAATTTCATTTGCAATGTAGTAGGAAACCGGAAAATGAAAATGGAATCTCCAATTCCGTTTTCCGTTGGCGTGGATAAACCAAAAACGAAACTGGAAGTTCGATTCCGTTTTCCCTTGTCGTAGGAAAACAGTTGGGTCAAGGGTACACGCATTGCTTTCCACTGAAACAAAAAACTGGAAGTTTGAATTCCGTTTTCCCATGTCCGGCGTAGGAAAACGGTTGGCACCAAGGTACAAGCTTTGAGAAAAGTTCTTCAGAAAATGAAAAGAACAATAGCATAGTATATGTTAATTATATTCCACAATCAACTACAATTGTCATCAAGGAATGGTCTGAATTGTGAAGATGAGAGCAAAACTATAATAAAACAACTGATAACGCCTCCTAACGCAAATGCATTTCTCAGCCATTGTTGACTTACATGGCTTTCAATCAGCAAAAAAGTAATTTAATTCGTTTCTTAAGACATTAAACTTGTATTGAGCCTAAAGTTTTAATTGCAGTATTTAGCCGGAGCCTTGAATTTTTAATATTAAACTTAATATTCCCAACTGCCTTCATCTTCCGATTGACTTAATAACAGAAGCAACAACATGTGGTTTTAAAATACACCGATGTAAACAACATATAGCTTACAGTCTTTTGGTTTAGCTCCTTCGTAAGTAGCGATGCAACATGTATATTCACGTTAATTAATATGATGGAATTTTTAATTTGGAGCTTGTGTACCTCACATGAATAAAATGAAAATCAGGGATGCAGTAAGTAAACAGGCTGCCTGACAATGTAGTTTGGACGACAACAGCACTGAAGTATTTACATTTAATCATCCTGCATCTTTAACCTACACTAAGCAACAATCTTGGACCATTTAAATGAAAGCTTAAAACCACTACTTCCCCCATTTCATTGATGTAAAAACTGGCGCGTTTTGGGATTAGTGCTTGTTCATTATTGATTCGGAGGGAGGGGTGATTTTATTTCCTTTTTACTCTGCCCAATATTGCAGTTCTCTTGTAACACCTGCTATGCATGCATGAAAATTGAAAGTGATATGATATCAAAACTCTGCGAAATTTGACCTTTTATGAGAATTAAATGTTTATGTGAATTAAATATTAAACTGGCATCACTTAGCGACTTTCTAAGTTCTGCATTTTACTATTTTTGGGTGCTTGAACCTTCCTTTGAGTTTGAGATTGAGACCATTTTATGCAGTTGTTACTCCAGTCTTTTAAACTGAAAATATCCGCAAATGAAAAACAGATTTCATCGTAACCAGCACCGCCTTTGTTAAGAAATATTGGAATTATCACGCCACTATACAAACGGGGAAATATTGGAATTGTCAGGCCACTACAAACGGGGAAATATTGGAATTATCAGGCCACTACAAACGGGGAAATATTGGAATTGTCAGGCCACTACAAAAGTTTCTTTTCTCTTTCCTTTTTGTGGTCTCACACCCTAATTTCTCTTCCTTTCTAACAAGTATTTGGGGCTCGTCACTGAACTTTAAACTGAGAGAGGTCAAATGTTTTCCCTGGTTATTGTTGCCGCAGCCCAGCAGACAAAACTTCATAAAAATCACTTTCAATAAGTCTTTCCCAGACGAAGAAGTTAACCATAATAAAAACCATATCGACTGAGAAGTGTCGAAATATTGAATTAGTAATGGAAAGTCCGAGTTTTAAAATCTCTTTGATAGTTTATTTGGGGCAAATTGCACTTACCAGTAAATCCGAATTTGTTGTTGAATACAACTGCTCCGCCTTGTTCAAAGTGGAAGTTTGGTCATGTTATTTAGCTTCCTGTCTCATCTCGGAAACGCTTCACTGCAACATCGTAAAGAGAAACTGTACGTAATATTAAAAGCGATTGGTTCCGACTACACGCCTTCAATCAATTTGAAATAAGTGGTTTAGCTGTATAATTTCAGCTGCCCAATGATATTTTTTTGCAAACAAATGAAACAATTTCTCTGTTCGAATTTCTTCATCGTAACACACGCGGCAAAACACAGGGTACTGTACTCGTTTGAACGAGTAACCACGTTTTGCTTTCTTTAGGAATCTAATCCCCTTTGACAATCACAAATTTAATTGAAATAAAACGCTAGCGAGTCAAATTTACGATAAAGAACTTATCAAGGGAAAATGTGCCCTAAACCTACATGAATACAAACAAAACCTGACACAAAATAAACTTGTCAGGGAACGCGTGGTCGTGTTTTGACACTTTCACTGGTGATTGTGAAGAAGCTTCGCAACCATGTATAGACTGGATCCAATTTTGTCGTTCTCCTCATCGTCTGCCATGTTTTTTGTTCCCAGGGAACGAGGTTGAAATTTTATGAAAACCAATAATACAGATAATAGTAAGAGAGCTTGCACATCGAGGGTTCTTGGTTTATTTCTTATCTCGCTCTTGTTTTCATGACAAAAACGGTTTGCTTTAATTTGTACCAATCACGCGCTACAGTGGGACCGCATTACCAAGGTCACAAACGGGCGATGAAAATTTGACCCTATTGGGGTGTGGCTGTATGAACGTAGCAGGGTCAAATTGGTCTAAATTGAGTGAGGTCTTACCAGATATATTACAATACCACTTCTAAACAACTCTTCTTAAGTAAAGGCCGCCGCTCACTAGCCGATTTTATGTCGGCCGTTAAAAAATCTTCACTTGTTGGCTAGTGTTTGGTGAATTCAAGATCGGGGCTTGTTGGGCGATATCTGACAGTGCTTGATCTCAAAACGTCTTGTCGGGCCTTGTCGGCTAGTGTGCTTTGGACCACGACAATTGGTCGGTGATCGCGCGTACCTCAACCAATGAGGAATTGTCATGAGAGTCACGTGAACAAGCGTCTTTTTCAACTTTTGGCCGAATAGCCACCAGCTTGATTTCGATGACTTGGGCCCAAGCCTAAACGCGGTTAGTCGCGACAAAAAATCGGCGAGTGTGCGCAAGCTGATGTCCCGACAAATTTTAAACCGATTTGACCCCGACAAAAAATCTGCAGTGCTGCGACAAAAAATCGGCTAGTGTGCGGCAGCCTTAGGCATCCGGAATATGATATAATCAAACAGAAAAACTTCCATCACTACATACAATAATTGTGTTATTAACAACAGAAAAATGAACATAAATAGTTTGAGTGGCCGTATAAAAGGGATAAAATTATAAAGGATTATATAGGTTGGGATTTTAGCATGTGGCCGTCGGCCGTGTTAACGGGAAGGCCGCATTAACAGAGTTTATTTTTCATAAGACAATGTAAGATAATGTAAGATAATATAAGATAATGTATGAGTGTTTCGCTGGGACAAAAATTGGACGAAATAACGAGGGGACAATAAGGCGAGGCTCCACTATGTATTCTGTTAAAGCGACATTTTCTCATTCGCACTAACTTTGTGAATTTCTACTTTTTTGAATTTCCGGTCTCTTCATTTTCTGCTGTCACAACGACTACTGAACTCTTTTTGTCGCTTAGTAAAAACCCCTCGCTCACACTATCAATTACCAAGTTGCGCATGCCCGGTTTACTAGTTTTGACTTGGTGAGTGGTTTCTCACCGTAATTACCTGGTAAACTTTAGAGAATTAACATAAATGTACTAAAAACATTTCCAAAACTCTTCGGACATCCCATTCAAAATTAGATCTTAATTTTTGCACCTCGATGAACGTCCTCACAATCTATCTAGACTAGTTGATCATAATGTTGCTGAGAACATCGAGTGACCATCACCTTTCATGGAAGACTTACTGTGGCAAAATGAAATCACTCTTCATGTTGAACTGTATGTTTTGCGTCCACTGCACGTAAAAATTGCGCAAGTTTCTAATTTTTGTCTCTTTCTTAGTTTCGACCTTCTTAACTGGTGTTTTCTTGGCGTCAAAGTTAACTGTATGTGAAAAAAGTATGGATAATTATGGTTCTCGGCAGTATATCTGCCAAAGAGGCGGACTAATCAGTGAACTAATGTTTGGGCTCAGACTGAAAACGTTCAAATTTCAGCAGGATTTGTTCAGTCGATTTCGATAACATTTAAATCTGCTCAAACTGACGCTGGCACCAAAACGACCAGTCTGATGGTTTAAGAAACGTTGTTGTCACTACAAAACTTACCAGTAAATCCGAATGAGTCGATGGTCTTCGCGGTCATCTTGCTCCAGCCATTTCAGTTTTCAAGACGTGCGTTCGCCACTGAAATTAATTATCGTCATTTCAATAACAATGGATTCACTGACATGGTATCCAGGATTGGCTATTCAATTTGAAATTATCACACAGCAATGGTCCAGAAAGCAATTCAGACATAATTCCGTGACGACACCAAACATTTCCTGTCACAATTGAGTATCTCGCACTGAATGGCACGGACGCTAGACAGCGTTGTTAGGTAAAAATACAGGCATGAACTTGAGCAGGTTTTTTCATTTTTTTTTCCAGCTTGTCTGGCTTGTCCGTTTTCAGTACACCTGAGGAATTTCAAGTAAAAACACAACGATTTGACTTCGAGGAAAACTCGATCAGGGAGATCACATAATTATCGCCAAGCCATACGTTTTGAAAAGTGTTTCCTGTCCACACGAAAACAAAGAGACGACGTTTTCAAACTCCTCCGGTTTAAAGAGCGTTTTCAAAAATTTCCGTTTTCGTGAAGAATTAACTAGTGAGTACGGTTGGCCTAACAGAAGCGAAAGCGTGTAATAAAAAAGTAATACAGATTTTGTTCCTTTGCTACAAAATTCATTTAATTGGTAGAGCTAGTATATAGCGCTGTTTTGAAATATATGTTTTTATATTTTACAACATGAACTTTTTAGCTTGGTCGGTTTGCTGCCCATTTCAGACCACGTGATGATACACTTGAGAATTCTTGCTTTCAGATTTTCAAATAGTGGCATGTGTATGAATGAACACTTTTCCGATGGATAAAAGAAAAATTCTCTAAAAAACATAACGTGGACCGTAACAAAAAAAGTGTATTCCGGCGTAAACGAAAATGTTGTCAAAACTTTACACCGCTTAATTTAAAAGATTAAGTGACTTATACTTATTTACTTTCCTCCTTAAATACGAATTAATTTCCACTGATGTTGGCTCAGCCATCATAATATTGCATGGGACGATTCGATTCAACTTCCCTCGGACACTGACAGGAAAAGAATTGAACTGACATAGCTGGAGAAAAACACAAAACGCAAATTCCAATCCTAAAACTTTGCAGGTGATAGTCTTCCAAATGAAGTCGTTTGGTGAAGTCATTTCGCTTCATTTGGAATCAGCTGGTACAGGTAAGTTTATTTGTGAACAAGTCGACTTTTTAATTGCTCAGGATTTGCATTTACGTGATTAGCATATTTACGTTTTGTAATATGTGCCATTTGTAGTTCCATTCCTAACTTGTTTTACATATTCTCAATCTGATGATGTTGAAAGTCGTTCTCTCGTTAGAACTTCACCTTACAGAGGATTAAAACTGTTGCCTTGATCTAACGTAGTTCAGATAGTTAGCCATTATCTTACCAAAAAACCGGCCATAAACAGTCGTGTTTCCTTACTCGATTGTGTGGTTACTCTTATGTTTCTTACTTGTCACGGCCGGTTTTGGACGTTGCATAACACTATAGGCTATTGTACAAGCCATGCCGAATTCTACCAAGCGAAAACATGTTTGAAAAATCCACCAAGGCCAAGGAGAAGGGTCTACAGCTTTGGTATACAAGCTGTAAACACCGAACAATGAATAAAGCTGCAGTCCACAACAGGCAAATCCCAAAATACTCGTTGCAAAAGTGACCTTTGCGACCTTAATGGTCTTTCTTTTCCGTCGTTTTTCACTCGTCGTCTGTCGAGCTGCTCCAGTTTCAATCATCTCAAGTTGTTTCTGTACTTTTTCAGAGCTGAGAACGACTTTTAAACCACTGTAAATAAAACTCACTGAGAGAAGAAGTCCCCAAAGGATGAAAAATGACTGGCAGACGATAAGCAACGGAGTTAACTTGGCATTCGTAGCAGTGGTAGTTTCCGCAATGATGACGATAATGAAGTGAGATGTAATGACCCCGCCTAAAAAGTAGACACTTTGAAGCTTGCTTGGTCCAATGTGCACGTTAGCGACTTCCAAAAACGCCAGATGAATCAAAGAGAACGAGGACGTTAGACAGGGAAAAGCAATACCATAGAACAACGTTGCTAGCCAACGCGGGCAATGAAACCCATTCTCACCAGACTCATAAGGATCAAGAAACATAAACAACGCTCGTGTTACTCCTAGAATTACAAGCAGAGAATTAATAGCTACGACCAAGGGCCTTCGACCAAATCCTTGCTGTTGTTTAACTTGAGCCAGAGCGATAAAAGAGCGTACAGCTAACATGCTGAACAGGACTCCAAACCCGGCCCAGTGGATCTCCCAAGCGATTCCCCAAAGCTGTTTAGCCACCTTCCAGTCAGGGCCAGGCTCGGGATGAGCGACAGCAGAGGGCTCTGAAAGTGTAATATTGGTTGACGAAGAACGTGACATGGCAGAAGTGAACTAAATGCGGGAAAATATCTTATACTTGAACAGCTGGTTGGGTCAGCCTCTCTACTACAAGTTCTGTGAAGCCACTCTGGAATTGTGGGAAATCGCTACGACATTACGTGATTGGCTTAACAATAAGCAGAACTGACCCGCAATCAATGTAAAAATTGAGCGTTTGTCAATTCTTTGCTTTCGACTGCAAAACGATTGAAACAACTTGAGAATCACTTCAATTTTTTTACGAACGGCACGGTTAAGTTATTGGCAATAAATCGCCCCCGTACTTGGCTACGGTGTGAAACAAAATGTGGGAAAGAAAGCTCAAGATCTGATTTTGTTGCGCTCCAGCTGAACGTCGAGCAATTGGAGACAAACATCAAGTGTAGTCAAAACGCTGATTGATAACGGAGACCATTCGTAAATACGCCGTTAAAAATGATAGTCAATCCTAGTTTCAGCTGGTAAAATTCTTCCCTTCGTGAAATATCGATCCGCAATTGATATGTCCAAAAAATTTCTTGGAAATCGAAGACGAACGACCTTCCCTTTAACAACGAGACGCCGACAATTAACATTGGCGCGTTTTAAGGCGGTTCAAACTGCCTCATAAACGGTGCTTGTCTTGCAGTCAGTGCAGATGTCACTACTACTGCAAACTACTGTTAACTCTACAAACAAGCAAGGTACTTCGTTTGGACAAACAAATGCTGAATAAATGACTAATCAGGCAAATTAGTAGCAAACTTGGGCTCTTTTGCCGAATTCAACTTCACAGCAGCAGTAGAAGTCAGATGTTTCAGGGTCTTGGCTTTGTATAACTCTGAACCGTGACTACTATCATGCAGCGACGTACAACCGCATCGCCGATCGAACCCATTACAGAAATAACGTCGCACTGCTTGTGACATGCAATAAGGCAATTATTTCACAGTTCTTGCGCAAGATACCTGTCCCTAAACTGTTTGAATGGTTTTGCTAGTAGGCAAATATTAATATCAATCCTGTCAGGTTTACATGCTTTTGTTACTAAGAACAAATACATTGGAAATGATAGCAAAACAGAACAAAACGAATTCTCGTTCCTCATTTTGTACTCAATATGCGGGAAGTGACATAAACACATATCTTGGGAATACCTTGCTAATGTTAGCTGGAAGCTTCCATTAGAGGGCACGGCGTGAGCGATGAAATTTCACCGAATTTATTCAGAACATAGAAAAATAACTCATTAAGATAAGCCAGGTTTCCCTTAATTAATACAAGAACTTTGAATTTTCGCGAAAAGCAAAGATGCCTTAAATTTGCAGCTGGAGGATTTGTCATGAACATAATAAGATAAAACATTTACATTCCCTGTGTAAAATCAAACGCAAAGAAAAAAAGCCTGACATTTAAAAAGATCAATTTTGGTCGAGTAAAATTATCTAAAAGAAAACACAACAAAATAAGCAAAGGTCTCAGGACTTCTTTGTAGTACATTGATTATACGGACTGTTTTAACCCAAAATAAACATGTATGCTCTGCAAGGTAAACTTCTCTGACAGGCGTATTAAGGATAACTTTTGCACAGCCTATTATAACTTTTCTATTTTTCATTTAAAAGATATTAAAAGTAATTTTAATTATTTCATTAGTTCGGGAAATAACGCCTTTGAGACGTATTTACATCGAGCAAAACAAAGGAAATTACCGCGAATGATGAGGCCATGAATATCACCAAGTCACCTGATGCTGGAAATGTTCGCCAAATCATAAAGACAGCACTTTTGCGGAGACAACAGCAAAAGAAACCCACAATTGGAAGGAGCTTAATCACAAAATTCTTTATTTCTTTGGCCAAGTACAAAATTTTCTTTGAATTTAAGGAATAATAGTACTTAGCTAATATAGAAAAACGCCAAAGAGATAATAATAAACCATATAAAGAAACAAGGGTGATTAAGGATGAAGATTTACAACAACGAACTTGAAAAATTAGGCTAAACTTTTCAAGATGCGCTGTGTGTGACGTGGCTCCTTTAATGTTATTAAGAGAACCACGGATCGCTGATTAAGTGCCCAGTTTCCGACAGCTTCCATGTGAGTACACAATTAATTTTAAAATTAATTTCACTATTCTTGCCGTGCTGGTTATAAATTTCTCAGTGGGAAACGATTCCGAACCCGACAAGAAGCTGAACATTTCAGGTTTCTAATGGTAGTTTTGGCCGGCTAGAGGAACACTTGACAGGTAAGTCTCTGTTCTTCTAGAAGAACTGCACCGGTGCAAAATCTTATCCCCCTTGCTGTGAAATAATTAGTTACCTGCACGTGGTCTTCTTGTTGCATGAAGGATATTTTGGGCATTCCGCTCAAACGCTTACTAATTACAGGTAATTGAACAAGCGCGATGGACAAACAAAAAGATACGCAGGCGAAAGAGTGGGACCATGGGAAGGTGGAAGAAAGTCCATCTCTTCTTGCGCTCACGTTTTGTATTTCCTTTTTTCGCAAAATCGGAAACATCTGAGCCCTTGGTTATAGGCAGAAGTGCGCTTGCTAAGCATGGCAGTAGCAAATATCAGAGTATGTTTATTTTCTTGGTGTTGGAAATTAACACAGAGAAAAAACATCCTGTGTTAATATCGCCACTTCGTGCTAACGGCCATTTTATTCTGGCGCGAAGAAAAGCTTAGTCAGGCTTACTTACTTTAAAAAACCCTTCAAAAAGCCACCCATTGATACGGTTAGATTTTTGTGGCCCGCTGCTGACAGGTTGACTTTGCCGTATTTAATAAGATCGATTTATAGATTGCAAGTTGGCAAACTTAACGGATTTCATTTGACTTTGACAATATTTCAGTTGCATGTCGACGAGGGAAAAGGTCGAATTAGTCAGTCAACAATGAAAAGAATGACAAAAAAAAAAGACTTACTTTCTACCTCCCGGGAGAACTGGGTTATTTCACAACCAGCTTTCTGTGCGTTTCAGATCTGAGTTCCTTCCTTGCTGCATCAGTTGGTCGTTTGCACGCGATTTAATCATGGAAATGAACCAGCAAGGAAGAAATAAATTTTAGTTGAGACGATAAAGGTTTGTCAGTAGCTGTTAGGAGGTAAAAATGCAAATTAGACAAAATTGCTGCGAGCATTATAGTGAGCGCCGAGATGTTTTCTTTAAGACAAGTGACTGAGACAAAACTCCGTTATCAAAAGCCGAAGGGGCTGTCTCCAGAGGCATAACAGGGAATTTACGAGTGGCTTAGCAGTTGTAAAGAATGGCTCACACTCGGGAAGAGTGAAGATATTTGAATTACTGATAGTGCTAATAATTGCTCAATATGCTCAGCCAATGCAACAAATATTTTCAACGAGCATATAGAAATTTGTGATTGCATCAGTGAAAGTCGGTAAAGTCGAAAAAACAACAAAAAATGCAGATTGATCAATTGCACTTTCTTTCTTATCTATACCACTTATTGATTATGATCTCATTGTAATATCTCCTTAGGCCGATTTGAAGACAATTTAGTACTTGAGAGATGTTTCAAATCATGATCAGGTCGGTGATGACGCCGAATATCTAATCAGTCGGGCATGAGAGTGAGCGCGTACAAGAAGAAATGTCAGCTCATTGTGACAAAGTTGAGGTCAATACCGGGGGGTACTCCCAGAAAAATTGGGTGGGGATGTGTGGCCCGCTTCCCAAAACCCTATTTATGACCAAAATCTGCGATATTCCCTACCCTATTTATGACCTGAACCTTACATCAAAATCCTGTTTCAGAGCTGCGTTATAATTCGATCCCTAATTCAGATCAATGTTAAATGACCGTAAACATAATTTGTGAGGGGCTTTTGTAGACCAAAAAATACTTATATAGCCCATATAAGGGAGTACCCCCCCCCCAGGTCAATACAGGAATGTCGTACTGAAATCCTTATGAACTTTTGATCGAATTTCTTCTCGATAGTTGAACCAGGTTAAAGAGAAAACGAAAAGCACAAATAAACCCAACCAAACTGAAAAAGTGTGCATTTATTTTATTTTCCATTGCCGAGTCATCCATTTAACAGCACCATATTACGGTTATTTTCTGCTAGTTACGTTTCGTTATTTTAGACTCGCAAATATGGATTAAGGTCAATAACACGACAAGAGGCATTTGTCAGCAATTTTCCTGAGTTCTTGGTGTGGTGTGATAAATGGAATATTCATGAGAAATAAGTGGAGGACTGCAGGGACACTCCGGTGATTAAAACCGTAAATGGCTAGCTACTCATGATCACGCCCTTATATATTTCATATCAGAGGTAAAATATCAAGTGTTATTGACTTCTCATTCTTGTTATTACGTAATAACATGATTATAACGAAATACAGTAGCACGATCACAAGGAATTAAAATGCTTTTCTAACTCAGTTGACTTTTTATCGCGGCGGCTTCTGCGCCACTATGGTTTTCTTAGAAAAAACCCTTAATTCTTTGATACCAAAGGCACTACTCTTGAATATCATTCAAGCAAAGCGTGTCAGTGTTATTTTTAAAACGGCAAGAGGTACCATGTAGTTTAGCGTTTGTCTCGGAAGAATCATTAGCGTACCACTGTCTACAGTGGGTGATTAATTACTTGTAAAAATAACCCGGGCGTACCTCAAGCGAGCTCACGCAAACTTTGTTACACTTTTAATGCCAGGATTAACTCCGTTCCTTTTGAATGTTTTAAAACTTCCCTCCTGATAACAGTCCAAAAGAGCATTTTTTCCCATGAAGGTGGGTTTGAAGTGCAGTTTAAACAATGCATGGGTGGGTGCTTACAAAGGACAAGCTAAGCCTGGCTCAGTATTGATCCTTATCAAATTCTCCATACAAGGCAAATTTAAGATGAGTTATGAGAATTTCAACTCTCATTAAAATGAAATAGTTGGGTTTTGTTTCAAACCAAATTTTGTCATCTTTTTTAAGAGTGGTTATGAAGTTAAATCTGACTTGGGTTTTCAGTTTAATAAGAACTTTATTAAATAAAGATCTTAAAGCTCTGAAGTCGGTTCCTCTCATAAGAATGTCAAAACAGTTGTTCAAACTCCGTTGTTGTGATTTCGAGAACTGAAGTAAAATATAAATAAAAGTTCTCGTCTAAGAGCAAACTTGCTTTCCATATCTCACCGTCTTCTTCGAATAGGAGTCCTCTTCGCTGAAGACTGTGAGATTCGGAGGGGGGGGAGGGGGAGGAAATGCCTTATAAAAAGGACACCCCTGTTTTGTGAGCGTGGCTTGAAGCTTGAATTGTTTTACACCCCTAAAAGTTAGAAATTCCAATACAACAAATTCCCCTGTCATACTTTATGCGGCTCAATACCCTTTAAGGTAACGCAAACTCTCCCGATTTGGTCCTTTTGAGGTTGCACGCTCTGAGGCAATAGAACCGTGTTTTTAACCTCTTCAGGTTCGATGACCAGTCCCGTCCCTTTAATATTAGAGTACCCCAACGGGGTTGGGGTGGGTGGATATTTAGATACGATCGAAAGCTCTGCTTTACATTTGAGGCCTCAGACGAGAATTATCTAAATAAACCCAAAGTCAAGAATGAACAAAGAGTGTCTTGGTACAAAATACATTAAGAAGCTTACGAAGTTGCACAAGTTTTTCTTTTACGTGGTTATTTTTAATGCAATATCAATTCTTAGATCTCACTAAATCCAACATACATATTCTGATTTAATTTAACGACAGGTGTAAAGGTGGTATAAATTTCAGTAACGTGTAAGATTGTGAAGGTTTTATGACACTCACATTCGTTTCGGATTCGCGGCTTCAGTTTATTTCAGTTAGCAATGAGCATCAGCAATCCAACGTTGACATTTAATTCGTCTGAACAGTCATGTTCACAGACATCATTAAATTAGAAACTAGACAATAAGCTAACATTAGAACAGGCCATTGAAGAACTCCATGGTATTTTCATTTGCTTGTAAAGGTCAGTAATACGGGTAATAGTTTTCTTCAACTTGTCTCAACATTGTTGCATTGCAATTTGAAACACATTGTTGCGTGTATTAATTGCCCCGTTTGTGACAAACTTGTCTCGAAACGAAATACAATGTTGCAAGTTGAGGCAACATGTTGCGCAAAGTAGACTCGAGTTCTACACTCCGCAACAAATTTTAGGTTTGCTGCTCGTATTACCACTAGAGCTTCAACTTGTTTCCCTACAAATTTGAATTCAACGCCTTTAATTGGCTTTCGTAAATCCCAGCAACACGGAAAATACAAAAACACGGCGGACCGTGAAGAGAGTTTGAATTCAAAGTAGACCAGCAACTATCGGAAATTTAAATCATTGTCCTGTACAAAGACCTCGAGGGCTGTCATAGTCTTTGGGTCACTTCGTTTGTCCCCGCCTTTAAAACAAGTAGCAAAAAGGCAAAAATGTTGGAAGAACTGTCGCAAAAATACAACTTTTCGCCTAGCTATCTGAAACGAAACTGAGCTTCATACTGAGAGAACTTCGATGGCACGGAAAATGAAAAAGAAAAAGAACATGACGGCCAGACGTCGAAGTTCGTCTAAACGCTAAATTATATGAAAGGAGCCATCTTTAATTACATATGATTGACCAATTATATATACGTGTAAAATTCTGCAGACTTGCAACACTGTGTTTTGCTGCGAGCAAATGTGGTAAAACGCGCAACAGAGGGTTTCAACTTCCAATGCAACAATGTTGCGAGACAAGTTAAAGAAAAATGTTGCTCGTATTACTGGACCTTAACGAAAAGATACGCAATGTCTACTCTTAACATTTGTTTAAAGTTACCGGTTTTGTGAAATCCCTTAACGTGAAATTTGAATTTCTTTGCTTTATCTTATTTTTCTCTGATAGTTTTGTCTTGACTTACACAGCAGCACATGATTGCCTCATTTTATTGTACATCATGTAATGAGCCATAATCTCAATTAAAATACAACCAAGAACAATCGAGGTTTTGATTGTTTTACAGAATTATAAACTAAAGGGGCGCGCGTTGACTCGCTTACAGCTTCAACTTTTTAAATCTAAACTTAAATTGTATTTACATATTTAATTGTAATGATTTTGTTTATTTCATTTTATATTATTTTAAGGGAGTTTTTTTATACAGGGTTAACCTCTCAACTTCCTTTTCTAGAAGTACTTTATTTATTTTTTTTGTGGTTTTTATTATTGGCTTCTGGAATAAATAAAGTATGTCTATGTCTTAAAAATACCTCTTGGTTACTAGTAAGGGTGCAGTATGGTTTTAAGTGCGCTTGCCCAGAACATGTCAATTGTTCTCCACCGAGACCTGAGATATACATTCGAGCCTTTCCTTATGGACACTAATATGAACACCTCTATATTACAGACAGTTCGCTTGATTCCAGAGAAACCAGAATTCATATGATCTCTACCTCTGTAATTCAGACATCTCCCTGATCTCCGCGTACGTAGACACATCTCTTGTGTCTACGTACGCGCACGCCTTGTCCATCGTGTACTGATCCCTTGAGTTACGTAACCCGAGATGACCCGTGTAACCATATTAATTTTGTTCTTGTGACTTTCATTTCTGATACCCGAACCTAAAACGTCGACTTTCTTGAGGGTACTAAGGGCCTTAAATGTAGAGCCTACAATGCAACTCATATCCAAGAAAAAGAGCAATTCAATTGTTCTTTTTTCAGATGTCGATGTCCAGCACGTGCATCGAATCGCGGAGAGGCGTGAGAGAAAACTGCCCGGGGGTGTGGGCGCAAGCTGAATCATTTCCGGGGCTATATAGATATTAAAAATATTCTTCTTGCGGCGCGCGGCCGTAGGTAAGCTTCACCGTCAAAAGAACATACTGGAAATTAAAACACACACAGCCTTGGCATTCACCTGCATAAAATCGAAGCACAATAAAATCAAGAATGTTCAAATCTTCTACGACTTGCAAGACTTAGATTTCATGGTTGACATGCATTTTGCATTTCTGTTTAGAACGGTTACGCTTTCGAATTCATGGATGTTCGGCAAAGCGCCTTTCAGATTGTGTCGTTTCCGAATTAGAAGCCGAGTCACGATGTCCAGTGCTAGCCCTGTACCCGCACAAATACCGGCTTCCAATAAACTTCAAAAAAAAAGGGGAAAAAAAGGGGAAAAAAAAAAAGAAGAAAAAATGGAAGTCTACTAAGCTACTAAAACATCAAAGGGGAATCAATGAATCAAACAGGGGCAACGATGCCTATGATTGGTGAAGATTAAGAAAGATAACTTCTGGCAATTTCGGCTGTGACAAGGTTGGACTGTAACACGGTCTAAGCCGGACTGAACACCATGAAGCCACTATCAGTTGGCGGATAATGAATTGCAATAAGCACAAACTTCCTCGTTGAACCGTGGGAACTACTCTCGTAAAAACACTTCATTACGCCAACATCTCGTCAAGTGACTCGCTAGTCATTAGGCGCTCTTTTCACCAGGTGGCGTAGAAGGAATCTTCAGTTCTTACTTCCTCAAATAATGCCCTCCTCAATCGCTGTTTTCTCGTCCCGCAGAATACTCTGCTTTACCGTGAGTTTTCTTTTAGGGGTAGACGGCTTCATGACACTGTAAGCAATCGTGCAAGCCATGGCGACTTCCAGTAGGCGAGAACAAGTTTGAAAACCCCACCAGGACCACGGGGGAGGGTCTGTAAAATCGCTGTAAAATCGATAAACATCCACCAACGAATACAACTGTAACGCACTGATACCGAGTCCCAAACAACTTGTTCCAATAGTGACCTTTGCAACCTTGGATGTATTTGCCGCGCTCTGCGTTTCGAGCTGTTTTTGGACGTTCTTTGCTCGGCAGATAACTTTGAGTCCGCTGTAGATGAAGGTGGCCGATAGTAGCAAACCCCAGATGATGAAAAACAACTGGCATATGATGAACAAAATATGGACGTTTGAGTAATTAACTGCCTCGGCGATATCTGCGATCACGACGATGGCGAAGTGAAATAATATAACAGCAATAAGGTAGCGTGCATTGTCGAATCTCTGCGACACTAACTGAAGTTTGGCGACCCGAAGGAAAATTAAAAAGATCAAACCAAACGACGAGGTCAAACACGGAAACGCGATGTTAAAAAGGAACAGTGCAAACCACTTGGGCATTTTAATTCCATTCTGTTTGGACTCGTAGGGATCAATCAATAGATACAACGCTCGCGTTACGCCCAAAATCAAGAGCAGAGAGTTGATAGCGATCACATAAGGCTTTCGGCCAAACATTTTCCTTCTGTTGGCTTGTACCAACGCAACAGACGACGATACCGCTAACGCACTGAATGCAACACCAAACCCGATCCAGTGGAACTCCCATGCGGCGCCCCATAGCTCTCTCGCTACTTCCCAATCAGGCACTGGCTCCGACTGAGGGACCCTGTTTTCGCGCATTGTATATCCTGGTGTAGTGTGGTTTTCCATTCCCTAAGCTGTGCTACGTGCTTTATAAACCTTGAAACAAACTTGTTCTACACCTCAGACGCATTTACTTTACACCAGCTTTACAATGCATGTTTACTTTGCGTGTCGGACCCAGCTGCTATATAAACTGACAGGCCACAAATGCCCATTGTGTTTCAAGTGCCATTATAGATAAACAAACTTGATAGGCGGTTATCAATAATTAAAACATGGACAGGCAGTCACCAGATATTATTGTCATGGTTACCTCGTAAACTATGATATAATGCAACATTTTAGGTGCGAAGGAAAACCAAAATTCAGCCTATAAGTAAATAATTTCAAAATTTTGATACTTCTCAAGAAGTTGTCAAAAAAAGTAAATTCAGTTCAATTAAGCTTATGTAACCGAGGAAGTCAATAAGATTGTTCATGAGATATATATAGCATATTATAAACAAAAAATCCAACCGCTTTTAACAACTGTCACAGTTTGCCACTTCAAAATCAATACCTTCAGGAAATTAAAGTGAACGCTAAAGGTGATCATAAGATATTGTGTACTCTGCTGATATCAAGAGAAATGTTACCCGCAGCACGCAAATCGCTAAAATCAAAGAAAAATAAAAAGATAAAGCCAAAGACAAAGCGGAAAAAAACCCACCGCAACGACACCAGAAAGTTCTTTTCAACTTCATCATGGTTAAACTAACCGACCGAAAGAGACTGTTACGACATAATAGTTAGAATCATTTACCTGATGAAGCGAAAATTATTTTCAAATTGAGAGCCTCCGAGATCAGGAGCTCAATCCGGGAATAATAGTTTTTCAAAGTAGAAGTAATAATAAAATAAAAATAACCAAGCTGGGATATGTATAGCAAACGTGAAAACAATTGGCCGTTTTTGTTTAGTTTTGTTTTTTCAAGATGTGCCCTTCTGTTGTCATCATGTAAATCCTGTAACAATAACTTCCCAAGAGCGAGAGACATCTAATTTCTCCTTACAGTATTCACACATTATCAAGCAGACTAGCAATGCTGTTCCGCCCAGACTAGCAGTGCTATTTGCGGAACAGTCTTTCTTGTGCTGAATTTATACCATAAATAAAGTTGTTGTTGGAGGATTGACAAAATCGTCAGCTACAAATATTCCGGCGAGTTTTCAAGGACTCGAAACAGTTAAACAAAAACGAAACAATATTTACTGCACAAACCTGCTGTAAGAGTGTGATAATTTTTTATATTTCTCTCTTCATTCAAAGTACACTAATATTCAAGATGCCACGTCGAATGTTCAGTAAACAGTACTGCAATAATCAATATAAAACAAAGTTTCTAGGGATGATTGTAATTTTACTAGCGACAGGTTGAATTCGCTGGAAAACAAAATGCATATTCATGATGGCGAATGACTGACAGCGGAAATAATTCGCAGTATGCTTCAACTGAGTATCAGTCCATATTGCGATATCAGAGTAACGTTTGAAAAAAGTAATCAAACTAAGATGGCGCTAATGGCGTTAACATTAATGATGTTACCGTTAATGGTGTTGCATTCGAGAAAAATATCATTTCACTTATGCAACCGAGCAAAACCTTCTGTGGACCTGCCAGTCATGCAATCATGGTAGTTCGACTCTCAACTGAAAGATATACTGACTTGTCGGAAAGAGCTCTGTCTCTGGTCGTTCTTCTACTAAAGACGATCGCAGGTTGGAACAAAAAACCAAAAGGGTTCGACTGGTTTGCAATGGGATTCCGCCTTCACTTACCTGGCACGAGTGATTATTTAAGTACCAATCCATAAACTGCACACACTCAAATCGAGTTAAAACAGCGACCAACATCAGACATGACATCAGCGAAAATGAACCATCGAAGAAAGGACTCGCATACAACGTGGCTTTAAAAAAATGTTTGTTTTGCACAACTGCGTGTGCTAACAAGCGTTTGATCGAGAAAAAGAATTTCGTGCAACATCATTATTTTACTTTCCTTCCTTCCATACTTTAATGAGTTCAAAGGTATCTTTGTGCCAATGATCACCCCAAAAAAACCTGTTACGTTATTCACAACCATTTGGATATAAAGCGCAAAGCACCGGGAAAAACGTAGCAATACTGCACGCAGTTCTATGTGTAATGCTGTACCGTGGGTCTGGGACTTTAAAACTCTTTCAAACTGTACGATCCTGTTGAAAACTAAGTTCTGTTGTGTTATTTTACAAAAAAAGTACAAGACAGAAGAGAATGTTCAAGCGTCCACTTCTCGAATTCAGCGCAATGTTCGTGAAAGTCAGCTTTCCTTATGCTAACCTTTGGTGTCGACTCGTCAGTTCTGCCGGCAGACCGTCAAACTTCACTCGGCTCTTGACTTTAGAACTGTTCTTTTTAAAACAAATGACAGTCGATTATTTAATTGCGTCTTTTTTTCTTGCGTGGAGATTCATGCTTGCTGCTCGATTTCTTTCTTTTTCTTGTGTCCGGTTCATCTTGTCCCTTCTCGCGGTCGGCTAAGAACGAAAATGACGGGTAACAGAATGGTGAATCTCTCAGTTTGTGTTCATTGGAATTCTTATTTATGTTAATGTTTTAACTGAACTTTACGCCGGAAATTGTCACAGAGAAAATATTCGTAGATCTTCGTTTCTTCAGGTTGTTTGCGTGAACGCATTGCATCGAAAAAAAAATCAAAAGCAAAGCGCCCGTGAAACATCTGCAGCTCACATTCGCTGAGTAACTAACGATACAAATCAAAATGGCACATGAAAACATAAATACAGCATCTTCAGTTCACCTCTTGCAGCCTCTTCTTCCAGCTCGGACCAGTCTTTTCCGCTTTCCTCCTCGCTTCCCATCTCCTCCTCGAATTCTGCATTAATAAAAATCAGACAAAGTCATGGGCAATAAACGGGTTGTTTTCGGTAAAGGAAAGCAAACTAAAGAATTTGTTCCTACCGGTCCACACCAAGAGAAAGAATGGAAATAAAATAATGCCGAATTGTAGTTCCAATACCCTTACAATTCAACCGCGCGTTCGTCAAGAAAATCACTTTTACTCTACTTTCCTCGGACGTACAACAGACACACTCCCACCCCCTGGTGAGTGAGGAGTCTCCGCCTTACCTGACCCCTCCTCGCTCGTCTCTGTTTCTGAAGAGTATTCCTCTTGAGAGGATTCCTCTTCTTCATCTGAGCCTGATGGAGCGTACTCGCTTTCTACTTCATCCTCACTGTCTCCTCCTTCGTCACCCTAAAATGACAGGCAATTATTTCAAGGGTAAATGAAAGCAAAAAGAGATGAAAGAGGAAGCAGAGGTAGCGGACTCAAGGGACGGGAGAGGTAGTCCAAGAGTAGGGCGTGAGAGTTACTGGAGAGGAGGGGAGGGGAGAGGAGGGGAGGGGAGAGGAGAGAGTTAGGGAGGGAGGGAGGGGGTTACAGAGAAATGAGAGAGATGATAACACCCTTTCCTCCAAAGGTTGGTGTGGTTCAAATTCTTGCATACATGGACGGAAAGCCTTCGAGCAGACATTTAATATCTAATTGGTTGTTACACTGTTCAAAGTGTCCTAAGCTTTCAAAAGTCTTTGGGTGAAACTATAGTATGCAACCATTCAAATGAAAGCCGTTGAGAGGTTCTTCCATGTATAGCTACTCTTTACATGTATTATGCTGCACAAGGGTCGGTTAACTTTTTAGATACTTTGGGGAGGAAACCTCAGTATGTGACCATCCAATTGAAAGCTTTTGAGCATTTCTTTATTTGGCACCGTTTAAAATGCTGTTTAGGGTGGTTCTAACCTTAACGTGTGTGGATGATACCCTACTGTTTTCAGTATTGCTGTTCAATGTCAGGGGTTTGTTGCAGAGCTACATGTAAAAGACCATTAGACAGTCACAGCTCTCGCAAAAGAAACTCACACTGCTGTCTGGATCCAAGAAACTCCATCCACCATTCTCAATAAACGCTTCAGGATCCTCGTTTATCGTTTTCATGATCTTGGCCCAGTTCAAACTCTGGATGCCTTCCGTGTATTTAATGTCACATGAACTGAAGAGTACAAAGAAAACGAAAATTGACAGTTAGACAAGTAAAGTATACTTAAAATAATTTTTTATGATTAGAACCTTATCCTGAATTATTAGTATAGATGTCCCAATTAGCTTACTGTTTTCCAGTGAGCTGGAATATGACACGTTCATAAAGTTATTTCTTTATTCCTTCGTTCGGTTCGTTCGTTCGCTTGCTCGTTCGTTCGTTCATTTATTTTATCACCATAGCGACTTACTTTAACCAGTCTTTGACGGAATCAAGTGACGTCATCGGTATGGCATTCACGTGTTCCACTTTACGTTTGTAGTCTTTGAACACAAACACCATGTCGAAATTCTTGAGATGAAACTACAAAAACCGGCAAAAAAAAAAAAAGATTTGTAAGAACAAAAGCGGTGAAAAAACTAATCTTTCGGTCTCCACTTTCTCCCATGCCTTGACAAACTGCCGCAGCCAACCAAAACCAAGAAAAATATGTCGGAGCAATTTGATTTACAGTTCACCTGCAAGTGTCCAAAATGCAAACCGTAATGTGATTTCATCTTCCTTTATAGAGGAAAGGCAAGTCTCGAAACTCGGAAAACAAAATGCTCTCACATCGAAGCCAACTAGGAGGCTTAAACAGTTCACATTTAAATATTGGAAGGAGCGCTTGGGAGGATATAAGCGGAAGTACTGCAAATGGGTCTCTTTCATTTGAGAGGAAGAAAATTGCAAGCAGAGCGCTAATTTGAGTAAGTTTGGTTAACGGAAAGCTGACTCATTTAATTAGGTTTCAATTTTACATATATCTTTAGCTTTTACCTGGACACGTTCAAAGTGAACGAGTTCTACTTCATCCAAAGTAATAATAAACGTCGGCTATGAAAGAAAACGAACCAATGTAAGTCACTGCAGACGCTAGAATGATTAACTACAGCAGTAAACTCCATTCACGCCCTCCTACTGCACCGAAATACCTGTTCTGTGATGTTCACTAAACAATGTGTTGTCGGTTGTAGCAATACTGTACTTCGAGAAGGGACTCCCGAAAACCTGAGGACAAAAAATAAAAATAATGAAAAACTATTAAACGAATAACAAATTTGCCACGCGATACCTTAATCCCATCGAG